>JAUOZQ010000122.1:0-273962 GCA_030710315.1 Anomotaenia brevis
CGGTAATTAGACTCTGCGTCATCGAAAAAGCACTTTAGCGAGAGATGCATCAGCACACTTGAATCACTAGATCTGAGACAAACTTCGAGACAAAGCAAATTACGAACCCATATTGTTCCTCTGAATACTTTATCTGAAGTTAGGTATCTCCACCAGCAGGACTGATTTGTGACGGAGAGTACAAATCACCTGTACAGGATGACCATCCTGTCTGTGAGATGTGCATTTAGCAGGGCTCGAAGTGAACTCTTACTACAAATGGAAATACTGGAGGAAACATGAAGTTGCCTAAAACCGAGGGAAGAATAAGTTCCAGGAAGAACCAACAGGTCAGTCACAATGTTGAAGCGTTCGTCGATAGAGGTAACCGTTGTGTCGCAATGAGCCTTTATAAGAATCTTGAAGCATTTGCTGATAAACGGAGACAGATATTCGTTAGGATTGCTCTGCCGGACATTTTCACATGAAGAAATAGAAGGCTTGAATTACCCTTATATGATTTATTTATTTAATTATTTATTGAATGCATCAATAAACATTGCAGTCATCTAAAAGTGCTTATTTTTCGGTGAATAAAACCATTTAGAATTCTTTCTCAATCGGATTAAATTGTCCGAGTTTGCCGATTTGCTGATATTTAACATTACAAGTTGGCGTTCCACTGCCGAAACTGCCACAAAACAACGAAATCTCATAACCTTCTACCAGCTTCCAACGAAATACTGACTTGAAATTGCTTGGACATAGGAATCGAGTTTGTTTGCAAGCTAAAATAATTTGTTTAAAGCAGAAAGTTATCTTTTGCGGATGGTCCTCATTACAAGGTTTATCAACTCACTTGTGTGGCGCTGTTGTGAAGACATTGAATGGAGCTTATTAAACAAGAAGGCGTTGGCGGTGATGGACATGTTTAGCTATTGCTGACAATTGATCTCATAAGTTTCTAAGGCACTAACAATGATTCTTTTATTGCATCAATAATGGAGTAAAAAATGTCACCCGTGATTTATTTACGACTCTAAGAAGGCAATATTTAAAAGAAATACTATGTGAAGGCCTTTCTTCATAATGTGCCTCAATGGAAGAATTTGTAGCAACGCCTTATTGGCTTAGGCAGCAGTAGCCAAATATGCTACCTGTGTTCCTACAAAACATCAGTTTATCGGCTTCAACCTCACAGAAATGTCATTTTCTAATGGCGAGATACTATAGAAAAAGTAAAATTCTTTACGAAGTCCTCAAAAGTGAGTTCAAGTGCTCTGTGCAAGGAGAAAATTTTGTAGATTTATGAATAATTGTTGCAGACCCCGGATGTAGGATCTCGAAATCGCTTTGTTCAAGAAAATGTCTATTTATTCACAATTTATTGAACACATTATTATGATAAGAATACGATTGAGCGGACTGGTTTTGCAAATAGTGGTGACATGTTGCACGAGGAGACACAGGCTGGTCGTCGCTGACTCTAGTCCACACCAGGTTGTCCAAGCTGTCGTCAGAGGCTGTGAAGACATAGATCTCCTTAGTGCAGTCGTTTGAGTCTCTGAAAGCCATTGCTCTTTCTTGTGCTTGTGGATTGAATCTAAAACACAGCACAAGGTGTGAGCTAGAGATGCTACAGGTACATAAAATTGTTCTGAGATGAGGAGGTGACTTACAGGATAACAGCAATGTCCAATCACTCTCAGCAAGGCAGGCTTATATATAGAATGAAGCAAGCTGAAAACTTCTCTGATTGGTTGATCTGCCAATGAGCTTGAAAACAAACAAGAGGCATTGACAGAGGTTGCACAATGGCAGTGTGATTCAAACATACACACACACACGCATTTGGCGTTATCATAAGCAGATGCCACTCCTCTTGGGTTCTGACAAATTAAAATTAGAAGAGCTCCTCCAAGTCTAGATCGCAAATTCACTCATTAATGGTCTCTCCTGTTTGAATGAGTCACGGATGGAATTAATGACGTTTCTATTCTCTGATATACCAGGAAAGTGAATTACATAACGCTGACTTTTGTTTTTAAGCAAATGTTGAGACGTTTGAACTAACATACGACTCTAAATGATATTTCATTTTATAAGCATTTATAATAAAGAATCAACTTATTGTTTCCTCAACAATATTTCCAATTCAGTCCAATAATGACCTTGAAAACAGTAAGTATGAGATCGGCATGTGCCTGGCCACCCCATAATTTTTCTCCGAAATTTTAATATATAAAAAATTGATCGATTCTTACATGTAATTAAAGATTCGATCGTCATTGTACCATCTTTCGTTTAGGGAGATATCATCTTGTATATTTTCAAGCTCATAATTACCACAATTCCTTATTTTTCGATTTGGAGAACTCTCCTATGCCAATTCAACATCTGCCTTAGTAGCAGAAGCTGCATCCTCGATGTGATTTTTGGAGGCTCATAAACAAACGGCAGTCTGAGAGAGCAAGGTCGGGTGAGGGATGGGGAATCCCCTACCAACCGGGTTCCTTTTCGATCCTCTGTGACGCGCCTCTTGCTGTGGGTTCGTCCAAGAGGACAGTTTTTTTCCCGTTCAAGCGCTTTAACTGCTAACAGATTTAGACAATAGTTGCTGCTGCATTAGATGACAAAAATTCCACTGAGGCGACTCCAACAGATGGAATGAGGAAGAACCCTGTTTCCCATGACGTTTTCTTCTTGTCGGCTGTGGCTGGTTTCTTTCCATTCACAAACTTGTCATTGTCTACGACGCTTAGCGTTTAACCAGAAATCATCCAATAAAGGTGAATATGTTGGCGAGATATGTATGTATCCTGTGGCGTTATTTGAAATTGCTCTTTGTACCACTTCTCAAAGTCACTCGTACTGGTGATGCTGATGATTTCGCGCGACAATGCTTTACTAAATGGCGTAGTCATTTCTCTGCCACAATCGAAAATGTCCGAGTTCCGCTAACGATGCAGATAATCCACTTCGGATTAGTCGCTTCCGAAATGCACCGAGCAAGCACCATTCAAAATATTCAGGAAATAGCTAGGCACAGCCAAAAATGAAGATAAGTCGTATGGTTCCAGGAGATAGTGGCTTGTCGTCGCTGACTCTAGTCTACACGAAATTGTCCAAGTTGTCAGAGGTGGTGAAGACTTAGATTTCTTTAGTGCACTCCTTTGAGTCTCTGAAGGCCATTGCTTCTGCTTGTGCTTGTGGTTTCAATCTAAAACACAAAGAAATGTGTTAGTCAAAGATGCTAGTAGTCCATAGGGTTGTTCTGAAATGAGGGCCATATCAGACCGCAGACTGCCTCATTTAAAACTTGAAAAAACTGAAAAACGAAAAATTAGGTAGTTATTAATGCTAGTTGTCTTTTGCATACATGGAGAGAAGCCCGAATTAATTGTTTTTGCGTTAAGGATTATTGTTGTGATAAATGTGAATAAATGTCAGATAAAACAATGTTTATATTTAAAAGGAAGCAAATATCACCTCAGTAATATTTTTCATTTATGTTTTCAGTCCAATCCAACAATGATCTTTAAAATTGTGCATAGAATATCTACATGCATATTTGAACAGCAATGGAAATTTAGAGATGTTTTAACCATCATTATTAGTTAGAGATATTTGTTGGGTTTATCTTTATCTCTCACTCTCTAGTGATATTCAGCCTTTTGTGGAAAGTCTTCAGTGACATAAACAGTCAAGTCTCGGCCATATTCAGATTATCTGCGTCTAGATAGTTGCTATCATAATGCGTCACACAATCTTACGATAAACCTTTCAGTGAGCACCGCCCACAAACCATAGCATGTTTCAATGACCAAAGTTGGCTTGCAAATGACAAAGTAGCTTTTAAGGAATCTTAACTATTCAAACTGCCATTGTTTATTTTTGTGTCTGTAGGGAAAACCAAATTGATTTTAATATAAATTTTTACTTCGATATCACTACTAATAAATCTGTAAATATTGCTTCACCTTCCTCGAAAGGACTCAGTCATGTCTGGCTTCTTCCAGTAGAGTCCTCGGCAGCAGAGTTAGTTGTAGGCTCACCTGCAGTTTCAGCAAGAACCAAGTGGCTGAAGCAGTTTACCATTACTGAATTATGGATATCCAAAACCAGATAATAAAAGTGGTGTCGTGTAGCAAGTCCTCGAATACAAACTCCTCTGTTTCATAGCAGGCCATTGTAGCACGGATCGGCTCCACCTCGATTCTCTCCCACAAATGTTCAACTACCCAGAATAGGTCCCACTACGGAGGGAGAAGAGGAGACGTGAACACCCAACGGTTTATTGGATACCTGTGCTAAGTGACTCACACTGACGCACGACTGACCACTCAACGCTGAGCCGGTGATGGGAATTCGGGGCTTGGGTAGGTCACCACATAATGACAAAACTGCTATCTCCTAGACGATTAGACAAACAACTTCGGCTTGTATGGGATTTGAAAGAAAGCTTCCAGCTGCACTATCATGTTGCGATAATCGGCAGCTCATTTTATTAATTCTGATATTTGCATGAGCCCATTTAACAAACAGCTCTCATTCTGCCCGATCCTCTTGTCACTTCAATGATGCCTTTGTCGTAGAATCTGTTGATCATTACGCCGCAGTGTCTTTGAAACCTGTTCTGTTGAACGGATACTCAATCCCGAATTCAAATCCACAAAAATTAGATTTGCGGCCGACTCACAACCACTCGTCAAATCTTTTAAATAAATCTTTGAGCAGTCTGGATGTTTTCGCCATCTTAGTCTCCTGGGCATTCGGATCGAATGTCCTCCCCAAATCCCTCTTTCCTTCATTCTTTGACCTCTGAATCAACCTGTAGATGATAATATTTTTGGTTCAAAGTCGCAATGATTGGTGTCGCTTTCCTTTTGAGTTTATCAACAGATTTGATTCATTGGCTAACTCGTAAACATGTTTAAGTGTATAATTATTATTGGGCACTTTCAAATTGTGAAGATATTAATCAAGCAAGCAGCAATTTGTTGGGCACACTGAACACAAGGCAGGTAGGATAGAGCGCAGCTCAATTTGAGCAAATCCAGACACAGAGTGAGTCGGATCAGTGCATATACGTGTCGCCGTCGACGTCGCCGTCAGTATCCAGAGTGTATTGGCCTTGAACTGTACTCTGGGCCAATTGAATGCGAGCTCTCTGAATGCTGTTGAACTGAGATATGCTCAACCAGCGTGATTGATCTGCCTGTTAGTTGGGAGAAGGGGAGTAGAAATCGGTTGAAGTGCCGATTGCTCGACCATTGCGCCCGAATCCACATGAATTTCGTTGGAAATGTCCCACTATTATCCTGTCGTCTCGCAACTGTGTCTTTGGTATGTCTGAACGCAAGTTTAATACATCTGCTGTCTCGGCTGCCATTCTGCAGAGAGAGAACGAGAGGGCAAAATGAAACCACCCTCTTAACACGAAGATGGAGGTAATATTTCATGAGCAGCAATTATGTTGATTCATTGATCTGGCGCCTAAATTGTCTAACTATTTCAGTAAGTTAATTTGAAAAGCACTCTTCATGTTTGATAAAAAAATCGCCTGACTTTCATTTTAAGTAGAAGTTGAGGTAGATTCTATTGAGATGACGAGGCAGCAAAATGCACACAGCATTTTCACGAGAACCCGTGAACTGCCATTTGTCATTCAAAGATGCACAACTACCGGGAACGACATCACAGAGGCTTCTGGTGTCATCCCGAATACACGGTGACAACAGAGTCAACATTGAGCAACAATTGTGTGGCAATGAGGAGACGTCACTTGAGAAGTGGGGTGTTAAATGTCGAGTTGTCATAAATAATATTTTTGGCTTCAACACATAAAATAGCAGATCAGAATGTGATTTATGGAACCACAAGTCCATAACTGCTGTGAAAACGTTGAATTCACCAAACAATAACTACCTAGGCCTTTATGCAAGAATGTTTCATATATTTTTGAAAACGTTTTTATTTTAATGTCTTTTCAAAATTCCATGGCAATTTTCAAGGATTCTACTTGATTATTAATAAAATCATTAATGTTTCCGTTGATATTCGCCACTTTATGCAAATAAGCTCAAAATAAAATTTCAGTTCTAATAACGCCCCTCTTTAATCACCAAAAAATAAAATATTTTTGGAGATATCAAATGAATTTGAGGTAAGGCTCCTTAATGTCCAGTGTATTTCTCCTAAATCCAGTTAATTTTGTGGCTACCTGCCTGTTAAATTCATTTCAAGCACACTGTATATATCACCCATTATTTTGTAGACAACGATCGATCTAACCAACATCCTTCAAGCCACTCCTTGCACTATTATTTGGGATCCGACGTAAACAGCAATGACATTATTAAGGGGATTTTTCAACAGGGAAATATGTTAAGGAGGAGATAAGTCATTCTCAAGAAGCCCGGGAAGAGACGCGGTGTTCCTGTCAATACAGATTAATTCGAAGTATCGATAGTATCCGTGGACTGTTTATTAACAATTTCAGGGCCTTGCAGTAATTTTGGCTATGTAAGTCACCATCAGACACCGTGAGTGAATGATCTAAATGGAAATACCATCATCGAACTTTCATCTTATGTTCTGGAGCGTTCCTAATCTTCTCTTTAGCATTCTCGAACATACCTGGGACTCAATCAAAGCAGATCACACCTATAGTGTTAACTGAGTAATTATAGAAGGTGAGGGGCTTTCGCTAATGAGTGTCTGTGAGTCAAAGCACTGACGGCCAATCAGATGTGAATAACAACATCTTGGAGGTATTTAAGACAGTGGAACTCAAGCTGTCACCAGAAATTGCCAGTTGGTAAGTAGTCAACTTGCGTTCTAATGCAGATCCCGAAATGCACCTCAATTTATAGTCATAATTAAATTGCAGATTGAGAAAAGAAGAGCGATGGTCTACGGAGAGCCGGAGGACAAGAAGGACGAGGTGCCGGTCGTAACCACGGACGACTTGGACAAGTTCGAGTGGAAACCAGTCGATGATGAGAAATAAGCATCGCTACACGAGCATCCTTCAATCATATCAGAGACTATGGCGCACATTCCCCTGCATTTCGTTAGAAATAAAAGTTACACATTTTTCCAAATGCCTTTTTTCAAAACTGTAGACTTTGGTTTAGTAGCCTTAATATTTGAAGGAGATATTCTTGAAAAGCATGGAGAAACAAGCACCGACATAGAAACTGTGGTCATTAGAACAGCTCAAATTGCATTATTATTAAAGTAGTCATTCAGAATAGCCTCCTACCGAGTTGATGTGCATTTCCCCATTATTACAAATAGTTTGGTTTCTTGATCGTACAGCACTATATAAACAATCATAACTTTCATATTTTTAGTCTTTCTGTCTTCTTCTTTTTTGTTTAAAGCGTTTATTTTTGCATATATTCGAAAACTCGTTATAAACTTATGAAAGAGCTAGACCTTAAGTATCTTAAGCTTACTTATTTTCGACTGAAATAAGGTGACAATGCTCATAGAGAATAGCTTTGAAAATTCAATATTTAAAAGGCACTCAAGTAACTCTGAGATTTTTAAGTAGATTTTGTTGAACGCTTTGTGTTATAATTGTGGATGACTGAGGTATATTACAAGAGCAAATAAGAGACGTCATATATATTAATAGTTAGATAATGGATTCCCTGGATGAATTTGAGAATTTTTAATCACGAATAGCCGTAAAAAATTTTTAGTTAGACCTAGTTTAAACGAAATTTTCATGAAAATGCTGCCCTAACCTTGACCAAAAATGCTCATTTTCCTTCAACGCTTTAATTGTCGTCTTTGCTTGTCCCACAAGTTTACTTATGACAAACCGCAAGTAAATGAAATTCCAAAGAGGTAGCGTCACAACCTACGATCTTTTTCACTATTCCACATCAATGGAATTAGAGTTCTTATTCTACTGTGCAATTCTATTCATTGTTCATCATGGAGTATTACCTGTATACTCTACCAATGTAAATTACGAAGGTTTTTTATCTTAATATTAAACGATACGTTAGGTCACGGCCACAAGAGACGAGAGGCGTGGTAACTCCAAAGTTTACTGGACAAATTGGCAGGCGTCACTGTATTAACTTAAACAACTGTACATATTATACGGATAATAACGAAAGGTAAGTAAATTATAGTTCAAGATAATCAGAAAATTATTAATATAATTTTCCGGATATATGACATATACCTTGGTAAATAATTAGACTCTGATGCTTGTCGGAGTAAGATTGAACCACAACAGCTATCAGATTGCAACATTGTGTCCCCTAAATCAGAGAGATAGAATTAGAGAAGTCGTCCGTCCCAGAGTGTCTATTAAGGTGATTACCTGCTTTCTGGGTCAGTGAGGGTCTTCGAGTGGGCCAATGGAGGAGGCTGGCTACCGTCGATCCGATGGAGATGCGGTTATGGCGTGGAGTTTGTGGGTTAGAAGACAGTCTAAATGGAATTATGCCCTTGAGGAAGTAATGCGATTTCCGTTGAGAAGTTTGAGGAAGGAGAAGCAACCAGTGCATTACCGTAAGAACAGTATGGAGTGTATTTGGTTGAATAACGGCGATTTTGTGAAAACTTGCGATTGATTGAGGTTCACTGCTACAAAAACTGATGTTTAAGTGGCAAGAAGGGCCATCGTTATTTGAATATACTAATCTCCGAGGCGTAGGAAAATGGTGGAGCCGGCTTCGGTTGTGGAGGGTCACCACATTCGCAAGGCCGATTGAGATAAACGACGGGCATAGTTGACCAAAACTAATTATAACGTGTGTGGCTTTGGGTTGACTGCCGTCTCAGTGTGTACTAGCCGAAGTCCGTGCAAAATATTCTGGTCTTTCCAAGTATCTATACATTTTCGAAGATGACAATGAGTATAAAAAACAATCCTGAGTCGTGCTAGTGCATTTGGGTTCGGCCAACTTAAGAGATCTGCATGCTGTTGGCCTACTGCGAGTAGAAATCAATGGTAGTAACGCAAGGCTACTACAGATATGTGCCTAGCCGAAAACTGTGTACTTAGGATTTGATTGACTGGGAGTCTAGGAAGCTTCCTAGTATCTATTTTTTATCACGTCTTCATAACTAACGGTGAATAGAATAAGGTGTTTAGTTAGACCAGCACACCCTTTTTAAGGATGCAGCTGCCTCGTTGTAAGAGAAGGACAATCAAGTAAAAATTGATAACGCAGATTTCACATGACGAGGAGTTACCAAAAGGTTTAACTTAAAAAGTCGTGACGAATTATACTGGTCTTGATATCCCCTTAATTGGTAACTTAAAACACCCCCAAGATTTTCACTGGATTATAGAGACTGATGAGGGTCTCTTCACAATGATAGAAGCTAGGGTGATCGAACTTGAGTGAACAGTGTCACTAGGTCATGAAAATTGATAAACTATTCTTGACCCGTTTTTAAGGCTCTCCCATGCCATCTATCCCTCCTAATGTAAAGTACGGAGGTGCTATGCTACCTAAAATAGTTCGACTAGTTTGCGTTACTTTCGATAATGGCCACAAGAGACGGGACGCGTCGTAACTCAACGTTTATTTAACAAAATGCACGGCGTCATAGGAACGACTTAAACAACTGTACATACCATACAGATAATAACGAAAAGTGAATAAATTATACTTCAAGATAACCAGTAAATGATTGTAATTTTTTGAGATAGAACAAAAAACAGATCTAATATTGTTATTCTATAATATTTAGGATTCAGAATGATTAAACACTCTGCTTTAAAGTGGTGTATATAAGAAAACAATAGAATTTAAAATACTTTAAAGTTGAAAATGGACACGGCAACAAAGACAAGAGTGGAGATGGAGTGTTTGTACGTTGGTAGATAAAATTAGTTTAACTAAGCCATTCAGTTTGTCTTAAAATGTTTTCATAACAAAGCCATCAGTACCTAAAAATGATTTAGATTTTACAAAATGAATGTAGTTTACACTATAATGTAATCATTTTCATATATGGGCCCCGATGTGGCCAGATATTTGACAAGAAAGATTTCATATACCAGTGTCACAACTTCATTAGAGAAAGATAGTTAGGCAAAACATACTGTCGACATTTACAAACGGGAACGTGGTAGGGTAGCTAAAGATTCAAATAAGAATAGAAACCAGTAAGGTTGAAAAATAAACATGTCCTTTACCAGCACAGGTCAATAAGTACGTTGTTATTTGTCTTAGCTTCGCTCAAATCACCGTTGCATTCATTTCCGTGGATATTTGAAGCAATCATGAATAATAATAGAAGTTTTGGATGTGGCCAAGCAAACAGCAGAACATAGGATTGCTAGCAAAAAATACCCACCAATTAATTAAACAGCAAATTTTTAAGGATAAAATGCAATTAGAATACCCAATAATGTTTTTCCCAAAAGTAACATGTCAAAATCAGTACTACCTTCTTTAAAAAAGAATTTTAAATCATCGTCAAAATGCGACAAATCTGTTTATACATTCTTGAAGTAGGTATAGCAGGAAAAGCTCTTATCGGACTCTTGTTTAAGTGATGATTTTATGCTGCGGCAATCATGAAGGTAGGCGTGTGTCTCAGTGGTGTTACATAAGATTCTCTTTTTATAGTTTCGGGTTGCATTTCTATTCGAACATGCCTCAGGTTATGCTATCTTGGGCACTAAGTTGCACCAGCTCTCTGATTTCGTTGAGTCCCTGCCCAAAATTTCCAATGACTATGAGACGTTTTCGTCGACTCTGAAGCTCCATGCTTTTTCCGCATTCAACTCAGCTGAAAACGCTTTAGAGAACTGTAATTCTGTATCAGAAGGAATAGTTCACAATGATTTGCAAAATTTCCTTTTGGCCAACCTTCCGAGTGATAAACCAGTCTCTCTGTACGTGTCAGAAAGGAAGTTGGCTGATTCTATTAAAGCGCCAGAGACTGGACTCCCTGACAACATCCAGGTTTCCTCCGAGTCTCTTGCTGACGCCGTTTTCCGCAAAATCCGCGAGTATTTTTCCAGCTACATCTCCGGTTTAACTCTCCACGCGGAATCTCAAGCCCAAATCGGTTTGGGCCACAGTTATTCCCGTGCTAAAGTCAAGTTTAATGTCAATCGGTAAGTCATCGCCTAGTTACTTTAATCCGGGTCTTCTAGTGATGATAACATGGTCATTCAGACCATCAGCCTACTTGACCAGATGGATAAGGACATTAACACATTTTCAATGAGAATCAAGGAGTGGTTCTCCTACCATTTCCCAGAACTTGCCAAACTAGTCCCCGAATGCGCAAATTACATCAAACTAGTCAATATCATCCGCAGTCGTGAGGCTCTCAACGAAGAATCTTTGGAGCAAATCGAGGAAGTTATTGGTGACCACGAAAAGGCCGTGGCTATTCTTGAGGCAGCCAAAACCTCAATGGGTACGTCGAGGTTCCAGTTTTGCTCTGTTTTGAGGGCTAATCCGTTTTGAATGTCAATTTCTTGTTTTCTGAAAGGATTCGATATCACCGATCAGGATCTCGAAAATCTGTCTTCCTTCACCCGACGCATCCAAAACTTTATGGAGCGTCGTCAGAAGGCCTACGATTACCTCGTGAGCAAGCTGGTTGGAGTAGCTCCCAATCTCAACACCCTCATCGGTAGTCAAGTGGCAGCGCGTCTGATTTCTCACGCCGGCTCCCTCACCAATTTGGCCAAGTTCCCCGCCTCTACGATCCAAATTTTGGGTGCCGAAAAGGCCCTTTTTCGAGCCCTGCGAACCCGTGGTCGTACACCCAAGTACGGCCTCATCTTCCACAGCTCCTTCATCGGTCGTGCCGCTAAGGAAAACAAGGGTCGCATCTCGCGTTTCCTGGCTGCCAAGTGCGCCCTAGCAACGCGTATCGATTGCTTCAGTGACCTGCTTTGCGACGTCTATGGACAGCATCTGAAACAGCAGGTGGAGGATCGTCTCAAGTACTTTGAGACTGGGGAAATACCCATGACTAACCGTGAGGCTATGGCTGCTGCTGTCATCAAGGTTGGTATTTTCCGCTCTATTTGCACCAGCTTATTCTCTTGCTGAGTAGTTTCTAAGCAACGTTTTTTTGTCAAATTCAGGCAAACAAGGTGATTGCGAAGCTAAAGAAGCGCTCCATTGAAACCCTCAATGGCAGACTATCACCGAATATCGACTTCTACAAGGAGAACAAGAACGGAAACGGCGAAGAAAGTTTCCAAAAGAAGAAGAAAAACAAAAAGAAGACCGTCGAAGAGGAAGCAGTTGAAACCGTTGTTGTTGAGGAGAGTGATGAGAAAACCAAGAAGAAAAAGAAGAAGGAAAAGGCCGCCGTAATTGAGGAGGAGGTGGTGGTAGTTGAGGAACAGGAAGGCAAGAAGAAGAAAAAGCGAAAGCACGCGAATAGCGAGGCGGAAACCTCGGCTGCTGTAGAGGATACCGAAGAAGCTGAACCGCCAAAGAAGTCAAAGAAAAATGAGTCGAATGGAGATGTCGCTACGCCTGCGGAGGAACCCTCCGTCGCCTCAGAGGGCAAGAAGAAGAAAAAGAAAAAGAAGAAGCAGCAACAGGCCGAAGCTGACGCCTAATTGTACCCTCCCCTTATCTGTTCCCTCTTTTCCCTCCAGCTTTTTTACCTGTGTAAAACATCTATCAAATATGAAATTGTGAATAGATTAATAATTGCTCTTTTGAGGTCACCGATGGTCTAATTGGGTTTACCTCAACTCTCTCTGACCGTTTATTTAGCAGCCTAAAATTGTCTAGTCCATATGCATTCTTAGCTAGTGTTTAATAAGCTACTTGTCTAATTAGCGGATTCCAATTATCGGATCAAATAATCAATAAGGCCAATTGTATTTAAAGTCAAAGTATTTCAGGCGCAGATGGGTGGCCGCAGCTCCGACATGTGTTCTGATTAGAGTGATGAGGTTACATTCGAGGTGTTTGGGTGAGGCACATCCCTCTGGGGAAATGGCTCGTTCGATCTGGTTTGCCCTCCAAAGGACAGAGCCTCGTTGCCCAAATTGCGTTAGTTACGGGTTGTTTGCTGTGATTAAAGTTGAGCCTACAACTCTTGACTTATCCATGTTCTTCAGGTCACTTCTATTGTCCGTGAGGATGCCATCGAAGGTTGGTGAATACGTCTTAAATTTAAAGACTAAGACTTATTTCAACGCCTGAATAGTATGACGATCTAATCTCGAGGATCGTTTGAAATGGCTACCCGCAATAAAAGGCTCTGAATCTTCAATTTTGAGCTGAAATGGTCATTATTTGTTGAAATAAAGGTTTGTGATCAGCCTAATTCCTAAATAAAGGACGACTTATTAGTCATTTACGATTTTAATGTCTCCTTATCGATGTTAATATTTTATATCCTCTGGAGAGCATGCTACTTAACCATCTTAAGTAGACGATAACTTAAATAGTATAAAAATAGTTAACGGTAATTCTAATTCACTATCATTCAATCTTTTCTGAGTGATAGTTCTAAAATCACTTCCCAAAGTGAAAAATTGCATGGAATCTCAGTATTTCGCATTCCTGCACAGTGATGCATTATGTACTATATTCTGTAGATACTTATTTAATGAAGAGAGAAAATCTTGAATTGGTCGATTCGATTGTAGACTTCGCATTAGCATATTTTGAGATTTAGGCAATCTGTTTTCATACTGCACTAACCTCGAAGTAAAGTTTAGGCCTCAAAGACCAAAAATTCAGAATTTACTAGTCATTGGGACTAAACCCCCAGCCCCACTAAACTAATTAGTTGTGCAAATAATGAAAACATCTCTCTATATAGTATTGGTAGAAAATGATTAATCTTTCTTGGGCCTGACCAATTAGTTACTTTAGAATTAGTTCAGCAATGTATTATGCTTCGTCTCAGGTGTTAGAACTGTAATGAGATTTAAATCCCGTAATAATGACGGGTGTAAGTATTTTATTAAATATGGACTTTAACCGAATTCTAATTCAAACGCCCATAAAGTATACTTTAAGCGTGCCATTTTCAGGATGGTTTATCCGTGTGCCTAGTGGCGCCATTTCAGTATCTGCAGTTGTATTCGTTCGTTATTAGCTTCCTCTAAAAATCACTTTTTTAAGAAATCGTGTTATGTGGTATGTATAACATTTGTTCACTATATTTCATAAACATATAGTCGATTCTCTTCTGTTTACATCAGGACTGTCACATTTTGGACTAAAATTAACCAAAGCCCAAATTAAAAATAGCCTACGGACTTTTGAGGTCGGCTCGTCATCAATCGAGCTTTGGATTGTTTACTTTCCTTATGCTTCAGTGAGAATGTGAAAAACATAGTGTTTACATCATTCCCAAGCCACCCACGATAACAGGTTATTTTGCCAGTTAAAGGCGAAAACACTTTCATTATTTCAATTGTGTTTCTATTCACAAGGCTCCAAAACTGCCAGGAGTGTGGTATGTTAATGCAAACCATATCAATCCTTATATTAATTCGTGCAAAAGTAGATAAGATAACATTAAATTAAAAGTGTTCCTGTAGGAACCGGATCTAGAAAAGCGTAAGTGGCCAAAGCCGTATGAAAAAAAAAGAAGAGGGTGGTCGTTGTTAACACTCAATCGGGGAATCAACAGCGCACAATCAGTGAAAAGGGCTGTACAAAAAATGGCTTGGAGAAGTGGAAATCTTCGCTCAGCGGAAGTGAAGGAAGTAATAGTCGTGGAAGTACATATAAAGAGCCAGCGGCTGCCCCAGAATCAGCGTTAGCCATACCGCCATGTTGCCAAGTTTACCACCCTTGGGACAGTAGTAGTGAACCAGGATGGCGTAGGGTTGCTGACCCAACATGCCCAGAAAGGCCCACAAACGGAACATCTTCAGCGGAACCGACACCATGAATTCGTGGAAGAAGGCACTTACAAAGAAGACCACCACTGAAGCCGTAGATCGCTTGTATCCCCTGATCAGCATCGGTTTGTAGATGTGCCTATCAGACGAATCAAGAATCCAATAAGAGGTATTGAGACCAAGGTCAGAACGCACCTTGAAGGCAAACTTTATATCCTAAACCATTTGCCGGTCTAATTTAAATTAAACAATGTACATAGTGGATGAAGCAATTCTCTTTCATTAGTTATTGGTGACTATGGGAACGCAAAGTCATGGCTTTCGTTGAAACCGCTTTCTCGTCAGAGTTTTGGTGAAAATCGCGTGGGGAAAAAAGTCTTTGTTTCGGGAAGCAAGGACAATTTTCTCCTCAAATGAAACCTTATATTTCATCTTTATTTAAGAAAGTAGCTTAAAATATTTACTTTAAGCCACAGGATAAAATCGTGTAGATTTAGTACATATTTATTTATAAAGAGTTGAACTTTTAAAATTACAAATCCAAACAGAGTCGATTTTAAACTTTGTAAATAAACCACAATTATTTCTAAGGTCAAATTGGCTGCCTTGCAACCAAAAAATAACTCCAAAACCCCTAAGCTCGATTTTACATCGCTTTTTTATTTTAAAGCACGCTCCCACACCGCCATGGGAATTATTTTTGAAATCAAAGTATGCGCGCCACAGTAGGTAACTGATGACGTTATTTTGAAAACATGTGAGACAGTGATATTTTATTGTAACTACGTGACCACCACGCAATTGTCAAATGTCATTCCTGTCGTGTTTATCTCGGGGACAAGTGTACTTCTACAGGGATTCTTTGTTCCGGTTTCCGATGTACTTTTCCATCAGACTGACTGATGAAAAAGTACATCCTACATCTCTATTTAAATCACTTATTAATCTACACATTATAAGGTATATTTATTTTAAAAATTACCTGCGACACCAACGATGAACTGGTATATTCCACGACGACCAAAATGCGGAAACAGATCCAGCGTTCCTGATATAAAATAAGTTTTAGACAGGCTGAAAGTAAATCAGTAAAATTATCTATCAATGCATGTTATCGATTGACCAATGGGAGTACAGACAGTTCATTTAGGGTAAATACTACTGATTACACTATTTTGATTGCTGAATTCAAAATCTGTCCGAGCTACGACCATCAATCATCAATCCAACTCTTTAAAGGTACGTATTTGGACAAGAAGGTTTAACCATAAAACGCACTCATGTCCATTTAAATTCGTATTATTAACGCCACTGAAGTTTATGGTAATGACCTTTCGATTGGTATCAGCATTAATGTTTGAAAAATAGATAAACCAAAGAGAATGGAAATTATGGATGAGCCTGGTCAGTTACTTGCGACTTACTAGACCAGGAATGATGGAAATGTCCCTACTCTACACTTAGCAGTAGGGGAAATTAATAAGGGTAGATGTTTGACCTCATTTCGACTAAACTTACCACCAATCCTCGTAAAAACTGCGGTCAGCAAATAGCAGGAGTTCAGCGACCACATTGAGGAATGCGTGAAAGAGGGCATAGAAGCTCAGCAGCCAGATCACATGGTTGGGAATGGCGATGCTCAGCAGTCTCTCCAGAGTGTAGATCCAACGAGAGCGAATGAAGGGCGACACAGAACTTTTGAGACCCGGCACCATCCACTGCTGAACCAACATCACGATGACTTGACTGAGGCAGAGCTGAAAACGGGGGTTTCCACAGTGAGTTGCAGATATTCGAGAGAGCTTTTTTTCCAGCCTCTTAGATGTTAACCAACCAATTATCAGGTTTACTTTCGACCGCTAATGAGGAGAAAGACACTGACAGCCTTTTTGCCGCATCTGAAAAAGCATTTTTTTCGAGATTTTCTCCCGAGGAAAGTTCCGAACCAACTCGCTTGCTCCAGGCTTCCATTTATCACCAGATAGCGACCTTAATAGAGGCCATTTTTAGTAAATTCTTTGACAATCGAATGATTTCCTTGTCTAGTCGACTACCAACTCTTTCGTTTTCTGGTGAGACTGCTTTGTAAATTGAATAATATTATATAAAACCATCTGCAATGTCCAAATTCACGTGATCCTACTTTTGTATTTTTGTTGATCTACTGTGCAAAAACACTGTTTCAATTAAAATTTGGTAGCTTTTAATGAAAAACAGTTGTTAACCCACTTACGTTTTGTTGATTCTAATTCGGAGGAGGCCATTTTAAACTGATGACGCTCAAGGCCATTATAAATAAGAGCCAAATTGTTATTTATCCAAGGGAATTATTGACTGATTATTATCATATAACTTACCAGTTCGAAAAGACGTTTGAGAAGGAATCTCTTTCTGATCGAAAATATTCTAGGGAAGTTGAGTTCATAGCAAAGAGTTGGCGCGAACATGAAGTAGTAGAGGTCTCTCAGAGTGAGGTTGTCAGGATATTCTGTCATCTGGACGATGATTTCATCCTTCTCCAGCACCTCAAACTCAATTCCCGGCTCTTCCTGCAATTCCTTTTCGTTGACCGGAGATCCAACACCTGAGTCGCCTTCCTCCTGTACCGGTTCTACTTTTGGAGGTTCCACATTCTTCAGTCCTTTGGGTTCCCTCACTGTACTCAGAGCTCGAACTAGAGATAAAACACCAGAAAATCGATATGTCGGTGTTAATTGGGGTGCATGCTTAAGAAGATCCCAGAAGGGCAAAACAACTCCCAGTAAATCTTACTCATTTTGGAAAAAATATTAAAAATAAGCATTTCTCATGCATCCGTAAACAAGACTACATGATTTATGAAACTTGGGGGTCCCATTATTTACACTTGAGTGACAGGGCATTTGCGGGAAGATCAAACTGGCCAAATACTGTTTAAAGGAACACAAATTCTTGTCGGTTTGACCACTTAAAGGGACATTGAGACATGCCAAATTTGATTGATATTAAATGGGTAGAGTATGTTGGCTCACTCGAATATTTAATCCAAATATTATCGATCTTATAAAGATTGTTGAAAACATGATCTGGAGAATATTTACTCAAAAAATCGACCTTTCAGAAATTTTATTTAACCTCAGATTTCATTTGTTGAGTTTGATATTTAATCCTATCGTTCAAAAATGTGTTATTTAGATTAAATAGCTTTATGATAGTAGTTTCTCTTAATTAATAAATATTGAAATCATATTTAAAAGGCGAAAAATGAAAAAAATAAAAAAACCCAACAACTTAGTATTTTTCCAATGTTTTGTGCCTGCGTAAGTAAGAATAAGTCTACTTTTATTGACGGCAGAATTAAAACAGTGCAATTTAGCCTACACAATTCCACATTAACATATCTCACCCATTTTTCCTCGGGCTTCAGACTCCCGCTTCTTCTTGAGCACAGTGTACTCATTCTTGAAGAGGTCGTCCATGCCTTTGGAAGCCGCGTTGTTCTTCTTTCGACGAGCCGATCTGCACCAGGCATTCACCTGAGCGTACGACCACATCTTGAGGAAGATCACCGTGTATAACGCCGAGCAAGGCGACGTAAAGACTACGGTTTTAACAAAGAAGTTTGAAAATGTGCTAGCGGAAACTATTTATTTGAGGGCGGTGTTAGAATGTAGGCATCAGGGACTTAACGACCCAGTTAAAAATTCTCTGAAAGCGGAACGTACTAGGGACTGGTGTTTGTGAATAACAGAAGGCTTAAACCTTTGTTAATTCTTGTGAAATTGAATGACCTGGACAGGAACCTCTCACCTGATTCAATGTGGAAGATGTGAATAAGGATGAGGTTATTGTGGTATGAGCTGAAGCCATCGAGACATTAACGACGTCAGAAGACACGAGAAACAACACTCAATTCACAATTTATATAGATCAATACCTCGGAGAATTGAGGCTGTGATTACCATAAAAGGTGAGCCTTTATTGATTTTTCAAGGTATTTTCACTATTTTGTCCATCCCTGTATGTGTTGAAGTGGGGAGACCAGTCATCACTGTGAAAATAGCACTCGAAAAGGCCGTTTTATCAACGACAGAATAAAGCAGGTTTTGAAGTAACCCTTCCTCAAAGAAGTATCAAAGTTGGACTGATGCTTCTATCAAAGCTAACGGAGGTTTAGAGTGAGATACGTTGGCTAAAATGGATTCTATCGTCCGCTTTTTTCTATTAACACTGTCAAACTCATCCCGAATTTTCAAAGAAATATGAAGTGATAACGACTTATGGGAAGCTGGAGTTCATTGGATTTAAACGAGATTAGTTTATGAACCGGGGTTTCGAAAAAATTGTGTTCTCGAATGCCCCGTATTTGGAACGGGGGCTGATTTGAACCATGTAAACACTTTCAAACTGATTTCATGTCCTCGTAAACAGTGGGTGCGCCATTTACACTGGGTTGAGAAAACCGGAATATTGGTGATACACACCCAGTGAATCAAACCATGTTTACCGCGAAATCACCCCAAGGTAGAGTAATTGTTCTTTTTCGAATTTTTATGTGCTGGGAACACGTGTGGAACCAATTTTTTGTATTTAGAACTGTTTTAGACAGCATTGCAGTTGGCGCATCATTTTTTAATTTTCGAAAATAAGAATATACTAGACCTACTTTGTCTCAAATACTAGCTGCAGAGAGCAGATCATTTGAATGAGGTTTCATAGTTTAGGTAAACCGGAGTAACATTTTTTACTTTAAAATAACAAAAAATAAATAAAAACTTTCTTTTCATGGGAAAGAGCTGGTAATTTAATTAAGTTTTCAAAAATTATCTTCATTAGGATATTAATAAAATAACCTGTAACATACTAGATATAGGTAAAAGTCTAGGTGAAAAGTACTTTTTGAGGTCAAGTCAGGAAGAAAGTGTACTTTAACTTCTTTTCCAAGTTTAAGAATAGAGGCTCAGTAAATATACTCGACCCCAAAATTTATTGAGTTTTCAGCAGAACAAAAAACTATTCATGTACGTACTGTGTGAGAAGACAAATGAAGTGTTTTATTCGTCTTTATCTCTGGCTCTCTGTAGACCCTGGGTTTTTTGAAAAAAAAATACATCACACGAACCACCTTTGCGGTTCATTGAGACTAAATTTGTATTAATGTGACATGAGATGAACGACTCAGTACAGGTAAACACAGTTTGGAGGAGCCTTTGGTGGATAGAAACGACGATGTGCACGGGTGAATTCGAAAACGAAAATGAAGATGCCCTAAGGTCATAGGTTGAACGTTTCGTCTAAATGAAATAAATACTCAGAGATGTAGCTTCAGTGTAACAAGTAGAAATGGTTTGTCAAAATTTAAAGACTGCAGAGGAAGGTGAAGCTGGTAAAGCTTGAGTCATTTGTTCCTCAAAAGCATCAGAAATCGATAATTATTATTTTCGTTGATGACTCAATGGCTAAAGTCCTAAGACGCCAGCTCAATAATTGGGTCCACAAAACTGCTTCAGTCTAATCATATACTTAAAAATTCTGAGTTTAAACAAACTGTTGAAAATCGATCCAAGCAGGTTGAGATCGGAGTCAATCAAACAGCAGAGCTCATATGAAAAACTCTCCCCGTTAAGTGTGTCGAGTAAATGTGACAATTGGCTGGCACATACACACAAACAAAGACTTGCGTGCAGTTCTGTGACGCGACTTAAGAGGTTTCGAGTGCATGTGTTTATACTTCTGTGCCTGACATGAGAGGAAAACACCACAACCTTCATCGAGTTTGGAATAGCCAGTAATTTATAGCGCTTATCTGGTACCAAATAGGTGAGTGTAAGAAGAGAAGAACCTGGAAAATCGGATGTACTTTCGAGAATACTTTTGTGCACTTTAGTCATGAAGAGCAAACAGAACTTGATGGATCTCCACTACCAATCACTCAATTCCTCTTTCAAAACCACTGAGCAGATGTTTGAAGGGTTAGTTAGTGGAGAATTCTTGATGGTGCGATCTGAAAGTCGAAAACACGCTCAATCCTGATGTAGTTTCAGGGTCACTATAGAATGTGATTTTAGGAGTTTTCGTGGTGCTGTTGGTGAAATCAGGGCTGTATACGTCAGGATTCAGCAATAAACAAACACGTGCGCGGGCCCGCAACATATAAATAGCCTAGGATTTGTTTTGAAAAATTTCCAGCACTTAATGTGAGGCATATTCACATCGAGCGCCTTAGACTGCAAAGTGACTGGCAATGAGTACGTAATTGTGGAATGAGTAATAAAAAACTAATAACTGAAATGAAGCCTAATCTCTTCGTTTTTGGAACATACCATCTGAAACTAGTAAATTATTGGATTTGTGACTTCAGAATGGGAATTTCAAATATGAGCGAAAAATATTTGGTGAGTTAAAAGTAAATTAGAAAAGAGTTATAAGTTTTTTCTGGAAAGGAAATCGAACTCGCAACTCACATGGATTCCAGTCATTCATGAGAATCACGACGGTAGGAAATAAAACAATACCAATTTGGTTGAGAATCACTAGTGAGAGAGCCACCAAATGTGTCACTCTGTATCTTTCGAAAATGAGTTCCAGGGCGAATCCAAACAAAATGAAAACATTGGCGCCTAAAAATAAATTGAATTAGTTTAACAGATGTTTGAGCGAACATATTGCACAACAATGCTTACAAGCAAGGAAAAGCATTCCTCCTGGTTTTGTGTGTTCGCCCGTGAGGAGATAGCGCCAAACCGATGGGTCAACCATTATTCCATTGCTAAAGAAAGCATCGACTAATTATTTTATCAGGAGATAAATACATAAATCATGCGAAGCTTACTTGATCAAATTCTGAAGAAACATTTTCCCACCGAATACAAAAAGCATGATCATACCCCAGTTGATAAGGCCTCGAAAATTAGTAAAACCGCTTTCAGATGTAAGAAGTGACTCTTTTATTGAATGCACTCTGAAAATAAATAGCATACACAAAGTTAGGAGGTTTGCTATGTAAAGCTGTACAAAACAAGTCGCAAAATATTGCCACATACGGTTGATCAGGCGCTCTCTTTCGAAGAAGAAGTGCGGCTTTTTTATATGCAATAAGATCTCCACTACTTAAAGCCCTTGCCGATCTGCGCTGCATTTCTAAGATAATAATTGCTAGATGTAATGAAGGTAGAAAAGCAAGTTTACAAATGAGCTCAAGGCTATAAGCGAGAAAGTTTGGCTGTTTTATTCATACAAACAAATAAAAAAGTCTATGTTAATAAATACGCAGTTAATAAAAAATAAAAAATTAAAAATTTTGTTAATTATTTATGAAGAGCATTTTACTTGTAAAATAGACTTGCTATAAAGATGAAAACATCCAAAGTACTTCATGTTAAATAAAGAATATTAAGCTAAAAGCTTTATACTTGGTGTCAGCGATACTGCATGAGCTATTTGGCTGTTGCGATAATGATACAGTAAATCGAAGTGATGCAAATTTTAACATGATGACTGTAGTCAAACTGGCCCTTTGTTATTGTTCAGTTCATTACGGGGTAATCATCGATAAATTAATGCATAAAACAGATGCATTTTTACTATCATATATTTTATTATTGTCAAACATGTAGAAAATGAAACGTATCTTTAAGTGGGATGGCGAGGATCTTAGTTAGCATCCAGCGTACAATTTAGAATCAAGTTAATCTTGAATCCTTCCATTTCTCTTTTAACGAAATGATCGTAGCTTTTAACTTAATTACATATGTCTTCGACTAGTTGGATAGGTGGCATTTTTATGCAATATTCTTTAAGCAAAAATAGATGTTTATTTTATATTGATAGAATTTCAAGATATTATGACAAGCCGACTTTCAAATACATTTACTAATTGAGCATTTCTAAAATCTCCCAACGGAATTTTAATTATTGATAGATTTGTGGCTACCTCTTTATATAATTTTTCATGTACTGCTGAAACTACTAATCGATATATTCGAACTGGCATATTTTTTATTATTCTTCCTTTAATTGTTGCGTCATTATATATTCTCTATGACGTTTAAAGCATATGTGCTTTTATTCGTGTTTCCTAGTAGAATGTCAAATAATTAAGATATTCATCAACAAATAAAGAAAACATAACTATTTTATAAAATTAATCTTAACTGTCACTTTTCAACCTCTACAGCTTCACCGTTTTTTGTATCTTAAAAATAGGTCGTTTAGTCATGTCAATAATATATGGCCTTCAATGAATGATGACAACTATAGATTAATTTGAATGCTAAAAATTTCATTTCAAAGGTCAGAATAAACGGTAGTTCCAACTGATTTCCTTTAAGTTTTTGAACATATAAGGATTATGTATTTTATTTTTAATTGTGGGCTTTCAATTAGAGTTTCTTAGCTTTCAACAGTATTTGTAAGACTAGATTATGTAATTGCCATATCTTTTTCAGGTATAGAAGACAGATGAAACCAATCAGCCATCTAGAACTTATTTTATTCACACTCATCTACTCATCGCACACAGCTTTGACTTATCAAAGATGGAGCTCTACGCCATCGGATGGTTTCTGCCAGACCTCCAGTAGAGTTTCCATAGCAGGTAACTCCCCGAGTCGCATGGTATCAGAAGGTGGACGCATTGTAATCATCTGCTGCATTGTTGGAAATACCTCCGGACACGACCACGAACAACTCACATGGACGGATCCTTCGGGAAAGCCTATTATAAACTATTTCTCGAATTCCGTTCAAGCTTCTCAGAGTCACAAGTACGCTGTTCCGGACTTCTCCGACAGCAATCATATCGTAAGTTTGTCCGACTTCTCTTTTATTTAAACCTCTGTGACCGAAACTAAGTCAAGTATATGAGAAATAACCAATCTTATACAGCCATCAGTAAATTGCAAGGAATACTTTGCATTCCCTTAGAAAGAATGCAAATTAATATTAATAGAAGCTGCGAATGTCCTAGATAAAAAAGTAGGAAGAACCCACCATGCTAAGTGAGCAGCATGATTCTCGATGAGAAAAGTCCACACGAGTTCATTTTCGAGCCGATTTGCTACATTGTCATCCGAAGTCTAAAGACATTCCACATTTTAAGAATTTCAAATCTATATCATTGAATTTTATGAGACAGGTAGAATAATATAAATTATCAACCACTGAGTTTCAGACGAAATTTCAAGCAATAAATAATAGTTGAATGTCTGCTACATATATTTTCTTTATCATAAAGATTAACGCTATTGTTTCTTAATGCAAATTTGCAGTTTGTTGAAAAATGTTAAAAATCCTATTAAGTCTTTGTTGGATTGAATTTTCCCTTCGCCTCATTCATTGGCTTCTTACAAAACCATTGATTGCTGCCCTGGAGAGATAGAAGTTTGGTTTATTTATGCGTGTTAATAGTGTTAAATAATGTCAACTTCCATAGGATGTTTCCGTTCACAAAAATGACATCACATTAATCAAGCTGGCTTAATGTCATAACCATCTATGAAAAAGAAAGCAAATATGTTTTTTATGCTGTTTTTAGTACTTTATTTCACTGAAATTGGTTTTATTTTCTTAGCCTGTAAGTATACTGAAAATCACGATATAAAAAGTACTTTGGAAAGGAGATTTGCAAAAAAAATTCAAAAATACAGACCAGCACAATTTCAGAAAAATAGATCGACAGTTACTCTAGATGATATCAAACTAAGAATTAATTAACCGACAGTATATCTAGATATTTTCCGGAAATCTCATAAGATTAACAAGGAAAGCGATAATGTAAATTAATTAGAAAAACTGAAGTGAAACCAGCTTGCAACTTTATCAAGACAAAATAAACTCATCAAATCTAGGCGGTGTGCAACCAGAACAAACTGTCCCAAAGTTGTTGCAATTCGAAATCACGAAATCAGAAAATTTTCTTTTAATTTTCAAAACCTTAGATGAATTTGAAAGTTTTCGAAATTTTTTTTAAATTGGGAGAACACGTTCCAAAAGCCAAATTCGTACGGTAGGATGGAACTTAGATTAACTTTCACATAAGTGAGTTCTCAATTTAAAATGTATTTCTTGGAATAATTATTTTATCAAATTTCTTATCATCGGCTGTGAAAGCACTGCTAATTGCTATTTTTTAATCGAGATTAGAATTTATTAGTTCTACATAGATACCTTTAGTCTACAAAGCTTATTTTATGAAAAAATTCATAAGGATAGAAACGATAATGTAATGAAAATGTCACTCTATTAAATATTAAATTCGGCGAAATAAATATCACGATTAAGAATGTGGGGATATTTTCCCAGCATCTTAAAATGAAAAAATTAGGTTGAAAAAATTGAACTTGTTACTTAAAAAAGCATTTATAAGCGTTATCAAAAGAACGACTGGTATAAAATTCGATATTTGAAAATTCCATTTTTTGCGATAAATTTTAGTAACAAAATGCAATTATTGAATAGGCATATTATTTTGTTATTCGGATAAGAAATTGTGCCTAAAATTTTCACGAATTTCTGACCAAAGACGGGCTGAGAATAGTTTATCACCTTAACAGAACACTCTAGAATGAGGTATTCTTCATAACTGTACCTTTTTTAGTTTAAGAAATAAAGAAAACACAAGAGAAAGGGATTTTATTGGCAAAGCAGTCGAAGAGACAGGTCAGGAATATCTGTTTTAAAAGAACGAATTTATTTTACCGTTTTCAGGAGGTTAATTAAAGGCTTTGATGGGAAAATGTGTATTCACACTCTAACTATCGCTGCAAATCTTGAGTGAACTTTAGAAGTTTAAAATTACTGTAATTTCAAGAGTTAAAGATATTTATCATCTTGACCATTAAATGCACGTTAATAGATGATTATTTAATTTAAAACGTTTGTGTACACTTTTACTAAATTGAACTTGGATTTCGAACGCACAATCTCCTATTTAAAAGTGAAGTCACAGGCAAGGTATCTTAGAATTCTTTCATGGTTTGAATATATGAAGATTCGTATCAAGATACAATAAACATTTAAATAATTCGCTGGATAATTTCGAAATTAAAGGTGGTTTCCTTCTTTTTTTAGTTTTTGCGTTTATAAAAGTTCCTACACAGCAATGACATAAAAATTACCTTGGAAACATTAAAAATAGGATTTACAAAATTAAAAATTGTGAAATCGGGTAGTTAGATCTCCATTTTGGATGCCTTGCTTACGATGACATGATTTGATTTTCCCCAACAGGAGAGGTGACATTTCCTTCTGTTTGTCAGGCTGAAGTATTAAAAATTTAATTCACTTAGAAACTTTGAAATGATGCATGAGAATTAAAGCATTCTTCTCCAAACATGTTGATTTTGAAATGCCTCACAAAATCACTTAATTCAAGTTGAGTGTCAAAAATTATTCATGTAAAAATAAGACGAAATTTGTGTCTTTATTCATCCAGTCGGCACGTCAAAATTTTACCCTCCATCAAAAAAATAATTTTTCTTAAGTCTAAGAAAACTTTTTCGGCAAAAAAAATGTCAGAATTTCTCTTTGCTCTCTTTCTAGACATAGTAGAGTTAAATCACGAAGAAATTATAAGAATTTAAAGGTTAAATTTAAATTTCCCCAAATCAAATGAAAATATAAATGAGAATGATTGATGATTCAAACCTTCCTCTGCTGCTGTTGTTATGGCCTCTCTCGTTGCGAGGGTAAATTCAATCTAATGTAAAATGCGCATTTTCCCTTCTCCCCAAATTACGACCCTCTGCCTCTCCTTTGACTCAGAGGACACCAAGGTGCGCAAAAGAGTATTTAAAAGCAAAGGCCACGGGGGTATTTAATGTTCTCGAAAAAAAAGCGATCTTAATAAAATGAAACAGAATTAAAATTCGAATTAACATGTTAATTTTTCATCTAAAGTTGATTATTTTTGCCCCAATGAGTGGAATTCTGTTTGAAACTTAAAGTATTTCACTTTGGATATGTTTATTTATTGCATTTTGCAAATCTCATTATCATAATTGCTGACTAACTTAAATAGTGACCCAGTACTACTGACACATTTACTGAGCAATTAACTAATTGCGTTTGTCAACACAAATGCACTCACAAGTAGGCGCAATATATTTCACGAAATTAATTCTATGAAACTGCTTTTAATGTTCTGGAAGAAGCCGTTTTTGCAGGCATTTGTTAAAACAAAACCAAAAATTTGCGCGAGTTTGCAGTTTTAGGAACAATTAACCACTGTGATACCATCAAAGCCCTTTATGATCACTCACAACTCACGTTTTTTGAGCAACTGATGGTTGGATAAAAACGAAATTTCCATAAATACTCTGACATAAAGTAGTTGGACAAAAAAATGGAAACGCTATATAATATCAACGAAACTTTTCTGATATGGTGTAGGTCCACCTATTGGTGAAATTAAATCCACGATTCTTCCATATATTGATTCCTACAAGTTATGAATTGTTTCCAAAGGAAATCCAGTCCATTATTCAGTTGAATCACCCTCACCCAGTTAGTTTAGAGATGATGTCGATTGTAGTGGGGTCAGATGGGATGCTCAACGTCATTAGAATGTTCGTCGTGGCATTCTTTAACAATTCAAGCTACTGTATGGTTTGGTGCATTACCACCATCTTGAAAGATGGCTACGTTCCCCTCCTGAAACCACAGTTCTTGAACAACCATAGGATGAAGAACTTAGTAGTCCAAGAAGGGAAGATTTCCACTGACCCAGCGAAGGATTTCGAAGGAACAGCACCTAGGACCACCAGCACAAAACCTTCGTCATGTTTTACCGATGGCAGAAGGCAGCAGACTGGAGTAAATGATTCTTTCGGTTCTGTCCAAGTGTACTCTTGTGATTCCAAAATGCTAGATGTTGATCTTTATTTTGATATCTAAAAGCGCTTTGTCATTTTGTCTGCTTCAAAAACTTTATCATATCTGGAAAGAACAATAAAACATGTATTTTGAACGCCCTTTATTTGTTGGGTTAGTGGAAGGGCATAATACTGGTGTGTCAGAATACACTACGGTCAGAATAGACCCCGGTTTTAAATTCGTGCTATTCTTATACAATTTCAGTTGTCCCGACTGGTGGTTCAAGACTTCAAGGACAGCGATAAAGGCACCTACACCTGCAATCGCAGGAGTATAGTGCCCGGGGGTTCCACACCAAGTCCTGGCAAGGTCGAACTCGTTATGCGTCCAAAACTCCTCGAAGACTACACGTCTCTCTCCCGCACCGAGACAGACGAGGTTGTCATGACCGGGCACCGGGTGAGTGTCCCTCTCGAGGAGGGCCGTGAAGGTCGTCTGGTCTGCCGCACCAGTTCGACCTTCAGGGGACCAATCCGCGTGACGTGGTTCTACCACGGTCGACAGCTGATTGGTCCAGCAGCCTCAATGTTGGAAGAGGTGGATTTGAGTGCAACAGTGAGTAAGAAGAAGCCTAAGGACAAGAGTCTCAGCAGAAGAAGGTCTCAACGGCAAAAGCAACGACAGCAGGAGCAACAAAAAGAACAGCCGAAGGATGATGAGAAGACTGGAAAGAAATTCACCGATGCTCTCTTCAGACCTGAAGTTATGGACCCAGCGGAATTGGGTGTCTCCCTTGAAAACAACTCGCAAGTAAGCCTATTGTGCTTGTTTTTAAGGGAGACCATCTCCTTGCAGTTTAATTATATAGAGGTGACTTTGACATGAGCCTGGAGAAGGCTGATTTTGGATTTTCCAGATTGAAAACGACGATTAGAGTCATGTCCGGCGATCTTACGTCTAGAGTGTATGGAAACGGGTCAGTTATTGACCTGGAGTAGTACTGAAGAGGGACTGAATGGACTTTTGACTTTTTCTGGAGGTTTTGGCCTCAACCTATTACAACCATACAGAGGTTGGACAAAATAGCCCAAACACATCAAACATTCAACAAAATGTATTTCAATGTGGAGTACGTCCATCTAATGGGGAAAATACAGGGCTTACTTTGAAAGTTCGTGAAGGCTGAAATTTATATAAGGTTATAACCTTATAGATAGGAGATAAATACACCGAACTTTGAATTCTATCGGTAAGAAAGTTAAACAAACAATCTCTGACTGCTGAAATCAAACTTCGAAATCTGTTTATATAAAATATATTTATCAGAGTAACAAATTTTTGGTGCATCATATGCGTGCATTAGACAGTATGAATATTCACCGTTTCAAAAATTGAAATCTTTGCACTTTTGTTGTGAAATCCAAACTTCCGATTTGAGAAAAAGTTGTTGTCAGCCAAATGAGGCAATTAAAGTTTCAATCAGAAGTTTCTGGAAGTACGTTTCGCGATTTTTTATTGAATTCGAGTACAAAAGTACATCGTCGGTTAACCGAGAAATCTTGTAGCAACGGAGATTTATGCAAAGATATAAATTTTTATTAACACAAAGTGATTAAATCACTTGGACGCCAGAAAAACTTTGACTAGCAGAAAAAAGAAAAAATACTGCAGGATTTTTTTTAAATTTTTGTCAAAATTAGGAATAAAGTTGAAGTTAAATTGTTTAAATTCGACATTTTTGTTCGTGGTTATCATTTTAAACCAAAGTAGCTATGTTTGAATTCTATGTATATTTTATGACTAACGCTAGTGTACGCAATTACAGTTTTCAAACACTTAGGCACCCAAAAAAACTGCTGGCATTATATTGATAATTCTTTTTTAGATTTTTGAAATTTCTGATGTGTTGGAATGAATTTTAATTCCATTGGTTGCAGGAATGAATTTACACATTCCTCCGTTTATTTCCGGACTCATAAAAGTAAAAAAGTGATTATGTTATTTTAAAGAAAAATGAAATTCTTTTTACGCTTAGCTAAAAATTAGAAAAAAATTAAACTTTCTCCTACATTGACATTTTGTGGCACTTCCAAACAGCAACTTGTAATAAAATTACTGTGCTGTTTGCATGCCACCAGCGAATGAACGCTTCTCTTCTTTCTAAAATTGCAAACTTAATATATAAATATCTGCAAAACCATTTATTTAGATATATATATATATATATAATAACTCGATTTTTCCGGTTGGGCCTTATTTTACTTTAGTCGGATTGGTTTCTTTGCAAAAAATCCGTTCACTGGGTTGGTGCAGTAAAAGTTCGAATTCCATTTGTAAATTTAACAATATTTATATCTACAATATTCATAACATATTTATTGTGCAAAATATTCGCTGAATATTGTTTGAACTATAAGAAGGAGTTTCGATTCGAAAATGTATAACTAACTTGTTGAAAATGTTGTAGTAATTGCTAAAAATGTAATATTTATATGTTTCTTTGATGATTTATTTGCAAAAAATTAAATTTAAATTCAATTTTAATAAGTGGTTGAGTTGTACCAAATATTCCTCACATATTTCCAAGTATAAAGTAGATTATAATGTTACATTTTAGGTTCTAAAATTCAAGAAACTAAGCGCTCGTCATGGAGGAATGTACATGTGCAAGGCGGAGGCCCCAAACCCAGTTTACCGTCCCACAGCACCCATGGATCAGATTACTCGGGCGCTTTTTAACCCGTCTTCCGACAATTCGTCCCCACTCTCCTCCGCAACCACATCCAACCCCTTCGATCCCTTGACAGACAGTGGAATCAACACTGAGTACCTCATCCAGGTCCAGCCTATTCGCCTGATTGTTTTCTCTCGTCCTCGCATGCTCCCTGGAAATCCACGACTCGTGGAAACCTATCCACCCACCTCTCCACCGCAGCACAACTCCTGGAATAACCGCGGACGTTTCAACGACCGTTTTCGCCGAAAGAGAAGCTCTGAAACACCTGTTTTGCCACCCTGGGCTTACGCGAACCGTCCAGTGGCCAAAGAAGGCGAAAAGATGGTCCTCGAATGTGCAGCTCGTGGAAACCCGCCTCCGAAACTTATCTGGTTCAAGGGAGGAGGAGGAAGCAGTTTACCACCGCCTAATGGGCTCACTTCTCTAAACGACGTCAATTTTGACGTAGCAATACGTGAGGCTCTTAACTATTTACCCATCAAAGAAGCCCTCAAGTACATGGGAACTAAGGTGGCGGAGAACAGTCAACTACTTCCGACAATTACGGAATCGTCGCTTCGTTACAATCTCTCCGACGTGAAGCCTCTAACGGACATGGAGGGTGCCCATCTAACGTCGAAGGAAACGGAATTTACTGGGACGAAGTTGGACAGGTTTTCGGTGGTGGCGGGACTGAGAAACGATGACACGGGCGTCCCCGTGATTGCCGTGTCTAGACTTATCGTGAAGAACTTGGGAGTCTCTGATGCTACTCGGTACACCTGTCTGGCCCAGTTGGATATGGAACCGCTTGGTGGACATGGAAACTGGACCGATGTAGGAAGGTAATTAAGACACCTTATTTTTGCTTTATAATAGGATTTAGAGACATCAGACCATCTCACTTATTTTGACGATTTCAAAGTCATCCTAATGTAAAAAGACGATGTTCAGCCTTATTAAAAGTTATAAAATACAACTTGAACTACCTTCAATTGGAAAAAAAATTAGAATTTGGACAGAACATATAGACTGGCCTGTTATATAATTGAAAGATTAGACCATTTTTTATACTATCTAATTAAGTGGGTGTAGTTAAAAAGGATTCCAAAAGGTGTGCAGCGGACTGCAGAAGGTTAATGACCCCAGTGTTGGCACGTTGGAGAAGCATTGCGTTTGCACCAGCCAATGAGCGCTTCGCTACTGCGTGCTCAGGGTAGCACGCACGCACCGCACACGTGATCGGCCATTGGTTGCTCATTCGGTAGCCTGAATACAAATCGTGATATTCTCATTAGAGTCTTCTTTGAAATCAAATGAAAGCGATAAAAGATAAGGTAACGGGAAAAAAGAAGACAGTTTAATTAGCCCTGTCGTCCAATCAAATCTCCAGGGAGGTGCTAGATTTAGTAAATTGAACAGAAGCTTGTTTTAATGGGCATAATTAATGGAAACCCAATTCAACTTAAGTGTGTTATGCACAAGGAAAAAGCTCTCCGGGAAATCACTTAAATTTTTTTCTTAGTTTTTTTAGGAAGAGAAAAATAAAAGTTATTTTTATTCCGATAATACTTCGTAATAAAAAGACAATCATTGAATATTTGCTGGTTACTTTTCAAAGAAGATAGAAAAAACACTTCACGTGTACTTTATTAACAAATTTGTTTTAATTGACGACCCTTTTAAGAAATGCGATTTATAAATTTCAACAATCTTGAATCAAAAAGTGCAAAGCTCGTTATAAGAACATCCGAAATTTATGTCAACCGTGACAGTGTCCTCTCAAATTACCATGCAAGTACAGATTTTTACGCCATAATTTATTTTCGAACTACAAACTAGTAACAATTAATTAATTAACAGTATTTACTTTTGCGTCAAAATGTCGTTTTTCCTCTGAATTAGCATATTAAACTAATAATATTTTTAATAAGTATTTTAGGAATCATTTTGACGATCATCTTTTCCAATTTCGCGTTGGTTTAATGACAATTCCAACTGCTTTTTATGCTCCTACTTTTATTTTCAAAATAATTTTAAAAAGTAAATATAATTCTTCATAAAACAACTTTAAATCTAAGTAAATTCTCATAAATTTTTAATGTTATTTAAAGGTCAAAATAACCAAGAACAGATTTTATTTCCGACCAAAATTTTGAACCCATTTGATTGGTTCTGACTTTCCTAAAAGTGCTGAGACTTCAATATTGAACATGACAGTGTCAATGCTGGAAATTTTTGCACTTTCAGTCTTCTACCAGCAATCATCCTCCTTCCGAAGTTCGTGGCCGCTGGAACGAAGCTCTACGCCACCGGGAATCCTGGCGAGAACGCCACTTTGACCTGTGAGGCACTGGGAGGACTCTCAATACCCGGCGGCCTTCAACTGACCCTCCTCCGTGGTTCCGGCTTGAAGGATCTGGCAGAACAGACTGCGGGAGCCAAAGTTTCTCCAACACCATCAACCCTCATCCGGGACAGCGCTGTAGAACCTCCAGTGTTCGGAGAAGATCGTCAATTAGCGCCGTTCAGCGGGAGGATTGAAGCCATCAAACCTGACATGGATCCACGGTATCACCTGACGGCAGGGCCCGATCCAAGAAACCCTTACGCCGCTATGATAAGACTCACTATAACAGGTAACTTGAAATTCTGAAATTCAAATCGATACATATTTTTCAGTTCCAAAATAGGCTTTCCCATAAGTTATGTCTGCTATTATCTTTCTTTAAACTAAAAAAAAAGAATTTAGGGACTTATTTATAAAGTCGAATGGATTTTGACATTAGTTTCAGTTTAAATGCATTGGAGCTGATTAAATCTCGATTTGCAAAATGACAGAATTAAAATAAGCTTGACTTAAATCCTGTTTACTGGGAAGTAACTAAGAATTATTTGAGGTGTATATAATTTCGTCTAAATCTAACTGCTTTTGCTTGTTTCTGAATGCCCTTATCTTGGGATCTTCTCAGAATAGCAGACAAATACCTAATATATTTATGTGTTTTTGTAATCATTGTATTTTCCAATTCTTATACCAGTGAGTTAATTTGGCCGAAAGAGGTAGCGTGGCCTTAACAAGAACCTAATTACCGGGACTCACACTGAAGTCGTCTCATTCGTTAACGCCCTCCATAACGCCTATGAAAAAGGCAGCTCACAAAATGGTTTTCTTAATGACTCCGTAGTCACTTTAATGCGTTTCTTCTGCCTCTCAAAGCCATCGAAGACACATGAATAGTAGTGCAAATAATTTTTTCCTCAATGGCTGCTTCGGGAACAAAATTGAATTTTGCAAAATACGTATTTTCATTTGTCTTTTAAAAGAAACAGTTGTGTAAAACACAATTTCGCCTATCAGACGAAAAACGAGAAAGGTAGGAGCATTTCCATGGAGATCTTATCCCTTTCTATAAAGTTGCCAAGAACTCAGTGTTAGATTTCAAGATTTTTGGCGAATTTTGTTGAATTATAATATAAACAAGATATGCACTAAGAAAATAAATTCTTAATAGACAGATATAATAAAGCAAATCTGCAATTTTGTAGATAATAATGCTGCAATTTTCCAAATTAATACTCTCAAACTACAATGCAATTTCTGTCGGAAAAACTAATCAAAAAATTTTTATTTCGCGAAGGAGAATCATATCCATTTTTTGAATAAAAGCTCAAATTAATAACAACTATAATTATTCAGTTTCACCTCAAAATCTGAAACAGAATTAGGTGATTCTGGAATTTTTTAGAGCATTGGGTGAATCTTGTTTTGTAAGTAAATTTTATGGAAACAACAAAGAAACTAAATACATATGCAATAATTTAAAGCGGTACAATTATTTAAATTCTTTTCGCAAAGCTTAAAGATCACTAAAATTAATTTACTGCAGCACAGAACTTTTAGTGTAGAACTGGTAAGCATTTATTTTCTTCTAATCTATTCGAAAATGGCAAAAAACTAACCAAACACCATAAAAATGCAAGAAAAAACAAATTTATGTTATCACCTTTTAAAATATGATTACTTTGTGCTTAATCGTCCAGGCGATTTGATTTTCATTTAGCACTTATTTAAAGGAAATGCTAGGCTGAGTAGTTTTTACTACCAAAAGAAGGTATTTAACGTTTTTTTTAAATCATTTGCAAATCCCACGTCTAACCTTTCAAAAACAGGTACGCTATTAAAGAGCCATTCTTGAAAATATCTTCTGTTTTAATATAAATTGCTCAAATACTTGCATAGAGCTATCGGAATGTTTTAATAAGGCGCTAGGCATGTTTACCTAAGTTCCCCTATCCCTTCCACACTTTAGATCTTAGACCGGAGGACAATAATTACTACGTCTGCAAGGCCCAGAGCGGTGAAAACTGGATCACCTACGCACCTTCACCGGAGGACTCTCTGGGTCGTCTTTCGGTGTGGTTTGCGCCACCAAAAGCGGGTCCACCTCCGAGAGAGGATTCCATAACTCTGGAAGGAGGATCTGGCGGTGGTGGCAGTGGTGGCAAGGAAGGGGAGAATGGCTGGGAGGTGATGTACGGTCTGGCTCACAAGCCGTCTAGACTCGAGTGTCGGTCGCTGGGTCAGCCGCCCCCTCAGTGGACATGGACGGGACCTCCGATCAGGAATCCCATCGAACCAGTATCGGCGGGTGAAATTATCGAAACAGAGGGGTAAGGTGTTATAGACTGTACTTTTGCAAATAATGTAACTACTTGATTTAATAATATTATTGACTTCGCAAAGGTAGTTTATGAAGTAACTTGAAAATTAAAGTACAGTAGATATTTCAACTCAAAGAGAAATATAATTACAGGATAACTTAGTCTCATGCATTTATGAATCATAAGACAGGGATGCACTTTTCATGAATCCTTTCATTTCATTTTTGGGTAAATTTGTACAATTCGATGAGTATTTCTCTTACCAGGATTTCGCAAAGCCAGTAATTATTCATTATGGAATTTCGTTTTGACTAAATACGAAATTTCCAAAAGCCGTTTGAAATTAAAAAAGTGCTTGCCTGTCTGTCGTCAATTCAACATTCTGGTTCGAATATTTTGTAATTTAAATATATTTTTCTGTGTTGATTTGGTAGAAATACAAGCTTTATTGGAATATAATTTTATATCTCGTTTTGATTTATTCATTCTAAAAAGAACTCTTTGCTAAAGCCAGCTAGTAAGGCAATTAATGCCGTAATTCCGTGAACCATGTCAAATATTTCCATAAATATAATATCAGAGAAAAGATTTGTTGTTTAATTAGTCCAGTAACCTTTTGCTTCCGTTTTTTGTCAGATTGAGAGTCGGAAAGATAGGAGATTCGTTTCCCCTAGATTTATTAATTAATCACTAATTTCTCCTTTCTCAGATGGTGAAACATTTCCGAACGAATCCTCATACCTTACAAAGTGTTTTTTTTTCAATTTCAACCAATATTTTCCCTGGAAAATTTAGAATACTTTTACTCTTATTTGGGAAAAAGTTTTTTATTTTAAAATAAATCAGCAATCCAGTCGGGTCTGGTTCAGAGTGCTAAGGAATGATAGGAGAAATAAAATAAAATACACTAATAAATAGGAATTTAAGTAAATTAATTTGTTAATTGTAAGTTTGTTATTTGGTCAAAAGGTCCAACGCGAAACGAACACCATGAGTTTGTGACCTGAATATGTAAAAGTAAATTCAGCTGGTTAACTTTTAACCTGATGCTTGACTTTTAAGCACAAAAACGTAAGTTTTGAAGAGAGAGTTTTTTATATTTTTATCGTCTAGAGTGGTAAATAATATTTGGTGAAATTTCACAAATTAGATTTGTATTTTACTTTTCTCTCGAAATTTAGTGATTTTTAAATTAGTTTACATAAGAGAGGTAAAAAAGTTGATTTAACCTTTTTAAAAATTACCTTACTTGATTTGGGCTTCCATAGTTTGATCAAACGCATCCTCAAATTAGGTTGGTTAATTTTATGTAAATATTGGAGCAAATGTATCACTGTGAATTAGAGGTTGTCTACAACTGTTCAAATTTTGATCAAAATTCATTTAATTCAGTCAATTTTTTTAATTAATTAAGTGTCGCTTTTGAAAAAAATCTTCCGCTATACTAGAGTAATAATCAGTTAAGTTGAATATTTTTATAATCTATGAGAAAATGATAGTTTGCAAGCTTCCAAGTAAATAAAGTCTTTAGTCGAAGTCTCTAGTGCATTTTTGAAATATTCATGGAAGCAAACAAGAAATGTTCTGGCCATGCTTACTGCTCATACCCAAACGTCGCTCTAGGCTCGCGTGCCTAGTAACCATAAATCTACGCTGTTATGGCTTTCATTTCGACCAAAAACCCACGGTGCTACACTCGTTGGCCGTCTTTCAAAAGCAGTATTTTAATAAAAAAGGTCTTAATATTTTTGGAGGTCTCTTTAAGGGGATATTTGAAGTTGCAAACTACCCATATATCACTTGAAGTTTATTAAAACTTCTATTATTTTTAAGAATAAAGCAATCGTATTTATTGTGGAATTGTGTGTATTTTTACAGATCATATATTCTGAACAAATAAGTATTTTTTTCTTCAGTTAGGCCTAAATTTGTGAAAACGTCGTTAAATTGCTACAACATTTGCGTGGTTTTATGGAAGTTAAAAGATAAGAAAAACTACGATTTCGCCGTCAAATAAGACTACCGGAAACTGAAGCTATCTGATTTCTAACTATTCTTTGGAGAAATGCCTTCAAAACTTTGATTAACTACAACTTGGATGCAACGACAACATCTCTGAGATGAATCATCTTTTCCCAATAGGGTTAAATTAACCATTCCAAGAGTGGTGACAATCACTTGGAGAATTAGAATCTGTGGAGTTCAAAATTTAAGGGATTTGTGTATTTGTAAATGTTGGAGAACAAAGCCTGTTTTGCCTTTAGCTGACCGATAAGTAAGCAAGCCTTCTATGAGGGCTTGATAGTAATTTATTGTTTCACGTCAAAGTATTCTGAATACGAAGAGATCAAAGATGGACATATTGTAAGGCATTTTTCTTGCAAAAAAGATATTTTGCTCAAAAATATTAAATCTAAAACTTGTTCAAATTTATTATGCCAAAACATAAGGTGTTTACACTATTTTGTCCAGCCTCGGTATATTTCAATGTGAGGCTAGCCCATTGGCATAGCCTATTTGAAAGTTCTTATCAATAGCACAAAGAACACTAATTTTTTATTGCTATTTCTACCTGAAGGTATTCGGTTCGGGTTTACCAAGAGGGCGAGGATTCTGTGAGTGAACTCACCCTGCCAGCAGCCTACTGGAGCTATGGAATATTCGGGAGTTACTCCTGCACCGCTCAGAATCGATTGGGAAACGCCACTGGCTATGTCAGACTCAAGCTGGCTACTCACCCGAATAGGCCCAACGTCACGGCTTGCACGGTAGGAATTAGGGACGTCTGATTATTATGCCACAAGTTCTGTCCAAACTGAACCTTCTTTAACTGAACGTAATTTAATGAGTATTTTAGTATTTTTAATGTTAAGATGCATTTGTGCTTATTCAATTTTGCTTTAGGGACAATAAAACTAAAACTTGTCCTTGTTAAAACTTTGTTAATTTGTAATTAGTCAAGAAAAATTTGAGGACCAGTGATTTATGAGTTCAAGAAGTATTCCCTGAAGAGGAATGTGAAAACTGAATAATAATGACATTAATTAGCTTATTAGAAGGTGAAGGGAGTATATTAGTGAAAGTAATGTCAGAATTTATAATTAAGTATAACATTTGGTCACTTTTTTTGAAACGGAACTTACAAGATGATTTGATAATAGGCAATATTATCCCAACTTAGCTGGTTTAGATATCACTGAATTTTTTGGGCAGGGAAATTTGCAAACAATTTATTTAAAACCAGCCTATTTTAGTGTTTTTTATCTTGAAGTACCATCGAAAGACTAATAAATTTACCCAATCATCCTAACACGTAATCCCAAGATTCTTGATAGATTATTAATTTAAATATTTTAATTGAAATTTTAAATTAACTTAATGCATTATATTTGTGAGTAATTTACCCAAAAGTATCAGCTAGATCAGGCTGATTTACTAGAGTTTCTTTAGGCATCTCCACAAACGCTTATGGAAGAAGCTTATGGCATTAAAACTACTAGATAGTTTCCAATTTTCTGTTTGACTAAGAAATGCAAGTCTTCACACATTTCCCATGAGAGCAGAGGCTGGTTTAGTCCAGACATGAAAGCTAACATTCAGTTTCTGAAGGCTAATTCCTCACCATCCCCCTTATCTCGACTACATAACATCTTAAAATGAAAACGATATTGTTTTTACAAGTAACTTACCATGACTTTGTTCCCGGACAAGCATGATTTCTGCAGTTAGGTTTAGGTTAATTTGTGGAAATTGCTCGCTAAATGGAGTTAGCATTTCGCGTGAGGATAATTTTAGGTCGAATTGGGGACACCTCACTGTTGGCAGTTTTAACTCAGTGCTGGATTTCTTGCCAAGGGAAACGTGGGAATGGGAAATTTTCATTTATTTGAGAGAAAGTCGTCGATATCAGGAATGCTTTTTTTGAAAAGTTGAAAGGTCTTGTTGGCCTCACTACCAAATCAGAGGAGCAGCATATTTGTGCTCTGGAGCCTTGTAACATGCCATCCATCACATAAGCTCTGTTCTAATAGTGAATTAATAAAACTAGTGACATGACTTCCTTACACCTATTAAATGGCTTTCTAATACCTTAATTACTGTAAAATTATTTTTGTTTTGGCTCAGTTAGGTGACTGAGAAACATCTCAAAGTAACTCCCGCGTTTGTACTCCAGTAATTATGTCATAAAACAGCTTTTAAAACGATTACGTATGGATGCTTAATGAGATAATTAGTTATTCCTACAAAAAAAAACATCCGATGCAATTTTCCGCTTCTAATTAGTTCCTTTAAAAGATTACAATTACTAACGACTTTTGAGCGAAGTTCATCCAGAAAATTTCCACTTGTATGATTCAACCACATTGTTCCTATGAAACAAAATTACATCTATAAACAGGATCAATTTAACTTGAAATGATATTAATAAATGAATAAATCGAACATTAATTAATTCTACTGCTGCTTGTTTTCAATTTATAAAAGATATCACAGATAAATTTAAAAAAGCTCTCCCATTACACCTTCATTTTCTTTTTCAAAGTTTTCATAAATTAACTGTTTTAATTTCGCCTTTGTTTATACACACTATTTTTAAAAGCCTTATTAATTGTAACACTTTCCAAATTTTATTTTCGTTGCCGTTTACGACTTGAGGCTGCATAGGAAGGAATTCATTGGAAGTGATCTTGTAAATAATTTGAAATAAGTATTAAAAATGGAATTCTAAATTGTAGGCGAGCCTCTATATCCAGATTGCAACTTCAAATAAGGATTTATGTCGCACGCACATTCATTAAAAGAGCTGACAGCAGTCTTTCTGCACCCTGTCATACACTCGCTCTAGAAATTTTGATAAGCTTTGTCTAACACAGTACGAAAATTGTTTGGCCTAGCTGCTGTTGAGTACTCAGAGAGTCAATATTGTCGAAATCCCTATCATTAAAATACTGCTCACGAATAACTGAAGAATTCGAATTCATTGCTCGATTTTAATTTTGCCTTCCACAAAAAATACTGCAATATATTCAAACAAATAGTGATCTTTCTCATCTTTACCTTTCACAAATTCCAAATTCCTTGGCTAAACCTGATCTTACGAATTCATTAACTTTTCAACAAACTAACTGGCTACAATTGGAAATGATTAATTATTAATCCTAAACACAGCAGTGCGATAAAATGCAGGGGCCGCCTTTGTTTGGATTATATTACTCCAATTATGATTGTTATTTACCGCAAACGCATTGTATTTGGAGCATTGGTAACCTAAATAACCGCGGTTTTTTAACTATGGACTAATTTTGACTATTTAGTTTTTTCTGCGACTTTTTTCAGGCGAGAAAATAATTAAAATTGCTAAAACTTAATCATTCCATTCTTTTATTTTGAAAAATTCTTAAAATAATGATAAGAACACGGCCGTCATTCATTTTGAGGCAAATTTAAAATATTAAGGCTCTTTCTGGTACATTGTTCCACTTCTGAGTTCCACGAAATATGAGGGCGAAATGCAAAGTGTTATTTCTCTAGATTAGATGTGCATGTATTTGTAAGCTTATTTCTGGAATTGATTGAAGACCCAATATAAGCAATAAGGAATCCATATTGCTCGTTTTTGTGTAGAAATTTTGGGTAATTTCGACCTATTTTTGGGGATTTTATAGTCCATTGATAAGTCAGTCTCGCGATTGCTACCAGTACCTTCTAAAGACACGAGAGGCAGAAGGTAGCACCGTTTTATTAAACAAAACTCAGCTCCAGAGTGTTAGAGATCGCAAAGGGAGCTCGTGAGGTCAGAATTACCCATTGATGAAGTTTGAACAAGAGAACTACTCTCTAACTCCACTTTTTAGGTTGAGGCTACTCTGGTTGAGCTCTGCGTGATACCGCCGAAGGAGACAGGCGGTCTTCCATTGACTCACTACGAGCTGCGCATTCAACCATCGCCAAATGACCGCTTTCATGGGCCCTTCGCCTATCTCCCGGGTCGTAGAGTTGTGCGTCTGCCCGACCTCACACCGAACCACTTCTACAAGTTCGCCCTCTCCGCTGTCACCTCTGCTGGTAGAGGACCCAACACCTATATTCAGGTTCGGCTACTTCCCAACCCTATTTTGCCATTGCATTTTGAAGTATAGACGAACGGGTTGCAAGGTAGGGTATTAAGTATTCTTACCTCGAAATCTCACATTAAAATAATGCACTTAATAGTAAAAATATCACTGCCTGTTAAAGAACTATGAATGCTACGAAATCGAAATTTAGATACCTATGACTGGAACATGATTTTGTGGAAAAGTTTCGTTTTAAGTGAAATCTCAAATTATCTGCACTACGGTTTTATTTTTTGCTTAAATTTACTTATTTTCTATTTAAAAAAATGGTCACAAGCCAATAACCGTGTGCGTTCCTTTGACATTTTAAATAATCGGTCAATTTTCCATATATTCCTTATATAAAAGTCGCAGTTCGTTTCCACCTTGGAAGTTCCCAAAATTCAGGTTCTTAAAAAATACTTCTAAGAAATTTCTCCAATTATTTAAGAATATTACTCAAAGCAGTTGGTGGTCCTTCAAAGTGCAGACTGTATGTTTATAATTTCAGTATCTAACATAAAATACATACCTCTAAATTTATTTTTTTAATGCAAGCAAAGCAAAAGTCAACTGGATTCGTATAAATCGCAGAAAATTCTTGTAATATTCCTAATAATCATTTGTTTTTCTCTCGTCTATATAATAATTACGCATTTCTCACTATCAGGTCATGCAAAATTGTAAAATTTTCAAACGTACTATCACAAGGGGAAAATCTTAAAAAAGAAGGCGTTTTAGTTTGTAGTTTCCAGTTGACTTTTTCAAAGATAATGAGAAGCATATACTGATGCAAATTCTTGATTTGACTTAAAACAATCTTTAATATTTAAAAAGAGGACTTTCGTCAATCTTAGTGTCAGTAAACACAAAATTACGGAAAGCGTGCTACTCACGAATAGACCTGTGCTCACTTCGATCCGAGGAGAGGCTTATTCAAACCCTCTCAAGTTAGTCCGTCTCTATCGATTCGTAACTCAATTATAAATGACATTGAAGAGGCATTTAAAACTGCGTTTTCAGAAAGTAGGACCTTGAGAGGTATTATCAACTTTGTTTATGTGTCTAGTTGCTAGAATGGTTCTATAAACAAAAATCATGTTGTCATTTGATACTGGGAAGAACAAATTGTAGCGGTCAAGATTGAAGTTCATTCATATATTGACTATTAATATTCAAGTCAACACACTCAGTCTGAGTACCTATTATCTCTGACTGTTTATTTGAGGTAGCGAATACTTGAATTAACGGATATCTTGAAACTAGGTTGCGTAGGTGTTTTAAAATTTGAAAGAAATTATTTCAAAAAATAAAAATCAAATATCAAAAACAAGACACAAAACCATTAAAATATGTCAAATTTTGTTTGTTTATAACAGGTTCAAAAACTCTCATGCCAAAACGACAGTTAGACTTTTCGATTTATCAAGAACGTTCTAGAAGCTCACGCTTTAATAAAAGGTCAACTACTCCTCTTACTGCTAATTTTGAATCCATTTTCGGTTTCTCTTTTGGTGCTTGATAAATTACATTTAATAAAATTTAATTTATACACAGTGGGATACCTTTAAACGTCTATAAAAATATACCATTATAAATGGGCTCCTGGAAGTAGATTTTGGATTCAGTGGAATCACCTTAGTAACCAGTAGAAATGTTGATCATTAAAGCAAATTATGTTTAATTTTATTGCATAATTTCACTACTGTTCAAAAAAGATATTGTTAGGAATTACTAGCTATTACTTGTGTTCGAGTATGTTTGGAAAACGCTGGTAATGCTGGCAAGAAGCCGACTCGGTAATGTTGTAAGAGCAATACTCTTTTTATGTAGCAAGTTTTTATGAATCAAAAGAGGGTTATGTCAGTTGCAATTAAAGCAAATGACCAGTTGGGTTATAACGCATTAGGGATTCACGAGTTATAGTCCTTGCACAACAGACTCCTGCTGTGACAACGAGATCCAAGTCACAAAAAAGATGCCAAATGAGACCAAATATTGATTGGTCACTTAGCTATCAGGTCATCATATGAATTTATTCTGTTTAAATTAAAGGGAATTTTTGAGTAATTTGAATCCAACATGGTGTCTCATCGTCTTCGTCGATTCCCCTTCTCTAGACTACTCAAAACCATTTTGCTGTCCGAATTAGGCTTCTCATCACAATTATATCATAATTAGTATGCAATTATCAAAGTATAATAGAAACCCTCAAATGCCTCCCTTGAGTAAATTTGATCTTTTGCTTTGAGTTGATCATTTGTGGTTTGATGGACCAAACTGAGGTGGATACGACGTTTACTGAAATAATATCGAGAACATTAATATTATTAAAAGGTTGAGTAAAACCTCATAAGGATATGCTAGGACCCTGTTTGCAGACATGCAAGACCACAAAGGCGTGTCAGGTTAGAAATGTGATCACCCAAATGCAGAGGATGAATAAAAACCCCTGGAAGGCATGGTGCTTTTGATTGATGGCTGCAGCGTGAGAACAGATTGAGTATCCAACGTAGCAACCAAAACCCGGACACTGTGAGTCCATTAGCTAGGCCTTCTGCTGCTACTGTAGTTATAGCAACTCTAATTTTTGCGATATTCAGGTGACAACGCGGAAAATAGGAGTACCGAAATTGAAGCTGATCGCAACGGACGCAGATGTGACTTCTTCGGACTACCTGGTGCGCTGGGTTCTCGAATCTGATGGAGGGTCGCCAGTGATCATGTACAAAATCAGGATTCGTCCAGTAGAAACTGCCTGGGGAGCAGGTCAGTAAATCTTCTTGGTGGTTAAATTTCGAGCCATTTTTGTATATTTAAATGCTTAAAACCTATTTCATTGCAATTGCATTACTACTGGAGTAAAATGCTGTGTAATTTTTCTAGCACATTTTAATGTTAATTTACTTATAATACCTTTTTTAAATTTTGGGTAATTTGGAGGATTAGGCTTGCGTAAATCGATCAACGAAATTGAGATCGTGCGATAAACTAGATTTAATTTTACAAACTGAAAAACATCGAAAATGTAACATTTATGATTATAAGACAGCTAAAAATTTGGCTTTTTTCCCAATTCATGATAAGATCGTTTCTGAACTTCTAAGAAATTTTAAGCTACAGAAGTGAACTTTTACTAAGAAGGAAGGAGACTTTGGAAAACTGTGACAACTCTTAAGACAGCGCACAAATGTAATATTAATGCCACTAAAAAATACAATTTAACCATAAATGATTTTCAATTTATAATTTTTTAGTTTAGTCTGATTCTTCGAATTTCTAAATTTATTAAGCAACAAATACGTCATATTTCAAGTATTCATGAAATTCACTTGGAAATTTTTTGAGTTTTAAAAGTTCTTAAAAAAATCGTAATAGTACGGTCGAGGAAAATAGAAAAATAGCTAACAAAAGTGTAACAAATTTCATTATTTAATTTAAAATTATAAGATTTTGAAGGAGATGATAAATGCGTGAAAATCCACTAATATTTAAGGAAATTTAAATTTTTTTTCAAACACTATTTTTAAGCTCAACCTCATCCGCGCTGATCAAATTTTGCCAAACGAAAGAGTGAAATTAGAATTTGGTTAATTAAAACTCTGTCAACACGTAATTACCCAAGAATCATTTAGGTTACATTATGTTTTTATGAGTTCAAGCAAGGAAGGAAACTTAACAGTAGCCGAAGGGTTTTGAAAGGTTCACGCATTATATGAAGAGGAGTATGTACGAGTGAACTAACTTGGAGATGACAGTTCGTGAAATCCCGAGATGGGACTTTCGCCGTGAAGGTGGATAAAGACTGAACCAGATCTCGAGTTGAGTTTGTGAGATAACCTTGTTGAAGAAGCATCCTCATTATTCTTCTGACCATCATTAAGAAAGTGTATTCCTGACAGCCTCGGCTACTAAGATTCCATATTTCCTGTTGCTCTTCTAGTTCAACGCCAGATAACACCCCTGGGTACCTGGACAGTCTTCGATGTGCTATCTCGTGACGCCGATAGACGAACACGTCATGGAGTTGAAGGCATGTACCGCATCAAGAGCCTTCAACCGGGCGTTTCCTACGAAGTCAACCTAGTGGGACAGAACTCCGTCGGTCAGTCCAACCCCTACGTGGTCGTTTTCAAGACTTCTGAACTGCTGGGAGCCTCGGGGAAGCTCCTAGGAGAACCCATAAGCCAGTACCTTCACGGAGACAGCGTTCGACGGACAGCAAGTCTCTTTCTCACCCTCCTTCCCCTCGTCTTTGCGCTGCGAAATCATCAACGCTACATCTTCCGTGATAGTGATCTATGACTCCCATTAGTGTTGTCACACAAATAAGAACTGGACATATTTTATACGTACAAACATCCGCGGACGTGAGTATATACATACATGTATTATTTTCTCATGACGCTGCTTACTGTGTCTCTCAGATCGAAAAGTGTCACTCCTTGATGTTGTGTTCCTGCTGCTGCTGCATTGTCCATGACAACCGTGATCACTAGCTCGCTCGCTCTCACCTTGCTCTCAATGTCATTTTATTCCTTTTTGGAAAGAGAAAATATGCTATTTTTAGGAAATAAACGAATTCCCTATTACGCTGGTCTCGTTCTTGACAATGAGGGTTTTTAAGTGCCTTAAATTGAAAGAAATTTAAAAGGTTATTTTATTGCTTCTAACGAAACTTGTATCTTATAAAAATTATTTCATTTGATGAAAAGAAATCGAAATCAAGCAAAGTACGTCAGTGATTGAATATTTAACGCTTGGGCACTTTCATTTATTCCAAATTTAAACAGAACTACAGCACCTGACACCTTCACGTGATTGTTTCTTTTTGAAGGTCAAAAGCGACGCGTTTTAAGTGAGCTGCAAATGAACGGAAATTAATCTATCAAACCAAAATACTCTCTGGTCGACAAGAAATGCCTATATTCTAAATTAATAAATTTGATTTTAATTGAGATATCCATGATGCCTTTCACTTAATTCTCAATAGAAACGGTCGGAGATAATCTATAGGCAGACTGTGTGTGTCGACTTTAATAATATATAGTTAATATCTAGTCATAGGCCAATTTCTTCTTCCAACGTCCAGCAACGATATGTTTTTATTATCAAAGCAATCAGGTAACTAAAATTGGCAAACAAAGAAGATAATACCGCTCTAGGCCCCATTTTCTGCAAAAAACAGTTTTGGATACCTCCACTAGTATTTCAGGTTGCCTCATAGATTCTCTTCAAGTTTTGAATAACTGCATTAAATAAAAGCTTCAATTATTTCTGTATCTTTTAAGCTTACCTAAAAAATTATTTTGGCTTTGATTAGAAGAGCACACCAATGTAAGTTTCAACCTATTTCAGTAGCGTTGCAAAAGGAGTTTTCTCTAAATGATTTTCAAACTTACGAAACAAATGAAATGAATAAGTTGAATGAGTAATTTATCTAAAAATCGAATAAAAATCACAATTTTCTGTGAGATTTTTCCGTAGTTTTGGGATTTTTTGTGATGTAAGACAATTTGCTTTCACGTCACAGTAAGAAATCCCAACTTGTTTAATAATTCTTGTCATTTACGACGATGGGAAGATAGATTAGTGCTGGCAGTATTGCACTAATTTTTGTTAATTCTATTAAATCGTATGGCAAAACTTTGATTAGGGATCTTTTTCTAGTAATTTTTTTTAAATAGAAATAAAAAGTAAGCACCATGTAAGTTTTAAGTTGGAAAAAACGTTATTAACCGCCTGGAGGGACCACCAACTGTTTTGAGAACTGTGCTTAAATAATTGAAGAAATTTCCTAGAAATGAATTTTATTTTGAATTTGAATTTGAAGAATTTTTAAAGCAGAAAGGAATGCAACTTTTGAGTATCCAATGAACTGATATACTAATTTGTGGATTAAAAATATTGGATAAAGTGAATACAGCTAATTAGCCTGTTCTGGTTTTTTCAGGTTTAAGCAAGTTGCTTAAACAATTTAAGTAAATAAGCGAAAAAACTCCACCTGTTATGCAGATAAATTTCAATCTTACAAGAATTGTTAACTTTTCTGCGAAAAATGGAGGATTTTGTAACATTGTGGATGCGTCTTTAACAGGCTGAGCTATTTTAATGCTAGGTACATTTTTAAGAAACGCATTAGACCAAATTTAAGACTGTAATCATTTGAATTGAGTTGAGTTGTTTACCTAGAAAAATCACAAATTTCATGACATTAATTTCTAGTTAGAATATGATTAAAAGTTTTTAAAAAAGTATTTCAACAAAACTTATTATGGAAATTAGCACTTTATAAATTAATGTGAATGCACCATTTACATTATATATAAACAAATAGACCCTCTTTAGTCAAAAGGAATTTCTTTTATAAAATATCCTTAAAACAAAATTTCTAGCAAAATTATTTGGAGTTTTATTAAGGTTGCTTATCTTTTTATGTCCCACTGAGTTGTATTCGGGTTTTTGGAAAGTTTAAGTCGTTTAATATGCTGCAAATTACTAGATTTAAAAATTCACAGTTAAAAACCTGAATTTTTAGATAATTATTCAAAGATGAAAAATTATCTGCCATAACCGGAAACGGAACAGCGAAAAATGTTGCAGTCGGGAATGTCAATTTATCATACTATTCCTTCCATTTTCGCAAGATTGTTGATTTTTTTATATAGGAAATAAATTTGCGCATTTTGAATGTGAAGTTAGTGGAAGTCATCTTAACCAAAAAAATTCATTTGAATCACTATTTCTCAGATAAATATATTTATTTATGAAAACGATATTATTTCATTTATGGGAGAACTGATTTCCGATAACTCAGTGGTGGGACTAATTCGTTTTGTCAAGCTCAGTTTGAGATCATTTGTGATTAGAAAGTTGGGTGTAAATTGGAAGACTGCATCTCTGTTTATTTCCTGTTTACAAATGTCGACAATTTAGAGCCAGGGTTTTAACTGCTGATTAGATGAGATATTAAACACGTGAGAGAATATCACTTGTTCATAGTGATCTTGCTAGCCCTATCGTTAGGTTCAATCTCCGAGTGACTAATGGAACCGTATTTATCTAGTAAAATAATTTATTTTGTTTATAGATTTTGTTGCTTAATGGTCTAGGTAACTTCAACGGAACAAACGAAAAATGACTTCAGAGTTAAGTTTGTAATCAAAATTGTGAAATCACCTGACATTTTGGCATCACATTCTTTGAACATGTTAAAAACAGTCAAAACTTAAAAAACCCACAACATTTTTGCTTATTATTCTTCTTATTTAATACATTTACCCAAAATAACTACTTTTTACGGATATTTAGAAAAATTGCTTATAACTTTGTAGAATAAATTTAAAATAAATAATCAGAGTGAACACTTCTAACAAATCTGAAAAAAGGTTTGCGTATTACTAAATTACTATTACATCATTAATAAAAAATATATATCTTTGCATTAAGAAATCTATGCCCTTTTGCCAGCTTGATATCACAGATGCGAATTCTTTGCTTCTTTTCATTTTGTGTTAAAATTCAAAAAAGCTTTACGAAATTATTTCCCTTTCACTCATCAATTAACCAAATCGTGTAGCTCCTCTTTTAAATCCTGTTTTCCCATTGTTTATCAGTAAATATATAGTCCAACCTCCATAATTGGAAGCAAGCGAACCTTGAAGGAAACTAGTGTTCGTTTTTTTCACTAAGTTGCATCTATAAAACATTGGGAATTATTGCCAACTCGGATTAAACTTCCGGTCAAAGCCCCGAACTCGTTTGCTCCAGCGACCCGTTTTCAAGCTGCATTTAACTGGGTGATTTCTCTTTACTGTACACTTAATAAACAATCCAAGTCAACAATTAGGGGCTCTAACATGCCCTACTCTGCTAAAATTGACACTGATTTGACTTGGCAGATTAAACGTCTGATTAGATCCGTCGAAATTCAGTTGAGTTCGAGGGGAAAATTTATGATCTTAAATTTATTTTATACTAATTTAAAAAGAAGACGATTTTATTCAATTCATTTGATAAATTCCTCGCCTTATCTTGATCGAGTTAAGGAGATATTAATTTCCTTGACCATCTACTAGTTAAAGCTGAATTTTTAGTAACACAGTTCAATTTATATTTTTAATTTCTTTCTCACATTAAAAATAATTGCTGGCAATAAGAAAGTATGGTTATTCTTTCTTTTTCAAAATAGGTGCTATTTTTCAAGCCACGACATTTAGGATAATAAGTAATCGTTCCGTATATTTTAGGATGCAGTATTTTTGTCGAAAACTATTAAATGATTAAACATTTTCGTTAAAAACACATCAAAGAGTCTTGAAAAGGATGAGAATTTCGATTAATGTACCTTTTATAGTTTCCTAACGAACAAGAATGATTTTAATCTATTTTTGAGATCCATTATTAGTTTCCGTGTCCTAGTGTCCTATTCAGACTGTTATATATCTCAAAAGTAAATATTTTTACCGGAAATTTTACCAAAAAATTATTTTTTTATAACTGACAATAACTACCATCAAAGAGTTGAGTTTATGTGGCGTAGTGCTTTGGATGTCCAACAAACAACCTTGAATTCAATTAGGAACAGCGTCCCTCTGTAGTTATTTAATAAAATCTGTATTACCTACGATAGATAATAATTCGTATAACCATTTTTAAATGGGGTCACTTCACTTCTTTTGCAGGGACAGGGTCTTAAACATCCAATAATGACCACTGATCATGGATACATTAACTAAATGGCGTTGCACATTGAGCAAAATAGGATAAGTTTGTTCATTTCTAGTCTTTATAGCGTCAGCTATTTAATTAATTTTCAAGACTTTAAGATTTAGTCTTCAATAATCGGCGATTCGCGTGCAGACAAAAAACATTCCATTATTCTAAATGAACTGTCTGAAACTTAACCCTTCCAATGGCTTATCATTTTTCCTACATCAAAAAGACCTTGTTTTTTTTAGATCCATGCAGTTGAAAGCTCAGTCCTATTTTGGGGAAGCTGCGTTAAGTCAGATTTAACTATATGCTTTCTGACTAGTAAACGGTTAGTGGAAATTACAGACTCTGAGGTATTCAGTGGAAATTTCACGGTATCGTCATAAAAAGGTGGTTTAAACCACGGATAGAGAAGACTTAGAGGCTATTTAAAAGACGAGAAAATCGCAAGCAAAATGATTTGGCACTTTCCCAAGGAGCAAGGTTCTCTTCAAAAACAGTTGTTTTAATGCGGTACAGAGAAACCGCGAACTCGAAGAAGGGACTTGGCTTTAACCTTATCCAATTAGTGTCCATTTAAACTTTTAAATCCCTCCGTATACTAGCAACATTTTAAAGTCATTTTCGATGGCGAAACTCAGCTACATGCATAGGGCCAAGATATAGGTATTCGACGGAGGGCAAGGCTGTGTTAGTCGTAAAACAATTGGCTGACAAGATCTTGCTGTGGAGATCCTGTTTAGCATAGTGTAGAAACTCCAGAAATGCTCTTATTAGCTGTGAAACAATGCTATTTTCTGCTTTAAATTCAGTCCTTAATGTCAAAAGGAGCATCCAATTCAGACTGCTGCCTTCTCCTGGGAATCTGCCGAGCAAAGATCTACTTTCACGTAGGAAGGGTTAACAGGTGACCAAGTTCATCTTATGGCTTAGAAACTGTTCCCGAAAGGGAATGCTAGCCATCTTTCAAGATTATAATGCACTAATTCACGCAGTTTGGATTATAACAAAATTTCAAAAGGAACAAAATTCCAAAGTCGATTTCCGCTCACAAGAATTGGATGGTGTTTTAACAGAAAGATGGACTAGAATTCCTCAAGAACCAGCAATTCACAAAAGACGTACCTACACCATATCAAAACATACACTGATTTCTCAAGGTGTTTCCATTATTTTGTTCAACTTTATTTCTATTAAAAATCAATCCGAAAAATTGTTCTCTTCGCTATAAACCATTCAGAAGTTCGATTCTTACACCAGTGAGCTCGGTTATAACCCACAGGAGTAACGAAGGTTATCCTAAACTTATTTAGGAAGGCTATTGAACAACTGGGTAACTATAGAAATATTATTTGGTTCAGCGGATAAAAGCGAATATATATTTTAACTTGAGGAGTGAAACTCTGTCTAATTTCCTATGGGACTTGCGTAGCCTCAAGGGCAAACCCTGGGGTCATAAAAATGGTTAGACGCTATGCTCCCACAATCATTAAAAACCCAAACTCAAAGAGCCTCATTAATCAAGTTAGTTTATCGTAATCGCGACCTTAGTTGATTGTTTTTTTAATTGAAGTGAGAGCTTATTTGCCGCAAAATTGATTAAAATGTAATAGTGAGTTAAAACCCCTCTTTCTATACCACAAGACTATCGAAAGGCGAACACTGATAGAGCACAATTTTACTTAACCGAGATCGTATATATGGTGTGTTGGGCATTGTGTTGGCGTCCGCTTAGGTGTGTACTAGCCAAAGTCCGCTCTGAAGTTCAAGCCGAATATTCTGCCATCTCCCAGTACTTTGTCGTTCCCATAGAGACACAGGAGTTTCGATTAACGTCTTTAGGTGATTCGAGCACCACTTACTGACGTCAAATCCAGCTCACCAAAAGCAAATGTCTTGGTCGTAGTACTCATTTCTCAAACAGGAATGCTGAGGACTTAATCACCGATTGTTTAGTCTATTTCTCCAATAAATTTGAAAATGTTTTCTTAACTGCGGCGGATTATTTCAACCCAGTAGATACAAAACCCAGTTCCTGTAGTGTAGGAGTGAGTAAGCGTGTGTTGAAGGGTTTCCAGTGTGCACGTAAAGTACTCATAAGTTTAATCACAACGCTGACTGCATACTAGCTTTGAACCGTGTTCAAGCAGCTTTTTCGATCTGGCTGTTGATTGGAGAAAGGTAGGGAGAAGTAATCGGGTTCGGTTATCCCTTTTCCCAAACGCGATTCCACTTTTGTGTCAGTCACTGATGTCTCTTAAGCTGCTCCCACTAAAACCAGCAGCAACAAGGACAGACCGTGTTGCAGCGTGTGAGCAGTGTTTAAAGCTTTTCTTTATTTGTGAGTAACTGAGCTGTAATATGTGACAAGTTTTTGTTTGACTGAATTCAATGGTATCTAAGATTAAGGAATAATGCATGCATGGTGAGTCTGGAGGAACACAAGCACATGGTAAAGGCCAAATGCATTTACTGACAATTCTGACTGGTCCAAGGGTGAGTTTGACACACTTGGCTGTCAGCCAATGATGAGGCTTGTCCCCTACAGCCTCATGCTACCATCTTCCTTTTCTAACATGCATGAAAAATCAGCATAAAACAACAGAAATCTCAATAGGGACCGAAGACAATAATCATATTGCATTACGGTGGTACGATATTATGCGATAACTTTGCAGGGAAATGGCGCCAACGGCATTTCTTTCTTATAAACGACTTATAAAGATAAAGCAGAGATAATAAGCAATCGAATGTTGCAAATACTATGTCAAAAGGCATATAACATTAAGAGGGATTAATATAATGTGAATTCTGTAACTAAAATATGACTCGGATAAACTTTTTTTAATATTACACACACTTAAATTTGCAATTAAAAGAAAATGAATTAAGAATAAAAAGTGGTTTCATTAGATGGAAGACGGAAATTGATTCGTTTTCCTATTTCTCGCAACGGATATCACATAAAAATGAGTAAATATAATTGGGATTTTTGTAGCTGTAATTTAAAGGAAAATGAAAGGAGAAGTTGCAGGAATTTCATGACTGACTGCTATTTGTCGAAGCGCATGTCATATTAATACGAATTAATATAATGTGATTTTTTCACACCCACATGACTCGAATGGCATTTTTTCATATAATGATCTGTTAATATTACTGTCTTAAGAACATGTAATAAAGTTTATTAGCAGTTTCGCAAGAGACTGAGACATCAATCAACTGTTTTTAGAATGAATACAACTTTAATAGGGATTTATAAGATGCATAATTCCTGTCTTTCATTTAATAAACATTAAAAGTGCAATTTAAAAGAAAACGAAGCAAGAATCAACAAAAATTTCGTAAGAGACTATGAACGACAACTGATTGCTTGAAACAGTTGCAGAGACTAATACCACATTAATATGGGAAGAGATATTTTATTTTCTTTTATAAATATTTAAATTGCAACTCACAGAAATGAAGCGAGAATCAACAGGCGTTTCGTAAGAAAATTTAGGTAGTAATGTGTCTTTTCCTATAGCTTTCGGACCGAATTTGACATCTATATGCATTAATGTAATGCGATTTTTTCTCACGAACACGAGGAAAATGACGTTTCTTCTAAATGCTCATTAATTTAATCTCGATATTGGCACTACACCGCTCTCATGGGATTTCTTTCATATAAAATAAGTACGAAAATTGTATTCAAGGGAAATGTAGCAGGAATCAACAAGAATTTCATAAGAGACTGACCAAGGCAATAGACTGGTTTCGATAGATATCGAAACGCATTTAACATTACTGTGGAATATTATAGTGCGATTTTTTCGAACGCATACGACCATTAGCATAATTGATACATCTAGCGAGAGAATCCAAGATTAGCATGAACATTTAAACTTGCAATTCAATGAGAATTAAGCACGAATTAACAGAAATTCCGAAATATGCTAAGGGACGAAACCCAATATTAAAATGAATTAACATAACGTGGATTCTTGCCACTACATTACTCGAATGGGCTTTTAACTCATCCGAAATGGCCTTAGAGACCGCGAATGTCAAAATGCGTTTAACGTTAGGATTGGATTATGTAAGTTTGATTAGTATAGGTGGTTTATTCTCTCAGGGCAAGAATAAACGGTACCTTTATCTTCGTAGAATAGCCGTTATCTCCGTTCGCTTCCCTTTCTTTCGTTGTCAGCAATCGCAAGCTAAACCGATTCAAAAACTCTCAGGCGATATCCCAGGTAATCTCGTGTATGCCATTCAGAGTAGCTTTCAATCACCCCAACTTCACCCTAAACCTAGTGTCGGCATTATACGAACGAGTAGCTACAAACAATAGCTCTTCCTAACGAGAGCAACAGCGGATTTAATGGACCGAAAACTAAGCCTGCGTTTATGAAGTTGACAGTCTCATTAGGAAAAAGAATATTTGACTAGAAACTAAAAAATTTAAATGAATTGACGGCTATTCGATGGACAGTTAACTTGCGCTAATGCTGTCAAAATTCCCACTCAAACTAACACTTCTTTATGGCGGAAGGTAGACAAAATAGTGGAGATCTCTTGAGATATCATCAATTTGGTGTAGGTCCAACTTTAATGGTAATTGCGGCCCAAATTCTCCTAGGCCAGACGAGGTGCTCAACTTCCTTAGAATATCCATTGCTTAACAATTCCACTCTCTGCGTTTCCATCTTGAGGGATAACGACGTTCCCTTCTGGAAACAGCTCTTGAAAAACCATAAGATGATGAACTTAGTCCCCCAAAATTCATAAGTAATCTCGGCTGTTTATTCGTCTCGTAGCTGATCATTACAGAAACCCCGATGATTCAGAGAAAATCACGTTTTTCCACTGCCCGAGAGAGAGACCACTTCAAACGCTCCAGTCCCTTCTTTGCCTCTTATTTCGAATATCTAGAAGCTGAAGGTAGAGGTAGTTGGTGGGGTCCGAGACCGACAAGTAGGGTATATATATAGTGTATAAATTAACTTTCTAAACACCCGCTTTATAGTACTGTTTCTTTTCCTCTTATCTCTCTCTCTGGGAGTGAAACCACTTTATTCCGGGTAGTTATTCCATCTTGGACAGAACTTAAATGTAGCTCACATCCGCTACATGGCCAAACGTTACTTTTATTCAAAAATTCAGTCATCAGTGCACTTTCCATATATACCAAGCTCATTAGTACCTCTGTTTGGATCGGAAGCACTCATAAATGTCAGTTTTAAGCACTTCCTACGTTTCAAAAAGCTCTTTCTTCCAAATGGCTTCCCAAAGCTAATAAACAATTGGTAGTCCGAAGAAGGAACAAGACCAGAGGAATAACCTTGTTCTTCCATTGTTCTTGACTTTTGTAGTCCTCAAAGCATGCTTCAGACGCCATAATTGTTGACAGTAGATTTGAAGTATCGATTGCTGCCCCCATTAGGTGGTGTCAATTCAAAGTGAATTTTTCCCTAGCTATCATTTTCCCATGAAGTTCCCCTCTTGATGGCTGTAGCTGGCGTCTTTCCTCTTTACGAAGCCATTGTCGTCTGCGAAGGCGAAGCAAGCTGGCTAGATGGGAAGAAGGGAAAGCAGAAGTCATCGATTTTCTTAGTTGAGGAAATATTTTAAGTTTTGAAGGTAAAGGCAGGCGATGAACACTTGTTTGGTCTGAACTAAGCTTGACTGTCAATTCCAGACTTAATTGGACGTCATGGAGATTGAAATTTCTAAATCTGGATTACGCAAACCATCTTCTTCAAGTTCTTTTATTCACATTTTCCTCTCCATAAATGCGCACACTACCGGATTTTCTAAATTAGGTTTTGCCAGAGAAAATTGCATTGTTCACTGCTCGTTTCCGTTCCACCACTCTTGAAACTTTGAATCTTTGAGAGCAGATTATTTTTAATTACAGTTCGTCCTTGGAAGCCACCTCCCGATTTGAAACATTTTTCGTGAAAACTGGGTATTGTAGGTGTTTATTCAGAAGCTGTGTAGTGATTTTTAGACCCGCGGTCTTGAAATCATTCAGAATCCGACGCCAGACCTGTGACTTGCTGAGCACGACGTTTTTCCTTCTCTGACAAAGCTGAAAGGCATTATTTTCGATACACTATCTCCTGAAACGCTACGAGCACTAACAATGCGACCTCTTTGAGAATCCAAGAGGTCTGACATTTACATAAGATAATAATCACTTTTTAATACCTGTAAAAGCAACTATTTTAAGGCAACATATTAAACCGCAAATAATAATAATAGACAGAATACATTTAACTATGCCATGTTTTGATTGTTTATAACACATTCAAATATAATGATGGCAATTCTTAGGTGTTTCCACTATTTTGTCCAAATCCGGAACATATGACTTTGTGCATTATCGGGGATCTTTAAATGACTTTTTCGTAAATTATGACATCTATCTAGTCGATAACAGTGGAGTGACCACCTTCCACGTGACTGAATACCTTCCACCTGAACAAAAGGGCTCAAGAAATGAGCCTGTCATTCAGTGAATTTAAGAGCCCCTGGTTACCAAGGTAACATCCGGTTGCCTAGCAAGTCCTGTGACTATTTTTACAATGTATCGCTTTGAGCGCACACTTTAGCTCCAATTGGTTCATTTTATCAGAGACGGTTGTCGAATTTAAAATACTACTGAAGTGCATTTTCAGTAGCAGCTTGAAGGTATAAAGTGGCATTTTGCATAATTAAAGCCGCTAATTTGTTTGTGAGTAGTTCATTCCATGCGGTGCATGCCATTAAACACTCAGCAGCCAATCAAATCACACATTTCCAGTAATTTCATTGGATAAGCTCCCAATAGGCTATAGGTGTGGCTCATTTTTCAGCTACAGCTCAGCGTGACCTCAGCTATTCAGACTCGACAAACCAGAATCTGGACAGCTTCCCCAGTTGCCAATCTAAGTTTGAGTGCTTTCCTTAACCATCACACGCTCTAATAGTGGGACCAGCACGGAGAGAATCTAAGTTTCCTACAGCCAAGCACTGCCTTCTAATGATATAATAATAAAATGGTAGTTCAATTCTTGTGTTATACAACTTTATCCATTAGAATCACAACATTTCAGTCAATAAATTCCTCATTATTCAAAGTGTAATTTGAATTACCATGAGCTAGAACCGTTTGGAGGATTAATTTCAGGTGTAAATTGCCGAATTTTTTCTTGAGCAAAGTTAAAACAAATCGGTGTCAGAGGACTTCGGCAAATTGTTATTGAAAGCAATAGAGTGGGGGCGATTCGAATTACATGAAGGAAACAAAAAATGGCCTAAGACGTGTATTGCTTATTTGAATCAATATTACACTAACCAATGGCATTATGACGTATTCTTGGTAGCATGGTGAGGTACAGTTAATATTCTACGGAAATGTTACGAAACAAGTGAAAATAATTTCAAAGAGGCTAAGAAGCCTTATAAGGCACTTCAGTTGATTGTTGCTTGGCTAGTCGTCATATTTCATGGTATAATATCCTATCATTAAGACAGAAATTAAGCAGATCTTAGCCTCTGGAAAGTAAGTCAATTACTAGAGAACTTCTATCAACCTGAGGAATGCTCACCCATTTTAACAGGTTATATTCTTATTAGTCGATATGTTGAAATAATCGAAATTCATAACCCACCTAGAGTAGCTAGACTGTGTTTACAATATTTGGGTGTTTTTCCAGATATTTTGAAGGTAGCTACGTACCCTACTCTTCCTCCAAAAGCTTACATCTTTTTCAACGAAAACCGGTTACTGAAGTCTTTAAACCCGAATCATGTCGCAGGGATTAAGACTCCACTTGCCCGGTTTACGTGTACCTTGACCAGCCGTTATGAGGAGTTACAAATTAAATTAAACCGAATTAAAAGGGTATTATCAAGGAGCTGAACATTATTTTTATATCTAAAAGCGCTAAAACTAATCAAACTTTGTTTATCAGAATAGTAAATTAAAATTTATTTGATTGAAACCGTACTAGCATGGGAGTACCCAAGAATTATTAAAGGCAAACAATGTTCTATGGAGTGAAGAAAGTAAACTCAGATACCTTCGATGCGGCTAGAAGCATTCATTCAGTCTAAGAAGGAGAGGACAGTGTCAATGAAAGATGGTTGCGGAAGACGGTTCGCGAAATTCAGAAGTGGCGATGTCACCCTCTGCGATGTCCACTTGAGTTTGATGATAAACTTCTGGAAATAGCAGCCCTTGAAGAAGCTTACCAGCCAGTATCAGCTGAGGAATCGGTGGCAAATAAACTTAGTTCAAACCATACAACAGTTCCCCGTCATCTTGGTGGATGCATCATGAATTATCTGAAGAAAGGAGCAGATTGAAACTCATTATTGTGAGTTCTTCGTTGTATCAAACCCATAATCAAAGCAACGATTTTCATAATAAAAATATATTGTTAATAATGTAAAGCACGAAAGTGCTATGCCACCTAAAGTGGTCTGATTAGTAAACGTTACGTTAGATCACCACAACAAAAGAAGGGACGCGTAGTAACTCCAAGTTTATTCAACGATGTACCAGGCGTCATAGTAACGACCTAAACAGCGGTACATATTATAGAGATAATATCGGGAGGTTAATAGAAACTATAGTTCGAGATAATCAGAAAATTATTAATTTAATTTTCTAACACCTAATAAAGCCATTTTCCGTTGTTAAAATTCTCATTGCGTCTATTCAAGAATATCTACGGAATGGAAAGATTAAAGTGGTTATCACTTTAAAACCTTCCAAATACTCTCCAAGAAAGAGGAGACCAAAAAAGAACGTATTAACTTGTATTGAAAGAAAAGCCTAGCACGTTACGAAGAAAGTCTTGATTGCAAGTCGTTGTGCGAAGTTCTGTTCACTAATTACTTGTCTGAGCACAAATCGTGGTTAGGCCAACTGTGATTGGTTCGTTCGTGCCCCTTGACCTTACATCAGAGCAACACATAAACGCTACAAGATCTCAAGTTATTTAATCTTCATCGGCGGTTCTAGTCAAATTTGGGAGAATAAAAATAATGAAATGATAATTAATCCAAATACTGAGACATTTTTAGGTATCATTAATGGAGTGCTTTCTAATATGTGGTTGATGAAAAAACGGAAAATGTAAATTTATCCTTTTCTAGATTCCAAAACAAGGAATTTCAGCTTTATGCCTGTTTTAATCACACTTTTGAGGAATTTTAAAGCCATAATTTTCCAATCCAATCCATTTGATTGCAATTTTTTGAAAAAACTAAAATGAATTTCAATTAAATGAAAACTGCATTTGAGATGAATTAATTAATTAATTCTTTAAATGTGAATGCAATTCCGCAGCTTACGGTTCGTTGAACAAAATAATTTTTGAAAGAAGATTAAATTTGACAGGCCGTTCAGCTTCACGGAAATAGGAGTGTCTTTTTAGGATTTATGCAATAATAACGATAAAATGTCATCAATTAGATTGGAAACCTGTCGACATCATAGAGAAAGTTCATCATCTTGTGGTTCTCCAAGAACCGTTTCCGTAGAGAAACGCAGCCATCTTTCAAGATGGCAATGCGGCACACCAATCCATGCAGGGGCTAGAATTGTTTTGTAAGAATGGCATGGAGAACATTCTAATGAGGTTGAGCAACTCATCTAGTTGAGCATTTGTGTTCTATTTTAGAGAATCGGGTAAGCCGCAGCCATTGTATGGGTGCGGGGTTTTTAATTGTAGAATGGCCTAAGATTCATTTAGAACCAACAATTCACAATTTGTGTAAGTCGGTACATCGGAGAACCGAAGCTGTAATTTCAGCAAAAGGTGGACCTGATTAGATGCGAACTTTCTTGAGTCGTGCAAGGTGAGTTATGTTCTGTCAGCTTTACCGATCTGCTTGCTGATTGGACGATAGTGAGTGAGAATCACAGAAAGCGAAGAGTGTTATGTTCTAGGTTCAATGAAAAATGACCTGATTTACAACTTCTACTCAGTATCAGCCACTGACAAGCCTTGGATGCTTCGTTGGTAACCAATTTTTCGTATCATCTCACCACAAATACCCAGTCAAATTCGTTGCTTAGGTGTTGATCGATAAATAAGGTCAACACACACATAAACTTAAAAAAAAGTTCTGCACACTGCACCACTCTCATGCGATGAACAGAGGCTGGACAAAAATAGTGGAAATACCTCGAAAATTCAACGATATATATTAATATGTCGGAGTTCCATCTTTTGCGGCAATTACAGCCTCAATTCTCTAAGGTATTGATTCAAACAAATTGTGAATTGTTGGTGCTAAATGAATTTTAGGCCATTCTTCGGGCAAAACACTATCACCAAATTTTTTTGAAATAGACTTCTTACCTGTATCTCCAAAATCCACCATAATGCTCCTCAGTAGTGAGTTTGAGGTCTAAGAATAAATGCAGTGGAACATTTGTCATCTTTGAGAGCAGAGATGGTGGAATTCAGATTTGTGCAGATCTAGACGAGGGACAGTTCACGGTCTTTAAGGGAATTTCTGTTGATTTTGGCTTCATTTTGTTTGAATTACAGTTTGATTGTTCATTTATGAGAGAAAATCCATTCGATTTATGTCGTAACAAAACGCTTGGCCTGGCTAAACCAAGTGACTCAACTCACCTTTACGCTTGTTATAAATTTAACTAACTAATGAATGTGTTCAACCCAAAGCTGGCCATTCACTTATTCAAAGTTACTCCGATTCTTAAGAAGTGCTCTGCGCTTTGCACGCCTACTAAGACACGCTGTGTTCCCTTCTACTCACGACTCTGCCAAACGTATAAATTCAGGAGTCCTCTGTTATTACTGATCTGATCCCTTTGGTGTCATAGAGAAGAGCTTGTGTGCAAACATTCCCACACACCCCTACTTATCTCTGTACACCCGGAAACGGTTCTTGTGTGATCAAATCCATCCAATCTACTCTTCCTGGTGGGTTGAACTGATCCTCTGCCGGTTTAGAGTACATTATCGTGGAGATCGATCAAACAATCGATATACAGTCCTCGGCATTCCTGACTTGAGAACAGGAAGAGCGCAGAGTGGATCTTGAGTCAGTGAAAGACGTTAATCGAAACTACTGTGTCTTGATTGCAACGGGAGTAGTCGACACACGCTTTCATACGCACAAACTAATAAAAACTCTGTACGCTTCACACACGCTATAATATGGTTTATCAACTTCTTTCTATGTGTCTTGAATAGAAACCAAAGTCTAAGTTTATTTAATGCTGGTACGAGATCAGCTTTCTGTTTTGAAGTACTTCACGCACCCACTAGAAGCACGTCCATAAACTATATTGTTGTTACTGTTCATATCTTTCTAGAGTTACAAGCAAGAGTTCAGTGGTAAGAGAAGGATCTCGACAACCAATCGATGTTCTCAGGGCCTCAAGAAAAGTTGAAACACAAGAAGAGTCAGGAGCACACTAAACCGCACGACTTCTTGTTTCAGTTGCCAAATCAAAACGCTGATTGAATGAGCTGCTTGAGCATAACTCAACGAAGCTCCGATTTGAAATCATCAAAACAAAACTTCATAAACACTTTTTGTACACACGCTGGAAACACGCCAAAGCACGACCGCCATGGTTTGGAGAAGATTTTCAGCCACTGAGAAGAACGGTTAAACAAACGATGACCGAGTCTTCGACATTACTGTTTGAGAACAGAATGGGTATCTAATAGTGAGAACTAAAAGCTAGACAGGTTGAGTCTTTGAGCTGTGTTTGACGTCAGTAGGGGACATTAAAATGGGACTAGACGAGCGTTAACGGAAACTTATGTATCTCTATGGCAACGATGCTAGCAGTAGGTGCTGAAAATTAGAAAATCGCCATCTCCTAAGATTCGATGCTTGGATAATAGCCTAATTACCCACAGATAATGCTACACACAGATTTCTATCTGTGCACTTGCACTGCAAATGACAGAAAATTGCAAAAATCGTATAGATATAAAGTGCAATACCTTAATATACACTCCCTTTCATTCTCTTTCATTGGCGTATATGACTTAGTAGTTCCTGCTTCATACAATCTATCACACCGAAGAAAGCTCTAATGGAATATTAGCTATATTTAGCATAAATAGGGGACAAAATAAAGGCAGGAACATATTAGCAAGGGTGGATCGGATAACAGTTAAAGAAATACAGTAATGTTACCCAATAGTACTGGGACCCAGGTATCACACAAAATAAGCCAATAAGGGCAGGGAACATACTTTCTTATGTCAACAGAAAACTACTGAAAATGCTGGTTACGTAGAATTTTTTAAAGACTACGCCTATGCAACTTGTTAATTCAAACCATATTTCATTTTCTAATAATCCCAATCAAACAGGAATTAAAGTGCCTGGAAAATCACTCGGGCATTCATCTCCTTCCAAATTGGCCGATTTGTAAGTTGCTATGGCTACTCAGGTGCAAACGAAATGCTGCTTGTAACGATAGGCATTTTTTGTGTCTCTATAAATATTAAAAGCCTTTCATTGATTAATACAGATAAATTGAAGCTTTTGAAATCAATTTTTTCTTGAAACGACTGCTACATTGCACTTAAATGATAAGGATTGCGTTTGTGTTCAGCAAATGAAATTAATTTTATTTTTGCAACTGGTCTTGGATAGAAAAGCTGTATTGTTTTTACGATTTTAGCTAAATTCAAGAACTGGATCAACATATATTACACGAAATTGAAGTGGATAGGAACAGTTTAAACTGTCTCCTTCACTGTCGACATTATCTTAACATCACTTAAAAGACAGCTTAAGACTCTTAAATTCACAAAATTGGCATCCAAGTAACGTTGGATTGTGATGAATTTAGTATGCCCACCTTTCAGTCCTTCTCACACTTTTCCAAAACATTTACTTTCTTACTAACTCTCAAGATATTTGTTATTTTCCAGACATTACGAGATAAGATTTTACCTGGCAGCAACGATAGTTGGTTATTAGAAATGACTACTTTTCGGTGTCGATTTGGAATTTTACATTCATGAGAATGCAAGCTTTTGCGATGTCACAAACCACACATGCTAACTGTGTATTTTTTAATAAATGCATATGTAGCTTGCCTTGAAATAATTTTACCTTGTAAAAAACTAGTGCTTTGTGAAGTTAGAGAAATTTTCCTATGCGATAGTCACAAATCTATTAATAAACGTAAATGGACATGGACTATGAAATTACATGAATAGTGTTCACATTAGCAGCTTTCCCATGGGAATTCGTACTGCACATTTCTGGACACAAGAGCACATTCCTGAGTAATGATTTGGTTGTTTAAAGAATAAAATATCAATTTAACAAAGAAATAATAACGATACAGATAAATGCCAACAAAACTGGGAGACTCTAGATTATACCGGAAGGCAATATATAATAGTAACTTTTGACGCACCTACCCTTACATCTCTTACGATGTAGATCGTTTGCCATGTACGTTAGCTTCATATTAATATCTAAATTTAAATAAATATGTCTGACTTATTGCCCGATAAAAAGAGAGCGTCACTTTAACGATGATCTGTACTATTATTATGGAACTACTGGATTTATGAAGCGATTTGCTCCTTAACAAAAATGCATCTCACCGGTTAAAGTGTTTTCATCTTACTGACAGAATCTAAAATATGCTAATCTCTATATGCGCTAATCCGTATCTATATGCTATTTCAATCCACAAAAACATTAAACTTTGTTAAATTAAGTTTTAAATCGCATTATTTTGCTTTCGACTGATTATGGTTTCCAATTATTTAGAAACAAGTTTACAGTTCACAAAATTTTCTAGCTTGAGCATTATCCTTGCACCTATTGGCTGAGTACCATATCGACCTTGAAATGTTGCGTCTAGGGTCGATGCGCATTTTATCATGTGTAAGTAATTTTACAAAGGAAAACTTGATTAAAGCAGTAAGTGCACTGAAACATATAATTCCTTTAGTGCTACGCGACTTCCCAAAGTACTCCTCCACCCGGAGGCTCCAAAAGTGGAGCCATAACTGCTTCCATTGAATTCTACTTACAGAACTATCAGTCCTACGGTAATTTGTGTGCATATCCTCACTAGTTTCGTAGAAAATATGCTCGAAGAAGAGCGCTTAAAGTACGAAAATGGCAAAAAATTCCTCGCACGTTTAATGGGTCAAGATCCCTCCACCTTTGATCAAGCGCAAGTGGATGAAGCTATCCGCTACCTATTCCCTTCTGGTCTCAAGTCGCTGAAGGCTCATCCCAAGCTAAAGGTAACCCATAATATAAGTTCATTTTACTCGATTAGCCTCCAGAAGAGGTTTATCCTGAGAAGAAGAGTAAGTTTACTAGAATGTAATAATTCGTAAAATCAGAACTTCAATTCGACAAAATGGGACGACCATTCCACGATCTCTACTACACTGGAAAACCTGCCTATTATGAATTGATGCATGTAAGTATTAAATATGGGTTCTATGATCCCCATCTCGTAGGAAGCGACTGCTGTGCTAGAAGACTTGAATTACCGATTCGATCGTGGCTACATTGATCGTGATTTCACAGATTTCAAGAATCCACGACCACTGTAAGTGATCCTTACCCGGTTTTCATTCGTCTTTTAGGGTTGTCGCCTCAAGTGAATGGTTCACGAAAGACCAGCTTGCCAAGAAGGTCCTGGAACCCGTAACAGATGCAATGGTAGGTTATTTACTTCGCAATAAATTTTTTGCTCTCTAGTACGAGAATTGGCTGAGATTGATGAACGCAATCCTGAATCACCCTCTAGCGTGGCATGCCGAGAGCTTCATTCAATCCAATCGCGTCTCGGTTCAGACCAAGTCCTCAGTAGACGTCTTTCCTGAGGTAGACAGCTGTTGTGTCGTGATTCCTGTCACGTCGACCCATATGTTCTGTCCGAAATTTTCCTATGTTTTATAAGTTAAGGAAAGAAATCTTAACAGACTAATAAGCAGCACGAAACATTCAATTACTTTATAGGGAAGAATGTGTGATTGAAGGTGAGTTCTTCGAATCAAAGCCAAGTGAATTTTACAATAATGTAAAGGGGTTATAGGTAATCAGGGAAAGTGCATTGATGATTGAATCTTTAGTCAAATGTCACTTGTTATTTCAAAAGTCGGACAGAACATATGGGACAACCCGGTTGTGCATTCGTTTATAACATGTATCCAATGAAAGTAGTCATTTCGTTGAACGGCACAGCACAGCCTTAGTTCCATTACTCCATCCCCCTAGCCGCAAGTTGATCCAGACACGAACCTGCGATTCGTCGAGACCTACGGCCAGAAGAAGCATGCCTTCGCTGAGCTCAGAATGTCCAAACCGGGCACCGGAAAGTTCATCGTCAACGAGAAACGCCTTCTCGAGTTTTTCCCCTATCTGGGAGACAGGGAACAGATTATGTTCCCTCTCCAGTACACAGGTTCGTTAATTCGCCTCTCCTGATCTGGTCTTTGTTGTGTAGGCATGCTGGGGACAGTGGATGTGGTCGCCAAGGTGACCTCGGACACGGAAACGGGGCACAGTTCGAAGGCGAATGCCGTGCGATTGGCTCTGGCCCGGGCAATTGCGTGTTTCCTTCCAGGAGAACTGGGTCATGACCGTCTGCGAGCCGCTGGTTTGCTCACTCAGGACGACCGCTTCAGCGAACGCAAAAAGCCCGGTCAGAAGAAGGCTCGCAAGAAGCCCATCTGGTTAGTCGGACATTTTGTGGACTTCAAGTAACCGAAATGGGTCTTAGGTTGGCTTGGGGTTGTGCCTGTCAACGTTGTATCGATTGGGACTGTCTTTTTAGGGTATTTTGCTGTCAAACCGTAAGACCTTTTGTCGGAGTTTCAGGCAACAGTAGTCCGTTAAGACAATATAGGGCTTCTGTTGGAAGTTTGTCATTGAGACCAGGCCTTATACATGGTTGTTATTACATAAAAATTTGATGCATTAGCGTCTTATCAAGGGGTATTTTGCGGGCATTTCATTCGTCTGGTTTTTGCTAACAGTCTCTTTCCTTCATTTAGGAAAGCGCGGTAATTCCAGTTCTACTCCTGACACGGATCGCCTTTTTCGTGAAATTGACGGGTGTTTTGTAGAATATATCGCTTTTGTAGATGACTGCTTGGTTTCTTGATGTGTTCGAGGAATTGGCCTGTGATTAAGTGTACAATTTTGTAGGTTCATGGCATAAACTGTGGCTAGCTCGGTCATTGCCTAGGCATTAGTTAGGAATTAATAGTCGAACTAATCCTAAGAACCGATTCGAATGACAGGAATAGTGCAAGGGCAATTTAGCAATAGGGTCGTTCGTCGAAAGTCCAGATGCCCTGTGACTGCCTTCTTTATCAAAACGTCGTGGAATAACTTGCGACATTCCCAAGTAACGCTCGGGACCAGGTGCACCTAGATGAATTTTATGCAACGGCAGATAAAAGTGTTAAGGCGAAAGAGCATATTTTAGAAGTGTGTTCATTGAGAAAACGCCTTGTCTATAACTGCTATTAGACAAAGATGCGATAATATTTACTTATTGATCGACAGATACGCTTCGGGAAATATCGAAGGGCGTTTTGTTCTGGCATGTGCCAACAGCGTACTTCTTCCTTTGGAAAGCGCGATAACTCCATTTATGCCCATGGCGTAAATTACCTTTTGTTGTAAAATTGACGTCTTTTATAAATAACTGCCTTGTGTTCGAGGAAGCGGCCTCTGAGAATATTGTTAAGGTGTTTCTCGGATTTGCTATCCACTCATACTGGTTTACTGGTACAACTAAGACGTAAACAACTTGGTAGTCGCATTGTTATCCTATTACCCATGTCAGAACATAGAAGTTATCGTGAGGACCAGTAGCAGACCCATTTCCACACAAAGTGACTAAGTAATCACACAAAAACCGCCGAGCCAACCACCTAACACGACGATTGAAACCTGTTTGCTCAAGTCCCCCCGGATGAAGCTTCAAGGCAGCCCTATCGCTTCGCGACACAAGTTTGGAATCGTAAGCAAAATGGGCCCAGAGAAACGGTAATACCAAATCGCCTAGGTGGCAGTTGGCAAGAGCACTTCTACTGGACCCAAAACAAGTGGTCCGTGTACCCGCCTTCACCAAAGACTCACAAGACCCCACCCCAAACGCAAACACCAGGGGTTCCAGATAGACCAAAAAAGCAGAACTAATGTGAATCCACCTCTAATAAAGGCCAGCTTTATTGCAGCCGCATCACATACAACCACATGGAACAAGCTGACTAACACTGACACAAAATGACCTCAGATCAGCACTAAACACTGGTGTAACTCCAATCTCTAACGCATCAAGTAACAACGGCAGCATAAACCGTAACGAAGTATTTATTTACACGGACTTAGTGGCCAGCCCGCTTGGCTCTGAGACGACGATCACGCTCCTCAAGAACGGAGAGACGGATACCCTTGCCCTTAGGCAGAGACACCCAGGCTTTGTTGGACTTGCCAATGATGAATACGTTATTAAGACGAGTCACGAACTGGTGACCGGTGTTGTCACGGACGTGGACCATCTCGACGGAACCCGGGTGGCGTTCCCACTGGGTGATGACACCAACACGACCCAAGTTGTGGCCGCCGGTGATCATGCAAACATTCCCTATTACAATGGTCCGTAAGAATCTTACAACAGCTTACCTGGCTCGAACTTGATGAAGCTCAGGACCTTGCCAGTGGCAAGATCAATCTGCACAGTGTCGTTGACCCTAATCTCGGGGTCGGCATAACGAATAGTGCGACCGTCGTGAGTGACAATGTAGGGCACTTTACCGGCACCAACGAGCACTTTGCGGATTTTGCAGAGCTTGTACTTGGCTTCCTCGGGGTGGATACGGTGGATGGCAAAACGCTTTTTGGTGTCATAGATAAGACGGAAGTGCTCATTGGTACGATCGATGGAAATGACATCCATGAAACCAGCGGGGTATTTCTTATCAGTGCGCACCTTTCCGTCAACCTTGACGAGCTTCTGAGCAAGGATCTTGGTGCACTCGTCATAAGTCAGAGCGTACTTAAGACGATTTCTCAGGAAAATTGAGAGTGGCAGGCATTCCCTCAGCTTGTGGGGACCAGTGCTGGGTCGTGGAGCGAAGTTGCCCCCCAACTTATCCAGCATCCAGTGCTTAGGAGCATTCAAGCGCTTCAAATGTTTACGATTTCCTCGAACCTATACGAAATAAAAAGGCTAACAAAAGGCCGCAAGTGACGAATTCACAGACGTCTGTGGACAACTTACACCCATGATGACAACAGCAAGCGAGCCGCTAAAACTTCCCAAAAGTGAGGTTGGATAAACAAAAAGCGTAAACCAAAATAATTCATAATAGATAATTTTTTATTTTGTAAAATAATTTACTATTCAAATTGAGTTTGAATAACACTTCTAGCTTTATTTTGTAATTCTTTAAGTATTGGAAAACTTTGATTCTATTAAGCAAGGCGTTCTTAATAAATTTTCAACTTTGCTTCTAAATTTTGTAATCGATTGCAAAATCTGGAAAGGACTCATACTACTGTTACAAAGAGGATTTTGTTCCTTATTTAAGTATTGTGCTGTCCTTTATGTTTTTCCGAAGAAAAACGGCTCAACCAATTCTCAGTTCGAAATAATCGTTGATAGTTATAACTTTATGGACGCGCTTATTCTGTAAGAAATATTTAATAATAACAACTTTGGATTTTTAAATACAGGTTTATTTCATTTTTCCCCTTTGCTTACACTTGTGTACAAATTTACTAATTTAAGCTAATGGTTAATGTCCTTGTTGACGATTTTTTATCAAATTTTGGTCACATAACTGTTACTTCGATTGGGACCAGAACTTAGCTAGTGAAATGGAAGGTATACAGTCATCACTTGGGCATCGACTGAGAATAAATTTAGACTTTGTTTAAGGATAAATCGTTTTTTCATAAACTCCCACTGAATTGATGGGCATTTTTATGCTTCCCATTCATGCCTAGTTTTGTGGAGTCAGAATGCTACGATACCCTAATAACACGATTAGTAAACGTCACGTGGTATCACGTTTGATGATCAACACGATATCTAGCATCGAAAATCCCCCAATAAATTAACTTTTAAAATTTAAAAACGACCATAGGTTGCATATATGTTTGGAGACCTCTAGTATTTCTAAAGTTGTCATCACCTTTGAAATACTAATTCCTTCATCAGAGGGTACACAAACACCCATTTGTTTTCAATTATTCCAGGATGTCTGGATTATGATTTTATGTTATCTTCTAAAACCTGCACCTATAGGCATTTAAATAAAATAATTTTCAGAGTTTTGCAATTATAAGAGGTCAGTGTAATGACATTATCATTAATGATCTCCATTTGAGATGATGATTTATGTGAAATCACCATAACGTTAATTTTTTTCTTAATCGATGTAGCAGTTTGCGGTCCCATCACATGCCCAATAGGTAATTTGCATTATTTGAGTCTGAAATATTACATCATCAGCAAAACTGTGAGATATTGTTAGGAAACGTTGCGACTGAATATTTATACATGAATTACCACTTAAATTGATGTCTTTATAAATAGGCTGCTAGCACTTCATCTACAACTTATTCCTTTTTAATGACTTCTCAATACTTATTGTTGAAGCAAAATGGCGTTGACGAATTTAACTGCTTCCACTAATAGCATATTTATATTGTTTAGCATTGCCAGTGGCACAATTCATTTCAAGGACATTAAGTTGCCTTTTGGACTTGTTTGGGGCTTTATATTTCAAAATAGGGCTATTTTCTCAGATCTCTATGGTTATCTTGTGAGGAAATTCTTATTAGATTGTGTTAAAAGGCTGCATTTTGTTAAAAAAGTGTTAAATGGCAGGAATTCGCCCTGCTGAATGACCTTAGATGGTTCTAGAGACGATCACTTACTAAATGTAGGAAATTCGAGGTAATGTATTGTTCTATTAAAGAATTAATACAAATTATGCACTTTCAGATTAAGTCAGTGCCTCTTTCTGTTCGTTTTCTAGCCTTTTATTTGGAAAGGCGTTAAAGTATGCAGCGCTATTGAAATGTTAATAAGTAGCATCTACTAATGGCATTGTTGCATATTTTTAACTTCGTTACGCCCGCGTGTTGGAAGCAGGTAATAGCCAGCCAGAGACGCCTAAGTGGTTGGCTATTTGTCGGTGTTTTTCAGGCCTTTCTATCGATCCACATTCAGGAAAACCAATTTAGCAACATTCAATCAGCGAAGATCCGCAACTTGGTATTTCCAACCTGCTAGCTTTGTCTGTTAATAATCCAGGATTGGTTATTACTACCACACACATGATTAGATTCAAACATAGTTCTGTACTATCACCTTGAAACCGGTGGGTCATTTTACAACAGGCGAGTCATGATTGTTGTAGCATAATTCACCAGTATCACTACCAGCACCGTTTATGTAAAGTGGAATTAAAAATGGATGTGTGAACATTCAGGACTCAAAACAACTGCGTTCGTAAAATTCCATGCTTAGTTTCAGTAGCGTGGAAAAAGGAGACATTCCATCACCGTTTTCGAATTTGAAACACGATAAACTTACCGTCAAAACAATGTGGATATAACTATTTGTGGGACGTATACCGTTTAATAGCTGAGCAGTTTTCAATGATGCAAAAATTCTTAATTTATCTCCATTTTCAATCTTCTACCAATAGCAATTGGACTTAGCAAGCCGGGTTGGTGCCATTGGTCACTTATTAACCTATTGTATGTGGCAAGGTTAATCGGATCAATATGTCTGATTGCGGTCATTGATCCATTTCGGTGGTGGGTATTGATTTGGCCTAGCTCGTTGTAATGCAATCATGGCGCAAATGTCCGAATTCGCAACTGACACCGTAACTAAGGCTAGGAGTGCAAAGTTAGGTAAAAGTTACTTAATTTCTCTAATGAGAGAATTGACAGCATTTACACTACCACAATGAAAGTATTTAATTTCAGCAACACCAATAAACTTTACTTAAAACCAAAACTTGGAGTCTGAAAAGTAGCAAGATAGCATTAGAATTAAAAGATGAACCGCAAACGATCGGTTCTCTATAGCTCCGTTTTGAAGCTTTAATAACGGTAACTAAATTGAATTAGCAGGGTTGATGCCATTGGTCTGTCATGAGCCAATAGTGTGTCAAACCCAATAGGATCGTTGCGTGAGTGTTTTTAAGTGGTGAAAACCCATTCAAGGGGAAATGTCTTCATTTTCGCACAGAGCTCTTTATTATTGGGAACTTCCAAGCGTCACACCAGTATGATATCTGATTTATTAAAACATTAATTTTACTCAGCGCAAAGTCGGTTTAAATCTAAAGCCAAACCACCAAAAACCCGTTAGAAATGAAAGATGAGTCACGACTTATGGATTCACACCTTGCTAATTCTGATTATTTAGTCTTCACTTTATTTTGATTTTTAAAACTAACAGAGACTAAGCCAATTTATCTGGGACGATACTTTTGGTTAGCTCTAGACCAAGAGGTTAATAGACAATTGGATTGGCATTTGTGTGGTCGCATTTAGGTCTTCTCTTGACAATATATTTTAGTTTATTTGCACTGAAAGACAAGTTTTAAACACGAACTCATGCTTTTCGCCATCGGCGCCGACGTGGTTACTAGGGCTTCGGGGCGAAACTTGGCTGAAATCCACTAAATTTTCCATTGTTGAATTAAAATCAACTGTTTTCTCAGCATCTTACTCTTGCAAAATTATAAGCATCATTTCACAGGATGGCAATATATCTATATTCAGCAGTGCCTCGTCATTGACAACTAAAATATCATCGGAAAGGTGAATGGATTGTAAATGTTCGATCTATAGTTTAACAGCTCTCAAAAGCTTAAATTTTTTTCAATTGTCTTACCTTGAATAATTAACCAATAGCAAGTAACCCAATCAATAGAGTTCGATTCCATTGGCTAGTTTTTAGCCTATAGAATAATGCTTAGGCTACTGGATCGATACCAATGTAGGTAATGATTGTCTCTCCCCTCGGTGATAAGCATTAATTTGGCTAAGCTGGCGGATGCGCCTTCAAGGCAGGGACTACTTTTTATCGCAAACTGCGTCGTCAAAGTAACTTAGGCTACGAGGATAAACACAGTTGAAAATTACCCCAACTTTTAACTGAGACATTGCTTAAATATTTCATTCCAAATTTTATTTCATTTGACACAACACTGAGACGAAATCTAATGACTCGAATATATTACTTGTAAAGCTAATAAGTAGCTACTATCCATACTGATTTAAGGAGTTAATCTATAATTTCCTAATCAATTACAAGAGTTATTCCTCTAAAATATACCACATAAACACAAAATATACAGTACCAGAAGTATATTTCTGGGGAATAACGTTAACGTTTTCAAATGTGTTAGAGGTAGTCACATACACTACCTTTGAAAGTTTAAAATCTTCATTCAAGCAGTAGATGAAACTAACTTCTTGTATCGTGACGATTCCTACAGACCATCCAAATAAGGAAATTACATTCGCTGCTCAACCCACCCCCAAACACTTTGAAAACAACCCAGCAGCAAGTATTTAATAACTGAAACGAAGATTACCCGCTGTCGGTGGAAATATTCGCGACAACAGACGACCACAGTAGATTCCCATGAAAGTGTACCGAAGAAGTAGAGGACCCTAGCATTGGGATCCTGGTATTTAAGAGCGAATTGAGTGTTTCAGCCTCTACCTTGGAGCTTACACTCAAGTAAGACCTTCGCTATCACTCAGATGAGCGAGGGTAGAACCAAATTTTCGCTCGAACCGCAGAGAAGGCCAAAGGAATGACTGCCTAGATTTTTTATTTTAATCCCATTGTTGGCCCTCGGCCGACCTTAGCCAGCCGGCGCACCATTATGAATGGTTGCCGTGATGCCACCGCTACGAAATCCCAGTTGATTGGCGATACAACTAAAAAAGTGCTCATTCCGGCTCTAATAGAGGCTATTTTGAGCACACTAACCCTAGCTACTTCGGGATTAGAATATCGCGGATTCACGACTTCGCTTCTTGTTCTTGCTATGTCAGGAATAGCGAACAGTACTGTAAGGGAGGTTGGGATAATAATAGTACAGGGAGGTCTGTAGAGACTCGAATACACATTAAATGGGTTCCGTAAGACAATAACCCCGGTGACGCATTCCCAACGTCTATTGAATTTCCTAAAAAACAATCTCGAAGCGAACAGTAACTATTATCTGTTTCCTAATATGACCCTTGACACCGAGAGAGAATTGTAAGATCCCTGAAACTCAGTTAAAAGCACTCTTTGGCAGGAGACATTAAAATGGCGAAAAATGCAATGGCAACCTCGCGACTCTGTGATGCCTGCGTCACGACAGTTACGTAGTCCTCAACTCACCAAAACAACGCGTTTTAGACTCGAAACTTGCAGCTTTATCGAGAAAAGACGACTTGGGCAAGACATAGTGGGAATGAGGTGGGCTAATCACCCAGCCCCAGAATGACCCCACGAAAGCACAGAAGTGAACGCGTTGAAGCACGTAGCTACACAGAACCAACGTAACTCCTGAAAGCCATGAAACCCATTGATTGGCGGATGGAACTCTTTGTTACCAATAGGGTCAAACAAACGAATAACGCGAAACAAAAGCAACTAAAACGCAACTCGCAATAAATACAATGTTTCACAAAAGTCTATATTCACGCAAGACTTTACTGTGAGGTTGAAGAGATAATAAGATATTCTTGAATATAATTCGAGTATTAACGGAAATATCAGAAAAAAGTGGGGGTGGGAGCTCTTGGAAATACATAAAAAATTTGACGCTAAGGCTGAAAAAAAGATAAGACGGGGATAATTGCAAGGCACTCAACGGATGTCAGAGATGCAAGCCTCGTCTATCTTCTTCCTGATCAGATGGTAGGCGTTCTTGTACTTGTTCCACTGAATCGAGAGCTTATCGAGCATCTCCTCTGCGCCTGCTGACCGCTCGGTCATGTTTTTACTTGCATCCAAAAGTTTTTCCAATTCGGCTTCGGCCTCATCCAGCTCGTCCATGAGCTTCTTGTTTTCCGGCTGCGACTGGATTCTCTTCCAGTAGCGATCTCTAGCTTCCTCGTATTCATCGAAATCGACTAGCTTGAACCAGTGTCCACACTTACACCGCATCGGTAAGCCTTTGTACAATAGGAGGTAGTTGATGTGGTGAGTCTCCTCGTGGCCTAAAGAAATAACCGACAACTAATGCAACAATGCGAGTAAAGGAGCTATAAAGATTAAATACTCACATATGCATCCTACGACTCGTCTTTCTTGGTTAAACGGAATAAGATTAGGAGTCTCCTTAGAAGAATGTCCCCCCTTTCTCACTTTGAATTCTTGATAGTTAATCTAAAACATTAGACACGAAGAACGAATGCATACATCAACTTCTTCGATTTGGGCGAGTAATTCTTTCTGCATTTTCGTGAGTACTTTTGACGGTTCATTTTCTAAAGATACAGCAACTGACAGGTGAGGAACATGAAGTGACATACGTGAGTCGCCTTGCAGAGCCTTATTGCTAATTATAAAATTGCGAACTCTTGAGTAAACACTGTCAGGTGGAGCCCGACAAGCTACAGAAGAAAAGGTCCGAAATTTGCTCAAGGACTGGAAGAAACGAGAAGCCATTTGTTAAACTGCAGATAATTAGCGAACTCAGTAGCCAATCAGAAAGCAGCTAAATGGTTATACATTTCTTAGGCTAAAACTCACTATTTATGCTAAAATTTCTGCTCTCATTTCTATATTTATCGATTCATTTTACATTTAGCCTTAATCAGATGAAGAGTCAGGGAGGCGCAGTAGCCATTACGGTGAGAATAAAATATTTCTTAGCACAGTCCTCGGTATAGTTGGATACTATTTTTGAGCTCTCATTTGGATTAGCTTTTACCTATGTTTCATATTTTCTGAAGAAAAAATAAACACTTACCATTAATCACACCCTACAAGCGTGTTCCTTCTTAATTTTTCCGTCACAATTTCAGGGTCGTTTCATTAAGCTAGGCTTAGAAATAGGCCTAACATGTACTACATATGAACTATCCAGGAAAGATACTGAGAAGAGACTTGATTACTATTTCGCAATGATCGATGCGGTGCTTAAAGACGGATGGCTGACAAGGAGAAAAGATGGGATTCTTCGGTATCTTAGATGGGGCCTCAGAAATCTATCTAATGCTAGGAGGTGGGAACTGAAGTCTTGAGCAAACCATCTTCAGGCCCAAGCGATGCCTAGAAACGATTACTGAAATTTAATTAACATTTAACAGGAACGGAAAGTATAGCACCAACGCCAATATGATAGCCTTCCTGGCTAATAGCATTAACTAGTGCTTGACTAACACGTTAAATGAATCCTACTTTCATTCTAACGATTAGTGAAATATGTGTAAATCCATACTGAAAATTGTGGTAAGGTAGATACCTCGATGCTGTGGAAGCAAATCCTTACTTCAGGTTGGTTTCAGTTACGTTATTACAATAGCATTCATCGATGTTTGGCATGCTTACCCCTGCCGCTTTATAGCAAGTGGTCTGTCAAACAAATACCAGGTTAAAATAGGTAATTAAGCAGTAAAAAAATAATCTGAATCTCTCAAGGTCTATGGCACTGTGGTGTTGATAGAAATAAATGATTTATATCAACTTTGTAACATCGGCTTTTCAGCCTTTATTACATATACATTCAATATATGACTCAAATGATATCTATAAGCACCACGAGCATTCAAAAAACACAAATCATAGCCCTTGAAATGTTTTTTTTTAATTTTACACAAGGCAATTATAAGGAAGTCGTAATCGTTTGTTAATGCAAATATGCTTTTCATACGAAATTGGCGGTAGACAAATCCCAGTTTGTATCTGTTATTTTGTGTTAAAAAAATTAATATTTTTTATAATGAATTTAATGAATTTTAAGCTAATTCTACATCTTTATGCAATAATTACTACGTGACCAGAGGAGCACATTTTAATGTGCAACAAAGGGATACTCGCGATAGCGATTAAATAAGCGCTATATATAACCTGAGAGTGCAGCCGTTTTTTAGTTTCTGGTGAAATGGCGAATCAGGTTGTCGACTATGTTATAAGCCTCGGTATGAATACCGAGGGCGAATTTTACAAAGTGAAACCTGGTAAAATATTATTGAAGATTTTGTTAATTATCTTCAGAATGGATTATTAGATTTAAACTTGACTCGTCACTAATAAGTAAAAATGTGCGATTTTTCACAAACTACCCGGTCTCGGAGAAGAAGTTCGTTCGCAAAACTTATTATGAAATCTCCATTACACAACCCAAGGCTTCTTTGAGGAAACTGGATCGCTTTGATGACTACTTCGTTTTGGGACCTATTAAGTTGAGCGGAGCCTTCCACTTTGCTTTCACAACTGATGGCTCCGTCTTCAATACTGACATGCTCGACACCAAGGACTTTAGAATCCACGGTGGACAGGGTTACTTCGTGGTGGAGAACCGGTTTGCTGTTGGAGATCCCGAAAATATTGACCGCTTTGCTCAGTGGGACCTTGAAGGTGTCATGCTACAAACATATATTGCTAAAAATCTTGGCCCTTTGAGTCAATGGCGGGATCGTCTCCGTGTTGCTTATGAATGTGGCTACAATATGGTTCACTTCACACCAATTCAAGTAAGTATTTGTTCTTACAATTAATGCTTTTGAATACTTATGCGTCTAAACAATCATTCGTATGCAATTCAAGATTTAGTTGATTTATTGGCTAGAATCTCCATATTTTTTAAGTGTAATCGTAAATTAGGTTTGGTCACGAACTCCCATTTTATTAATCATGGCTCAGAGCAGTGGAAATCGGATGTTTATGTTGTTTAAGTTATGGCGTATGCTTAGGCCGTGAGAAATATTTAGCTGTGTTAAGGGGTAGTATTTTAAAAGTACGCCGCTACTATCCACATAGGATTTCCGACTTTTTTCAGTCCTTTAGAAATACTTTTACATAACAGAGCAAAAATGTATTAACTTTTGTAGTAATTAAATAGTCAAAGGAATTGCTCCATTGTCATCAACTTGTTTTTGTATAAAATGTGACACTTTCCCCGGTTGGGTCTTTTCACAAACTGCTTCGATTTTGTAGTCAATCAATTGGGTTTATGTAGTACTGACACGAAGGATATTAGTGAATCTGCTATATTCGAACCTCGAAGTAGCTTGGGATTACTGCAAACTTCTGATCAAATGTCTACGGCACCACCCAACTACAGTAATCCCTTTCCCTTATCACATTGTACCGATGCTTCACGTAGCAATGGTTTTACTATGCCCTTTCTAGTTTGCGACTTCCTTGAGTACAATAGACACCCAAAGCACGTGCACCGTTCCACCTTATGAATCAGGCACCTCATATCGTTTACCTAAGCGGCATTTTCAATAAGTTGAACTAGCCAACGTCTACGGCGATAAGACATGTGTGACATGACTGCAAGGCAAACAAAGGGCTTTGGTTCAGACTGGGTTACTGGGTTACTCTAATGCCTGTTCATTTCTTTGACCGTGACAAGCACACGCCGATAAATTGGAGTCTTAGCCAACGAGGTATAATTCCGAGCACCTCTGGTTGTTTGCAGGAGCTGGGCATCTCCGGTTCAGGCTACTCACTGAAGGACCAGCTGGTGATAAACCCTGACTTCTCGGACCCCGACGCCGTGAAGAAAGTCGGGTGGGAGGAGATCGCGGAGTTTGTCCAGCAGATGGAGACAGAGTGGTCGATGCTGAGTATGTGTGATCTGGTGCTCAACCACACGGCCATCAATTCGCCATGGCTGCAGGAGCACCCCGAGTGCGGCTACAATCTCCAGAATGCTCCTCACCTCGTCCCCGCCTTTCTCGTCGATCAGGCCATTTGGCGGACGACGTTGGCGTGCGCCGCTGGCCGCCTTGCCCACCGCCATCTGCCGGCCGAGTTCGGCACCTCCGACTCGCATGTCGACGCCCTCCGCAACTACCTCAACGACTACTTCCGTGAATTGAAACTCCACGAGTTCTACCAGGCCGATATTCCTGCGGTCACGGAGGAGTTCAAGCAGTGGCTCAGTAAGTCGGTGTCTCAACTACTTGCCGTCTTATTGAACATGGTATTCAGCGGAGACTAAATTCTGAGATTGGTTTAGTCGCAAAAGCCTTCATTGAAAGGAAGCTAGGCCGATACATTCAGTTCGCGAGAAGATAATGCCCGAATTCTGGTGCTGTCAGGGTCCTCCTGTAATGTCTTTGTTACTTTTCGAGGAAACATACCGTTCTCCAAGCGCAGCTAGATCGTCTGGTGTTAGGTTGTTTTCTTTTGGTCACTAGAGTCTCAGGTCTCTGTGGGTTTAGCATTTTTAACTCCATTTTTAATCTAGACGGATGATCGAGGTTATTACAACTTGAGATGATCCCAACTAGTTGAAAGCCACATGGCACCAAAGTTTTAGGGCTTAAAATAATGGTATTTAGCTTTAAAAACCTGAGGAGCAGTCACTAAAACCCCTGTTCTTATGATCCAGCTTTTGAGAGCATTTAGATGGTCCCAGGACTTTGACAGCTTCCAAATCGAATTGTGAATTCCTGTGGTTTAAAAATGGGGCTGAGCACGAGGTCATCCATTTTCACTCTTCTTTCGCTTCCACAAGTCAAGGGGACCGACCCACCACCCTTCAAGGGCTGCGACGCGTCGTTGACCCTGCGAATCGTCGGTCCACGAGCAGGTCGTCGATTCGGTGCGACGGTGGACTTTGGTCTGGCGCGCGAGATTTTCGGCCACGAGACCCCCGACGTTGCGGCGCACAACCTGGGTCTGCGTCTGGCCGACATGAACAACAACGCCGAGGACGCGACCAACCGCAATCTCTGGTGTGCGGCTGACTGCGTCGCCAACGGCGCTCGCTACCGATTCTGCGATCCCTCGGGACCCCTCCTGGGCACTGTCAGACCTGAGGCTCCTCTGGTTGACAAGTGAGTGCTCCCAGAAGACTTTCGATAGATGGTTGAGCGGTTAAAATCATTCCAATGTGGCTGTAGGCACAGCGCACGGAGCAATTGTATCAGGCCATCCCATAATTTGTGTCCGATTTGAGAATAAGTGTAACAAGTCGACAAATGTTAAATTTACTTGAAGATTCAATCAATCATCATTGCAATTTCACCCATTATCGATGTCTTTCTTCTATCTATCAACCATTTAGATCGAGAGTACTCAGTAATATTTCTAAACAATAAAAAGGATCGGTTCATCAATACGAGGCAGCGGGAAAGATACCAGAGTTATTCACCAAGACCCAGTTGGATAGTGAAAGACAAATCTGGCTTCTTCATTGGCTGTGAACACTCGAGGAACCGTCTGTCTGTTAGCTGATTGGGTGGTAGAAACGATGAGTCACAAGCTCGGTCACGTCCTCTTAATGCTAAAAAGTTGGAACTCCACCAAAGAAAATAGTCACACCTTAGGGTAGACAACTGATAAATGGCATCTGTTTGACTCATGGGTGCCTAATTCAGAACCTTGCAGGCCTACTGGTTAATGACAAAACCAGACGCCTTCGTCTAGTGTTCAGCTATGCTACCTAAGTAGATTTTCGTAATTATTTGAAAGTTCTCGTGAGTCTGCCATACCCAAGAGCACCACAGCTGAGTTTGCGACTAAACTTCGCGTCGGTAACTCTTTTATTAATGGGGTAACTAACAAATTATCACCAGGAAGATGTCTGCCCACGTTAACCTAAGAAATCGCCAACTTGGAATTGCATTTAGAACCACTGCTTCATGTAATAAGGCACTCGCTATGATTATCAAGCGATCCAGCCACTAAAGTGGGTCTATCTCTGAATAAAACCCGAAATTTCTCGCTTTGACAGCTACTTCTTGTGCCCGGAGATGAGGATGGAGACGCCTGAGGAGGCAGAGAAGTTGGCGACCGGCGATCGGGCCAAGTACGTGATGGCGTGCAACGGCTGGGTCATCAATAACTGCTCCATCAAGAATTTCGCCGAATACGACGACTACGCCTACCTGAGACGCGAAATTGTCATCTGGGGCGACTCCGTCAAACTCAGGTGAGTCACTCTAGTGGAAACTAGGATTTGTGATAATGGAAATTTATAAGAGGATTTATAAAACCGTTAGAATACGGCTGATTGGAATTCTGCACTTTAGATTGGCATCAATGGGTTCGTGTAGCAAGCCCTGATCCGTGTCCGATTAATAGAAAGCTTTACCGGCTTGACTTGATGCGTGTGAACTATAGAAAGTACAGTTTAGTTCTAAAGTACTTTAGAGGGCTTCAAGGTCAGCCTTGACAAAACCATCACCATCACCACCCTATTTTACAGATATTTAGAAAAATAGTTGTAAACTTATAAAAATGCCAGACTCCTAGTATAGCAGAAACTGTTTTCCTCCCCCGAATACTTGACGGTTCAAGAGGTATTGTCTCAAGAGTATTGACTGCCATCTTCCCGTTGTTCCTTTTAGATATGGTGAAAAACCCGAAGACTGTCCATACCTCTGGGAACGGATGTTGGAGTACGCGCGTCGAACAGCACAGATCTTCCACGCAGTTCGACTGGACAACTGCCACAGCACACCTATCCACGTGGCTCAGGCGGTGCTAGACGTCTGTCGAGAGGTCCGGCCCAGCATCTACGTCCTTGGCGAGGTCTTTACCAACAACGAGCACACGGACAACCTCATTCTCAACAACCTCGGCATCTGCTCTCTTGTCCGAGGTCCGTACTCATCCTGGAAGCGCTTATACCGCATTTTCGGGTGTAGAATGAAAGTGGAATCATGTAGATAGCTTCTAATTGTATAGTCAAGAGAATTGAGTTCATAAAGGTTCTTGGTGTTGTTTGATTAAGATTTCGTACCATCTTAAGGCGTTTTTTAAACGGTTACTCTTGAAGTATTCCCATAAGGAAGCACTTATCTTCCAGCATCGTTGGCCTGCAGCGAAATCTCAAAATGACTGGGAAAAATAATCGAGTGCATAAGCAGGATTTAACTTGAAGCTTTTTATCCTACAGACAACAGATATAGTGTTTAATGACTGCGTTTGAATTATCACATCGTGAGTAGTTAGTTAAAAATTTAAATATCAATTACTAGTTGAAAGAGGCGACAAAAACGGTGAAATCTTACAATTGGATAAATTTTCAATTCTTGCCAACTCACTGGTGTCAATTTTCAGAAATCACAACGCCTCTTAACATTTATCTTTAGTACAAAAGAAGTTTCCTTTAAACACTGCGTATTTCCCTATTAAATCCTTCAAAATTCTCACAATTATTTACGTTAAAAGATCAATTTAGAAAATGCATATCGTTTGTGTTAAAACGCGGGTTGGCATTTTTCGAACATTGGTATTTATACACAGGCAATTACAGCTTTCTGTTCTTGTAAGCTAGGGAATACTATCTTTGAGCACGAGGACTCAGTTTCTTAAACTCGAACACGGAAGATAAATCAGTACCCTTTTTTCAAACGAACTAAAGTTCACAAACACCTGTATCGAAGCGTAAATCTAAAAGAAAAAAGATGGCATTGCCTTCGTTATGAAGTGTTATCTCCTGTGCCAGCTTTGAGCAGGAAGCTTTGGTGTGTTAGCTGGATTTGTGCATACCAAACGACTCTTTGGTAACCGTAGGGTTTGATGAAATATGACCCATGCCTGTTTACAACAGACAGGCTTTAGTTGAGATGTGCTTGTTCAAATTTATGGAAATCTGTCCTCCGAAACAAGTCGATTATAATACCTATGAAGCTTTCTTCCATTGTGGTCGATTTTAGGTACTAATTCAAGCGCTGTTTATCACCTTGTCTACAAAAGAGTAGAATCAACTAGGAAGGACCCACGGTGCTTTTGAAATGATCGACAGTTTTAATTTTAACCCTGGATGATAACCTAAGCCTTTTGTGCAGTTAGAGGCGAAAGCTAAACACCTCGAGTCTCTGAACTGTGTGTCCTGCTGTGTGTGATTGCTACGCGAGCCAAGCGGGCAAAATGAGGATATATCAACGAAATATTTAAATCTCAATCTCATAGGTTACGTCTACCATAGCCACAATTGGAGCAGGCTGGGAAAAAGTATCCCCAGAAAAACACATTATTTCTGTCATCGATTAACTTGGCTTTTGTAGTATTAGCAGAATGGCGACTACTTTCCTTTTCAGATTTTTTTAAAGTTCCAAAACCCATTAAATAGGTACCACAGGAAACAGCGAGCCTACTTCGCTGTCTTAGAACCCACCCGCCACGATAAACTAGGCACTATTCTATCCAAATCCGAAGTCCTTTTAAAAAAGAGTAACTGGTTGATTTACAAGACTGTTGATGACAAGAAGCTGACTGCCGTGGTAAACACGGCTAAACAGGTGGCACTGGGTTGTTGATCTCGGAGACAAACGACTGTGATAGAGTTGGAGGAGGCCTTGGTAACGTATAGCTTGATGTCACAGCTGTGTGAGGGTTGCACACGCTGCTCCTGATGAGAACAGTAACCAAAACTTCGTGCTAAAGCTCCTTGAGCAGACCTCTTTATCCGCGGAGGAAGGGTGCCAGTCAGACCGAAGTATCTCATCGATTTTCCGTGTCTCTTTTCAGAGGCACTGGGAGCCCACGACTGTCACGACGAAGGGCGATTGGTCCACCACTACGGCGGTCGTCACCCAGCCGGCGGTTTTCCCCACGCCGTGCTGAAGAGGCGTCTTCTTCCAACTGTCGCACATGCCCTCTTTTATGACCAAACCCACGATAACCCCGCCCCGGCTGTGAAGCGGACCATCTTCGACCACCTACCCTCAGCGGCGCTGGTTGCCATGGCTGCCTGCTCTACGGCCTCGACTCGCGGTTACGACGAACTGGTGCCCTATCAAATCAACGTGGTGATGGAGAAGCGACTCTACGCGTCCTGGGAAAAGGAGGTCAATGCCTCCACTGGCATGATTCGAGCTAAGGCAGCGCTCAATCGACTTCATCGATGGATGGCTGCCAACAACTTCAGTGAGACGTTTGTCGATCAGGTAACTGAGATATCCTCCTAAATTCTGGGGCTCTAACCACTGAAAAACTCCAGTTTCAGGCGGTGAAACTGTGCTTGTCGATAAGTGGAGCCTTTTCGTTTGCTGACTACAGTAGCGTTTATCGGAAACCTGTGAATGTGAGCGGGCCAGCTGAATAGGCTTGTTGCCGACTATTCGATTGAGATGCGGTTGAGTGTGGGCATCGAAGATCTGAGTGGGACAGTTGAGGAGACTGGTGACCGTCGATCCGGTATAGATAGCCGTTGAGCGTGGCATTTGGCGGTTAGAAGACAGTCTAAATGGGATTGTACCCGTGTCCTAACCTTGAGCCAGTAGAGAGGCAGCGAGTGCTCCATCAAGAAAATTGAGGGATGTGCAGCGGACAGTGCCATTACATCAAAAGGTGGCTAAATATTGTATGAACATGTCAGGAGATGTGGAATCTTCATTCTCGATGGGTTGAGAAACTTGTCCAGGTAGCTTGAACTGCTGCTGGAAATGCTTGTGTGATTCGACTGCGGGAAAGCTACTTAGGGGTCCATCTTGTGAGAGATCGAGGTGGTGAGGTTCTCTCCCACGTCGGGGTAACCAATTTGTAGCTGATATGGCTACAGAATTTTATATTAATCAGACGTCACGATCGTGCTGTTTCCAGAACCCCTAAGTTTCGCGTCCATTACTGTTTTTTTGCATTGATAGAATATTTCATGAATCAGTAATACTAGGAATTAAAAAAGTAAAATTTTCCGTGAGATTTTTTTTGGAGACGATAAGGAAGAGTGCTGAGTCTTTCTGATCTTCTGGAGTCCGGTAGACTTTCTGGTTTGGGCTACTAGGAACAGAGTTACGTAAATTAAAATTGTCAAAGAGGAATTGAGAAGGTATCCTGTTCCTTCGGTCTCAGCTGGTTGTTGTACACCTCGTTTCTTTTCGTTCAAAAGTCATGAACATCCCAGCGAGCTCTTATCCTAAATCTACTTCTCGGATTCTTCTTAACTTAAGGATTGCTTATTTTATACTGGTGTCATTCACATGTTTATCTATTCTTAGTGTAACAACGATTCTTCAGGCCTTGCCAGGTTGGCAATTTCTTAAGACAGAGTGGACCACCTTAGCACCTACATCTATCTAGTGAACAAACGGAGCACTGACTTCATCTTTGGCGATCTGAGCTTTACCAGCTTTCACCAACTCGAAGCTAAGGGGACAGACAAAGATCTTTTTCTCTGGCTCTTTGTTACTTGAACATCTCGCAAATATCTACTCATTTCCTTGGCCGTTACAAACACGTTTTAACTACTTTGTATGTCTCTCTGGGCCACAGTGGGCAATCGAAACATTTGCCTAACGCAATCAGTAATGAACGAAGAGACTACCACTCTTAAGACACCACTAAAGCTGGTGCCAGCTAAAATGAGCTACCCGTTTACGCCTGTTCATTTTCCAGACCGTAGTGAACTTGCGCTCACAGCCTACGCCATACTTGTCACACGGTCATTCCCAGGCACCAAACAATTGCGGAGGAGGCTTTACTGTCTTCGGACGATGCTGGAGCTGAAATGGGTTGTTAATCTGGTCTTCTCCTGTGTCTGTGAGCCGAATACTTCTACCAGACCAACTTCAACTATACAAAAATAAGATACTTAATTGTCAGAAGCAAAGCTATTTGCAATACTTTGAATAGTAAAAAAACTTTTTGAAATGCTGTTTAGGAGGTGAAATATCCTACTTGTAGGCTTATTTGTTGGGGTTCTTCCGGACCCCCAAAACATCGATTATCCTAGAAGGATTAGAAAGGTTAAACTGTTCTATAAACTGGCGCAGCCTTGCCATTTGCTGCTGCTGTAATCTCGACTGAAGACCAACTTTTTTGCTGCTCGAACCAATAAGCATTTAATTTTCTCCAGGCAACTAGTGACTGTAGGATAATGTTTTGGAAACTTTCCTTTTCCGTTACAAGAAATAGAGACGACTACAGTTAGCCATTAAAGGACTGTTTAAAACAGACCTGAATGGCGGATTTTGGGAGCTGAGCTCAAAAGCAACTTGTAAACAATGTACTCTCTCTCCGCAAGTTTACCAGCGAAATAATACGACTAGTACATTTACCAACGATTCGTTTAACTAGTACGAGTGTGTTAAATCGTCTGCAATTATTGAAGTTGTTTCGTCTATGAGGCTTCGTACTTTGCCTTCAGTTTTCAATAATATGACCTGCTTTTATTGTCAGTAAATCGGGTGTTCGTGACAAATTTGACAGTTTTATAAGCGTTATGTGCCTCAAATAATATTCTTGTAAAACCGTGAAATTTACTAAATTTAAACGCATCTAAACAAAAATCAAAAAAAGTTAAATTTCAGACAGGAATTGTGGAATTACCTGATGATTAGATGTTGCCTAATAACCAGAATGGATCAAAGCTTAATTAGGACTACTAACCGGTTCCAATGCGCATCGCATAGATACTCGAAAAGCACCCATGTATTTGCACCTTAGGTGGACACGAACATAATCGCAGTGACGCGTTTCTCCACGGACACGGCCGAATCAGTGGTGATGGTGTCCCACTCGTGCTTCTACGACCACAGTTCCCATCCAGCGCACCATCCCTTCAAGAGGATCCACCTCAACGGCCGCGTCCGACGAATCCTCATCGAAGCGCGCACCATCAACCACTCCCAGGGCAACCCCATGGAGAACTTCAAGTGGGACGACTGTGTACGTCTGTTTTTTTTGGTCGTCCGTCTCCTCTTACCTACATTTTTCCTTTCCATTCCAAACAGGAGGTAGGGAGCAGGGAACACAGGCTTATTTGACCAATCACAAGTGTTGAACAAAATAATGGAAACACTTTGAAAATTCAACAGTATATTTACATGGTGGATTTCCATCTTTGGCGGCAATTACAGCCCCAAATCTCAGAGATATTGAATATGAATTGTTGGTTTAAAAGGAATTTCAGCTGCACATCTTTTACAGACGAGGGCGGTGTTGTATTTAACGTCAAAATTAATTCTGACGAAACATCTTGACTGCCAATTCTTGACAAGCGATGCCATCAATAAACATGTGTCCTTGTTTACTTTGAAGTGAACACGTACAGGGCACATGGCAGTTGCACTTGGTTTCATAAATACCCGAAAGTGTGGCCATTTTCACACTTTGGCCTTCTTGTTCGTCTTACGCCTTCCATGCTCATAGCGCAAAATTATAAAGAAAATGGGTTGAATACCCAGTAAATAGATTAAAAGAGGCCCACAAACAATTTTGGGATCATTTTCTATTAATAAATGAGAAAAATTTATTCACGAATTTGCCATTCAAACAAGCTAAATCGTGCATAAAGCACTTGGGTTTGAAACAGAAATCTGGTTAGTCCGTGACTCCGATTGTTTGTATGCACTTTTCGATGACCTTTGGAAACTTGCGTGCTTTAGTGAAAATACTTCCATGATCCAAGAGTGCTAATCCCAGCGGTCAAGCTCCATAGCTTTTACCTGGTGATGCTTGGTGAATTTTAAGCCAAAATTAAACTAAATTTGTTTAACTGAAAGACAAAAAGCCCATCCATGGACGTGGAAAGGTAAATTAGTGCGTCAAGGATTAAGTGAATGTATGGCGCCTTAGGATGATGAAAAAATTAATAGGTTTTCTTGTATTCCCTTGTGCAGTTCATCAACGGCCTGACGAATGTGTCCGTGGAGACGAAGGAAGACATGGAGGTGTCCAAATCCAAGATGTTCAAGGTCGTCCATGTGGAGGACAACGGTGGCACTGATGCTCTGGAGTTCTACGACTTCCCTCCAGGAAGCATCGTTGCCGTCAGCGTCTGTCTCAACGACATCCAGACCGAGGCTCTCAGCCGCGTTCGTGGAACCCTCCTTCATCAGGTGCTTCTCAGGTTTAGTCGATACTTCAACTATGAGTAGATTACTTAACGGGACTTCTTGTTTTCTCCCAGTTCGGTCGACGTTTACGAACCCTAGATGCTCGTAAAGACGCATTGGCAGCCAACACAATGGCTGTCGCTGACGCTCTGCTGCCAATCTACCCAGACACGATCGAACACGGTCTGATCCGTCGTCTGGTGAGTGAGCTGTCGCTGACCGACATCAATTGGCTGCTGTACCGCTGCGAAAAGGAGGAGAACATACCGGGCATCCACCGGACTCCCTACTACATCCCACGCTACGGCGATCTGGTGTACTGTGGCCTCCAGGGCATTGTTTCGGTGATGCGACAGGTTGCCCAGTACAACGACCTCGGTCATCCAGTGTGTCACCATCTGCGTGAGGGCCTATGGCTCCTCGACTATATCTACAACCGAATTTCGGGTGAGGACGCCAGCAGACCGTCCAAACAGCTCGATGCGCTCTCAAGGGCACTCAAACAACTCTTCCAGCCGATTTACGACCTCCCCAAGTACCTGGTGCCTGCCAACTTTGGCATGCTGGTTGGATGCCTCTACCAGACTGTCATGGAAGAGGTAATAATGGCAAAGAAGGGCCATTGCTCATCAATGCGATGAAAGTCTGGCTTAATATACGCCCTCCTAGTTAAAAGACGAGATGAATAAATCCAGTCCTGGGGGGTTTCGTGTTTAGACGCTTCAGAACACTTTGTTTTGACGCAGGACTATTGAACGCCTAGATACCGGGAAAGTGTCTACGTGAAAATGCTGACCTTCAAACAAACCAATCACAAAATTCCCTTACGTGCGCAAACGCTCCCTGACAAAAAACCAACGACAAAATTTACTTTGATACAGCTAATTTTAAAAGATTGAAAGATCTATTTCCGCACTCAATTTGAATAAAACTTATTAGTTCGCAGGATTTATAGGCCAAAGATATTACAAAAAACACTTTGTCTGTATTTTTAATCGCTTGAATAATCAATAAATACTGATTTTTTGACAGTAGCCAATTATCTAATTGACCAGAAAATCAATCAAAAACAGTGTTTAAAATTTTGGGGATCAGTTAAAAGTGCATTTGGGATATCGATCGGCAACACGTGTTGGCTGCACGCGTGATCTTGTTTTTTTAGGGGGGGGGGTTATTTATCGATCGTCCTTTAGGCGATTGCTGTGATAACTTGCTTTTCTTTCCCAAGAAATTAATGAATTTAAACGAGAAAAGCATAACAAAAACCTATTACAGTTGTTTCAATCTCCAAACTTGTTGTACAGTTCAATTCCCATCGATTTTCCGATTATTCAGTGTTCCCTTGGTTGCAATGCTATGCCTCTTTTCGTGCATTCCCCAGTCACGTACGCACGGATTGGCGTAAGTGCCAAGCCAAGGCAACACCTTTGCCGAATAAAATACCTTGTCAGATCTCCGCAAAACCAACTGTTTTGCATCAATGAATCTGAGGGTTTTCTTGTTTATCCACTTGCTAACTGGGCGGTGAACGCTTGCCACACCCAGATCAAAAAGATTACTGGTGAAAAACGAGAATAACGTGGTTAATGTCTCCGTGTTGTGTTTCAGTTAAGCGTGCGATTGGGCAAATGGACGGAGCTGGGTTCTTCAACAGTGCGAAACTTGGTTTGCGCAAGTGTGCAGCTGTATGGCCGGGTGCCAAACATGGTGTTGCCTTACATCCTCCCTGCACCCTCCTTCAACTGCCGTCTAGCTGAGCCGGATCGCTACACCGCCAGTCTAGCCGCTGGTCTGCCACACTTTGCGGAAGGCATGTGGCGCAATTGGGGACGAGACACCTTTATTGCTCTTCGTGGATGTCTCATCCTCACCGAACGATTCGAGGCAAATCTCACCCAAACTATTACTCCTACTTAAAAAATTCAGTAGTCGTGATTTTTTGAATTAATTTTCTAGGAAGCTGCAAACACGATCCTCCAGTTCGCCTCGCTCTTGCGTCACGGTCTGATCCCTAACCTCATGGGAGATGGTCACGGTGTTCCCCCGCGGTACAACGCCCGCGACGCTGTCTGGTACTGGTTGTACTCGATTTGCTGCTACGAGGACGCTGTGGCACTGGCGGAAGGACTAACTCCGGGTTCGGGTGGTGCGAAAAAATCCATTCTGGCGCGTCCTGTGCTCCGCTGGTTCCCGACAGACCACAGTCCCGGCTGGCCAGACGAGGGCGACCGTATCGATCTCAACAACCCACCACCGGAACGCGTAATGCCGCTGTATGACTGCATGCAAGAGGCTCTCCAACGACACGTCTTTGGCATCGAGTTTCGTGAAAGGAGCGCTGGCCAGTCGCTCGATTGCCAGATGGCCACCGAGGGCTTTAATGTACGGCCTTTCTCACCGTCTACTGAAATTTCAAATCAGTAGTGTAGTGGGGGAGGTAATGCCACAAAATCGACGATAGAGGATAGCTACTCTTAGATTCTCGTCCTAGACGGATTAAGCGACCGGTTAGCGATACGAAGGTTCGTGTGTTGCCTGCTCTTGAGGTTGTGGATGAACAGGGGTCGTTTCCTGAAGAGGATGCCTGGCTGGTTGAAGTTGTGCTGTTTTCGGGCGTTGATTTGAATGAATAACGACCTGGAAAATAGGATAGATTCGTGAGCCCGCTGAGATGCTGTTGGATGCGCGCATCAAGGCTCTTTATTTGGGCCAGTTGTGGATTGGAAATAGATGCTGTTGAGTAGTGCTTTAGGGCGTTAGAAGACGGTATAATTGGGGGTGCGTACGTGTCATAACTTTAAGTCATTTTGGGATCAATGTGATCTCCGTTGAGGGAGTTGAGGAAGAAGCAGCTACAAGTGCCATTTTGTGTATATGCGGCTGAATAGCTAAAACAGTCAAAGAAAACATTATGATTGACTTGTACCGGTTAGGATCCATTCTAGTCTTCAGGAAGATGGCAAATTACTAAAAAGAATCTCAGTAGCAAACCCCAAACCTGTTCTCCCCTCCTACAGGTGAAAGCCTACATACAGGAGGACACAGGTTTCGTTTTCGGCGGGAACCCCTACAACTGCGGTACATGGATGGACAAGATGGGTAGTTCGGAGAAGGCCGGCAACCGAGGCAAGCCAGCGACACCACGGGACGGCTGTGCGGTGGAGCTGACTGGTCTGGCATACGCTGTGATCACGTGGTTGTCGCGGGCGCACACCAACGGTGGACCCGCCTACTACCCCCACGCGGGAGTCCGGTCGCCCGCTGCGGCCCCGCAAAAGTCCTCCGCCACCCGACCTCGCATCCCAGGAGTCACGCCGACGGAGTCTGAGGACAAGGCCGATGCTCCGACCTGGTCGTGGGATGACTGGGCCACGAAGATCCGCAACAACTTTGAGACGCGTTTCTGGCTACCGGAGAAGACGCTCGATGGGGAAGATGGGTGCACGGGGTACACCTGTGGAGCGATCGATATCCACCAGGGATACTATCGGGACATTGTTGACTGCTCGAATCCCAATGCTGAGTTGCAGCTGAGACCCAACTTCCTGGTCACCATGGTTGTGGTAAGTTTAGCACCCGTGATAAAATCGGTTTTCTTAAGTCCTGATTGGCTACCCTTAGGTGCTTTAGCTAGACGGATCCTCAACACTAAGACTCTGCCCAAGATGTTGTGAGTAGACCAGAAGACTGGATGTTACAGAAACCAGAAGGTAGAAGTGGATTGGAAACAGGGAATGTCTGGTAACTAGGCAATGTCAAGATTAGTGGCTCGCTGAATTCCATTTCTAATTTCTAAGGCCGCCACAAATTCCTCAGAGGTATATTTTGATTGGTTTGTAGGCGCCGGACCTGTTTGACCCCGAACACGCCTGGAAGGCGCTGGAGATAACGCGGAAGCAGCTCAAAGGTCCCCTGGGGATGAAGACGCTGGACCCGCGAGACAAGGACTACCGCTGCGCGTACAACAATAGCGACGACAGCTACGACTACTCGGTGGCGCACGGCTTCAACTACCACCAGGGCCCCGAGTGGCTCTGGCTCACCGGCTACTACGTGCGCGCTCGCCTCATCTTCGCACAGCGTCTCGCGGCCGCCGATCCTGAGCACCGCGGACACCTGAGGGCTCGCGTCGTGCGGGAGGCACAAGAAACTCTCCTCCGCCTCAACAACCACATCCGAGCGTCGCCTTGGAGATCCCTGCCTGAGCTCACGCAGGTCAACGGAGAGGTCGGTTTCCCTTCACCGATAATTAGATTTCCCCATCTCTTCCTCATCCTCTCTACACTTTAAGTACTACCATAGATGTGAGAAGTTTATCTAATTTTCTGCTTTTAGTACTGCCCCGCAAGTTGTCAGTCGCAGGCCTGGAGCGTCGGCACAGCAATCGAAGCCATCTACGACCTCCTGGAAACTAACTGCCGTATGCTTGGTGTGGAGTTTCCTCAGGGGGCCTAAGAACCCCCCACCCACCTCCCCTCTCCCCCAGTTTAATTCCCCGGTCCCCCACTCCCTCGTTGCTTATTCGTTCCTTCTCTCCTTCTCCTTCTTCGTCTTCTTCTCGTTTCGTTGACTCGTTCACCGTTCTCTCCAATCGTGAAATTTTGCATTGTCATAACCCTCGCCTCTAACCACTGCTACCTCACTCACAGCTGAAATCACGGACGTGCCGCGGCCCGTAGCAACGGTTGTCAACGCCGCAGCAGCAGGTGGAGCCATAACACGACCCGCTAAACCCACGGAGCGTCGGTCTAGCGACACCAGCAGTCTCGTGGCGTCGGTCCAACAGGTCTACATGGGCGGTCCACGGGTCACCGACCCGACTCTCTTCGCCTCTGGCAGCCAGGGAGCAGCTTCGGTGCGCGTGGCCGTCTACAATGACCAATTACGCATCCTCTGCAACGTCAGCTGAACTGTGGAGGCGGTGGTGGTGACGACGAGGGAAATAATGTCTTTCATTGATTGCTAATTGTAGTTCCGCGCGCTTCGTATGTGTGGGGGAAGCTCGCCTCGGGAGCTCGTAGATTGAACTGCCTCTTTGCCCTCTGCCATTGCCTTCCCCTCCCACTTCTGTCCCTTAGCAAAAATGATAAAGAGAAAGAGAGTCTAATTATCTCCAGCCGTTCTTCTGAATCGTTTGCTCTCAGATCCCAGAGTTCTCTTGGACAGAACTCAGCCTGTATAGGACGTGGAATCTCGAAAAAAGAGAAGTTGGTACCAGATATCAGAAGACATACGGCTTCTTGAGGAAGCAGCCCTTGGAGAAGAGTATCCTGCTTTATCCGTGTAGTTAAGCTGGTTCAAATTGTGTAGGTTGCAAGCTTTGCCAACTTTAAGAAATCTCGGAAAAATTCCTAGGCTCATAAAGTAAGTACTTAATGAAATTTCTAAAAACAATCTTTCCATGCATGCTAACCAGTTCCCTCTTTTTTGGTGGTAACTAATAAAAAGTAGATCTTTTATGAGTGGAAGCTTCAGGCCGTCATTTGTTCCCTAGCACTTGCACAATCATTTGTAAGATTAATCGTTTGCGATGCATGAAGAGATTGGAACTGATTGTCTTCCAGGTTATCTACTCGAGACTACAATGGGATTAGTAATTGAGGTTAAATTTTCGAAATCCACTTAAACGGGAGTAGTACTATTAAAGAACATTTCTGACAAGCAATCTAACAAAACATATTCAATATTAGTTCCTTCTGCAAAAGAATATGAAGTATCCTCGGTTAGTTAGAGGATTTGCTTATTCCATAAAAATGAAAGCAAAGCAGAAGTCTAGTCGATTGTAGAGTAAATAAAAATAAATTTCAGCTAAAACATAAGCTTTAACAGGCGCGGAATATTAAATTAGGAAAATGCTATTGAAATGTTATTGCTATTAAAGAGATGCTTTATTCCAGTATATAGAACAATGCACCCAAGGCCAAAATAGGCATTTGCTTATTTTCCGAACTACTGATATTCTATCAGTAGCAGTCGTGCTGATGATAAATTATAGCTTGTAGAACATCATATTAATATTAAGGTAAGGTGAGATTAAAGTACATGTTTACCCACAGGAAATTGACCATTTATGGTTCTTTTATAACGGAATTAACGATGGTACACTTATATCAGTTAATGTACTTTTAATTCAAAATGCAATAATTGGCATTGCCAAGTACAAAAATCTTCATACAAATTCCTCAAAATTTGTAGAAGATTTCTGATCCAGTAATTTTTATCTATTATGAAACTGTGTAACAAACGAAATTCTACCTACTTTTTAGTTATTTTAACTAAATATGAACGAAATAAGAACTCACCTATTTGCGGTTGAAAGTGGTTAATTGGGTATATTTTTAGAATGGAGTGAGAGTCAAATCACCTGTCGGAAACGCTTCGTTCAGTCCGAAACTGGAAATTTAAAATCGCTAACTCCTGCTAAAACAATTTTTCTATCACCTTTCTCAACCATTGTGGTGACATTTCCTGATCAGAAAGGCAACTAATCCAAGAAGCCGTCTGTAATTAGTTTGTGAGATTATATGTCGTTTTTCCTTCTACTTTTTTCCACTTTTGTTTACATAAGTGGTTAGTCTCTTAAAAATTTGAATAAAAACACGTTCGGTTTAATCATTTAACTCGCTAAAATACTTCTGTGGTAAAGCTGAAATTTAAATAAGTTTGAATTTAATAAATAGAACCTTTTATATTTGATCCCAGTACGAGATATTTCCAGGAATTTTACACCTTAATGATCCAAATAATCTTAATTTAGATCACTACAATTTATATTACCGATGCCCATGAACGAGCAATTATTACAATTATGCTTTCACTAAAAGGTACTTTTTGATCTATAACAGTATTAAAACGAAAAATGATGTAGAAATGTTTTAAAAATTCAAACAATATAAGAAAAAATAGCTATTCCTGAAGTCAAACTAGGAATGCATTTGATTAACGGCTATATATGGCACATTGAAAGATTGTATCAGATTGATAGTATGCAGATGAAACTACATATAGCACGCGAATAATACAAAATTATTTCCTTAAATTCAATAAATTTTATTGGTAATGCTACACCGTTTGGTTTGGAAAAAGCCATTTAGTGTAAACTGTAGATTCACGATTTTTAAACATTATATGTAATATCAATATTACATATTATATATATAACATGTAATATAAATATAATATAATATAAATGTTATTAATATTTAATAACTTTTATATATTATAATATATACATAATATATATTATTATACATTATTATAAATATTATATATTATTATATTTAAACGGAGCTAAGGTGTGACAACAGAACTACAGAAAAGTATAACTATAAATTTCTGATTTATAAAAACCGTATTTCATTCATTTGCGTCATGAACTCTATATGATGTAGAGGCTTATGCGCCATTGAAATTGCTAGATTTACTGCTTTGAATAAACGTCTGTTCTTAAAGTGGAATAAAATTATTTACTGAAGCCACCCGAAAAGTACAAATAAAAGCGTTATTTAGAAAGTATAGCTTCAGATGCAATACTGTCCTTACGTTAATGGAAAACCAAAAATAAGCTGATCAGGTTTGGCCATAAGGAATTACTATGTGATCACGGAGCTTTCAGTGATATTTCACGGCTTACAATACAAACTTATGAACTGTCACCCTTGCGTTAAGTGGTATTTTTAATGTGAAATAATTGACACAAACGCGGCATTAAAGTAGAGAGCATTTATGACGAAATTTGTCTCTGTCAATTATGGAAAATTGGGCTCTGGTTTGAGTGACAGTTGCAGCCAGACATAATAAATGATTGATTGACTGACAAAATGTCCGATGCGAAGATGTAGAATAGTAAATGAGGGAAATCTAGTTTTCGATATTAACAGGTGTATAGAATATATAAGAAGTTCCATTTGTAACAGACAAGGCCTTTCACAATAACTTGCGAAATTCCAAACCCAAAAGCAGAGTTAAATTTACTTTCCATTTCACCACTAATAAAGATATTTACTGAAATTTAGTTCAATAATAATTTTGTGCTACTAATGGAATATAAAATCTCATGAAATGTATTTTTAGTTGTTATGTCACTAGAAAATTACATTAAACAATGTCCTTTTATCTTGAACTATAATTTATTTACCTTTCGTTATTATCTGTATTATATGTACAGTTGTTTAAGTCGTTACTATGACGCCTTGCACTTTGTTGAATAAACTTTGGAGTTACGACGCGTCCCGTCTCTTGTGACCGTTATCGAACGAAAGGCACACTAATCGAACTATTTTAGGTGGCATAGCACCTCCTGTTTGCAATCCTTTCTAACAAGTTGACGTAGTTTACGACGGTTTCTCTAAGGCAACTTGAAGTTTCGGCTTAACCTGTGCTTTGCTTTCCTGCTCTCTTAATGACTACAGTGCGTCTGCCATACGAGCACGAGGTCTGCCAATTTTATTTGATTATAACTATTTCTCAATATTTGTAAAATCGGTTATTTTGAATAAAAAAATAAAATAAAATAAATAAAATAAAATAAAAACAAACCCCATTAAAATGTGTTAGATCTTGAATGTTTATACCATTTTCAAGGATTATAGTGATAAAATTTTAGCTTTTGGTCAGTTCGGTACAAATTTACCCACATTAATTAAATGATTAAATGGTAATGTTAAATTTTTGTAAAAAATAACGCTTTATTGAAATGGTCTTGCAGTAGCCTAGCGTAAATGTCCTAAATTATTTTTTTTGAAAACATTGTTAGAAATTCTTGAGGTTAAAGTCATGTTTTATATTGTGTGCTATGTTAATATTAACTCCGGGATAATTATTCTGAAATATGTTAAAAGATAGTCGTTTTTAAACTATTTTGCTCACCAGTATGCCACAACTTAAAATATTAATATTAATACAAATTTGAGTACTTATCGTCTTTTGAATTAAAAGAAAACTGATTATATATTGAAGCATACATATCTCTGAAAAAATAATATAACTTTTTATATATATTTGCGAACTAGTAGTAGATGTCTGGGAATTAAGTAAAATTTTTGTGCCCTGATATTTGTAAATACAAAAAATATATATGTTTGATAATAGAAGTAAAGGAAATATTAAATATGAATTTTCCCTAATCACTTTAGGTAATAGAATAGATATATTGGTAGGCTTGGTCGAACGTTTGACTGTTTGGTTTTGATGGCTGAATTACAATTTCTGTTCATAACCGCCGGCAAAACTTAGACCAAAAAACCTAAAAAGTGCTTAAAATTTTGAATGGAGTCCAGTGAGTCGGGTTTTGTTGAATTTTTTGCATTTGCGATTCACTAGTTCATTTCTCTTCGATTAAACATCAACAGAGACGTTTCAACTGCTTAATGGACGTTAGCCAGACCTTGTACTATATTCTCAAAGGGAAAGGTTTTCTAAGTCGAGAAAAAATTGAGTTATTCCCGAGTGTTCAAAAAATTATGCGTGGGACAGTATCAGACGAAATCGTCCACATATTCAATAAAGCTAAAAGAAATAGTGAAATACTGCTTTTATCTACCTAATGCGTTTAAAAAGTTAGAAAATTTAATATCAGAAAGGCAGTATTGCATTATTTTACAACATACTTGAAAATCTTAGATTTTCAGCGCCAAAAATAGTAAGCAGGCTTTTGAGGACTCTTATAACTCTTACCAGCAATGAAACTAAGCTTTCTAAATGCACTTTTTCAGAATTGACAAGACCGCAGAGATAGTCAGATGAGAAGGAGAAACAAGTCAACATTTCTGGAGCCTTTTTTGGATTTGATCCCACACCAATAGGAAACACGTTGCCTTTGGTGGTCATATGGAGTGCTAACTTCTTTTGTGAAATATGTAAATCAACGGGGCAACAGAAGCGGATGTGAGACAAACTAAATAGTTGGAGATTTGATTTTATAAAAGACATCAGTTTCTGAATCCTTATCCAAAGCTGCTGTTGCATAAAACCACAGGTGAATTTTTCTTTAAACAAATGCATTTTATTGCATAGTCAAAACTTGATATCTCGTTGGCGTTCCAACAACCCTTTTATTCACGAGAAGAAAAATAAAACTAGATAATTTAAAATTAAAAATAAATATAAGATTAAAAAACATTTTTTGCATTTAGTGTTTTGTTAGCTGAATTAGACACAATATTTTATTGCTCAAATAAACTATAAAAAACAACGTTAATGATTCACTCCTTGATATAACAAGCATGAGAATAATTTTCGTTTGCAATATTTACTTAGGTCAGTTTATGATACTGATTTCTAATTCATTTTATTAAAAATGTATATATTTAATTTTAATGTCCGTATAACATATAGCCCTAATTTTGTTTCCTTGGTACATCTTATGAATTCCTAATTTCTCATGGCTGTTAACTTCCGTAATTTAATTTTAAATTTACTAAACACTTTTAACAATGAAAATGCAATCAGTGCAGAGTAATTACGCACTTTTTCAATAAATTCTAGGCTAATATTCCTTACATTTTTTCAAAAACGAAAAAAAATGCTTTAGAAGTAGATTTAGATTGCAGGTTGCGAATACAAGGAATAGGCTAATATAGCTCAAATCTATAATGAAAAAAATTACCACCTCGGTAATAATGAATTTTTGGTGCTCTGAATGATAATTTTACTTTCCTGTAATTTTATAAAAAACTTGTACACCAAGAAGTAGTTTTGCTAATCCTTAGGATAGCACATTCCATTTCTATCACATGAACTGAGTTTAGTGATATTTTTGAGCACTTACGAGATAAAACATGTCGCAATGCAATCAGCATATACAAATTAAAGACAACCTTGATGAAATTAGAGTGAATATCAGACAAGTAAATTTTAAGAAAAATTCCCATTTCAGCAATATTTAAATTAAAGCCAGATGCCCAAAATGTGAAACTGTTTTCGAAGCAGAAAATTTAATAACGATAATTATTAGTGAATAGAACATGGCACCAAATATTGGTTTAAAGTTACAGCTAAATTCAGTAAAACAGAATGCATAGAAAAAAGCAAATTTTCCAATTCGCTATAGACTGTAATCAACTGTTCAGTTTTAGGCTGATTTAAAAAAATAGCAGATGAATGATTAGGCAATGTGCAAATCAGTCTTGTAAAGAATAAACATTTTTAATTATTTTTGAAGATACCTTAACCAAAAATATTCCATGCTTTCGATAGAAGCGTCAGCTTTAGATATCTCTTTTGGTAAGTACATAAAATTAAAAAAAATGTGCTTTTGCCACCTGGGAAACAACTTTGAATTAATTGGTCTGCAATAAATAGTAAATTAGCGCCATTTTATCGCAAAATTGTTCGCAATGTATCTATTACGCACATTAAACAACCTCAATGTGTCTAATTTTGGTATTTTAATGGCTCTCAATTGACGCAAAACGTTATATATTTGTGATAAAATTGCTCCCTGCCAACAATGGATAAATTGAGTTATCTACAAAGAGACAACCATAATGAATGAAGGATTATCTGCAGAAATAACCAGTGAATATATAAGAAAACAAATAATTTCTACGTAAGACGGCTGAAAATCACCGAAAAGGGTAATGCAGTTTCTGATTATATTCAGTCCATTGTGGGCATTGTGAGTGGCTACATAGTTAATAGCTAAATCAAGTAAATCCGTTAACAGACTTTTGAAACGTTAAAAAATCCTTGCATTATTTTCAAAATCATTTGATTGTTGTGATATCCATAACCTCTCTATATTAGGCAATTGTATTGATGCACACTGTTGAACACAATATTTTCTTAAATTTTTGACCGAACTGTACTTGTTCATTTTTAGAAGAAATAAATTGGAACTGTTAAATCTTTGAATGGCTAATTCATAGCATCATTTCCGTGTTCTTGTCTGGTTGACTTAGAATTTAACAAGATTCGGACTGCGATTAGCACAAACAGCAAGTTGCATTTTTGGACAGAAACAACAGCAACGTAATATTTAAATGATTAAGATAATAATAAAATTAATAATAATGCACAAAACTTTAAAACAATCATTGAACATACAATGCTAGCAAATATCTAACATAGACTAGGAAAAATATTAGGAAAATTCCTTTGTGAACAAATCGGGTCAAAGAAGCTATTAGTCTTGATATTTTCTTGAAAGTTTACCTAAATGTGTCAAAATCCTTCTAATTACAATTCAGTTCTTGAGATCTTAAAATATGAAATATTTAAATGATAATTTTGCAAAAAACCAAGCATAAATTCAGTGGAATTTTTTTTTCAAGCATTGCCCAAAAAGTTTTAAATTAGTTTTTCGCATCTGAATGTGAAAATTTTGAGAGCAGTTATAACTCATGGGTAATTGCAGTGGTTGCATTAGTTTTACGCCTTAAATGAAGACTGTCTCGAAACTTGAAGTTTTCCTACCAAATTTTGAGTGAATTTTTGCGGATTTTAAGTGGCTATATCTGCACTTGCATTGTCGTAACGTTTCATGCCGCAGTCGTGCAATAAATTGAACAACCCACGATCCATTGCAAAGCTTTTATTTCCTGTTGGTGGATTTTTAAGTACCTTTTATTTCCAGTCGAATTTGTAACTTTTTCACTAAAACGGAGAACAATTAAAACCTCACAAATTTAACAAAAATCATAAATGTTATGTGGAAGACCTTTTTTGTAGTTCCGAGAATGCAAATAACAAATAATACGTAATAAAAAATTTATTTCTTTTTGTTTACTTTGAGTTGGGTTAATCTACACTATCTATCAAAAAATTTAAACCAATTTTTTAGAAGAGATATGAGTTGTTTAAACAATTAACAAACGTACTGTATCATGGTGTTAGTGCTCGATAAAATAAAACTTTCATTTTGATGTTATCAATTAATTTGAACTGAGACAGTAAATTGAAATCATTTATAATAGAGGCAGTGAATTTAATACATCGAGTTACCTTTATAATCCTAAAACCATGCTTTCTTCGACAACTTTTTTGACAAAAGGGCAAGATATATTTGGCTGTGAAGAACACCAAATTTATTTTTGCTTTTTTATTAAGCAGAATTTGACGCAGACAATCACAAAATGAAACAAAGCTTGAGGTTGCGGACAATTAGCCGAAATTAACGAGCCGAAAGAATTCACTCTCTGTGGTTTGTTGAATTATCTTTCAGAAAAGACATCAAACGCACATCAATTTTAATTTGTTTCAACATTGGAGCGATAAATTATTTTAATTCTTTTTATCAAAAATCTGTTTTAAAAGAAGGTAAAGTAAGGAGTGTTCAAATGAAATTGACGCCTTTGATGCATGACGAATAATCTGTAAAATTTTCAGAAGGGTAAATACTTGAGTGAAAATAATTTTTCGGTGCACCAAGAGCTACTCTTTTCAAAATATACCCTTACTCATAAGGTGAATTAAATTTCGTGATGGGTATTTTGGTAATTTTCTATAATTTCAGTCTACTTCTGTTACAAAAGACAAAAAAATTAAACAGTATTCCGATTTTCTTTTGTTTGATACTATGATTATTTCCTGCTAAATTATTAAAGGCGACCAATTTTACAAAAAAGTCAGTCCTAGTCTCGTAGCTTGGTAGATTTTCCAATTGAAAAAGTCCATTTGCCAATGAGCCTAAATCCTCTTGAAAAAAAATATATTTCTTACCCTATTCCAAACTGAAAATTTGATTTATCTAGCTGTCAAATGCTTCATCGCGTTTAGAAGACGATTTCTTTAAAAAATTATACTTAGAAATTTTGTAAAAATAAATGAAATGATACACATTACCAGTAATTGCAAATGTACGGAAAAATAATCTTCGTGAGTGAAATTACCAAAAAAGAATTAGCTTTAAGAAATTGATCATGCTTGGTTTTCAAAGTCAAAGATATTTACTAAGTGTTAATTTTAGAGCTGTTGATTTAAGGCAAATATTTCAGAATGCATATTTTATCTCAATTTTATGAAAGATAGATGCTGAATCGAGTGTCATTTAAACAACTAATTGAATTTTCATGTTTTCTCCATTAAGAAAAAAGTCTTTTATTAAAATAGCAGGAACTTTACTTTAGTTGTTGTTATTCAAATTTGATATTGGATAGTTAGCCTGTGGCGTACGGCTACCAACTAATCGCATCCGACTACAACTCTCGATCAACCAATTACGGAGCGATCACTGATTAGTAGAAATCAGATGTAGCCTATTTATACCCTCATACTCACATCCCAAATACATACACACACACAGACGCATACTTGGTCTAACGTGCATTCCGGTCTTACTATCTCTTGGTGCGGATCCCGATCTGATAGGGTTACATACCTTAGTGATATAGTTCGTTGTTTGTAGCAATCCGCTACAAATTGGTGACCCCGAACTGAACGATACAACGAACATCTACCAGTATGTCTGCTGATGCAGATTACTCTGAACTGTCAGTCAAGGCAGTGTCCATTCCTTTTCCTCCTTACACTGCTAGATCTCCACAACTTTGGTTCGCACAGATGGAAAGTTTCTTCAAACTGCGAGCCATAACCAAACAGGCGACAATGTATCTGTACGCCTCCACCAGTCTCCCGGAGGACGTCGCCCTGGAGGTCCAAGACACTGAACATTTAAACAAACCCAATTCATGCCATTTTGAGACAAAATTGCTTATTTTTTTCAGGGGAATTAAGTACTCCTAAAATCATAGAAGCCCTATTTAGATAAGCAAATATTTTGTACTGGTTAAAAAAACAAGATTCATAATTTTTTGAGAAAAGCAGTGGACATTAAAAATTAATATCAAGTTAACGAATTTTTATTTTTTTTTATCAGTTTCAAGTAATTATTTAATAATAAGCTCTTATTTATTGTCTTTACAGCGACTAAGAATATACATTTTGACAGTTATGAGGAATGAAAATGACTTTAAATCACTGTTTGACTTCTGCAACATTCGTAAATATTTAATAAGGCTTTTGGAAATATTTCCTCTACAATCGTGGTCATCAAAGATTTAAATAATGGAAAGATTAGCGGAAGTTCTTTATCGCGAATTGAATAGACGTACATATTTAAACAAATTTTTATCATACTGTTCAAAACATTTTCATAAAATACCAATTATTAATTAATTAACTCTGGAGAATTATCTTACAGCACCATTAAATCTGGGTCGTTAGTATTACCTTTTAGAATTCTATGCTGATTCACTCCCTGTTAACGTGATAACTTAAGTTTATTTAATTCACTAATGCAAGCATTATTCAGACAATAATTTGGCTTTTTAAATTAACATTTTGGTTGTAATAACACGAAAAATAACACGAAATTTTAGCATAGTTGGCTGTCAGGTTTTTCACTGAGTAGATGCATATTTGCATTCCCAAAACTTACTAGCCTTGCATCCAAAAACGCAATTATTTTGCATAGTATAATGCTCCTACAGAAAAAGTGCGGTTACCAGTTAATATAGGTTGCTTAATGAATAAATTTGCATAAGAATTTCGATAAAAGTTTAACTTAGTTATTTGTAGGGTTTATGCAGCAACTATCAACTTGGTATTTAATTTATATCAAAATTAAGGCAAATACGAAGAAAAATAGTGTTATATTTAAAAAAATTAAAATGTTTATTTCATTGCTAAAGACACCAGCTGATTAGGGCTAATGTACAATATGTTTGTTAGTTGGATTCGTTTGATCATTAATTATGAAGTTACTAGATTGCTAAAATCTTTTTAGTTAGAGTATTATTGCCTGCAAAATAAAAATAAAAGAGAGCTGTAACTTTCAAATTCATCCTATAGATAGCAGTGTCTTGGCGAGTAAACACGTTTGGTGATCAATTGGATAGTTAAATCAAACGGCCATGAGCCATTTTCTTGTCACCCAAGAAATAAAATGATATTTCGGACTTATTTACTACTCAATAAAAAATAATCAAAATTATTTACAAGTTTTTCTTCAAGAACACATTAGCACTTAATGTCATTTATTACAAATTAAGAAAACTCTTTAATCAATTCACTCCGATTAATTTCAAAATTAGATTGTGACAAATTTTTGTTTTAATCCAAAATACGACCTTTGGATTAATTAAAAGTTTAAAAATCTCTTTACAAGGCACAGAATAATCTTTCTTATCATCAGAAGCAAAGCATTACAGAATTAAGAGCATAACAAACTTCATCTCTATAATTTTTAATTAATGCAAGAGGAAAGAGCAAAATTTTTATTAACAAATATTTATAATTAAAAATAAAGGTGAAAATCCTACTTGACATCACACTAATTATTACAATCTCATAGGTATGCTGATTAAACCAACATTTTGTTAATAAAAATTCTTTGCAAATTTAACCAGATTTTCCACTTGACTTTTTAAAGTTAAAGCAAAAAATTGCAAAAGATTTATTTAGTCCAACATATTTTACAAAATTAATTAAATTTCGTTGCATGCGAGAATAGAATTTTAACAGTTTCTAAAGTGCAAATTAATGCTAAATATATTTTATCGCGAATACATATTTTCTCATTTTATGGATAAATTATCCCTCTTTTACTGCACCTTTATTTGACATCACAAATGCTGTTTAGCTAACTCTTTTTAGTAATTTACAAAAAAAGTATTTAAGCAAATGTGAGCATCTGCATCACTCAGATACCATATGAGTGGAATTGAATATTTACGGGAAAGCATGTTAGTACATAACAATTTTTAATACGAATAAATAGTTCAGTATTAAATAAACAGGTCAAATATCCTATTTGCTTTGGTATACAATAAGGAACCAATAAAATTTTTGTCACAAAAACCTTAAAATCTCTTTCTGGGAAAAACCCAAATTGGATTGTGCTTCGCGGTTCCAATTAGTATAAATTAAAAGCGAGTGTCGGATCTTGGATTTACCACCTAGTTTACTCCTTTTTCGTTGAAAATTTACCGAGGTTTTAGTATATTAATAGCCTATCTTACCATTAATCTAAAATTTCAAAATCTTGCAGAATTTTTAATTGCATTCTCACGAAAAAATGGTGTTTATTTAAATTTAAAAAAATCGTGAAAAATCTGAAACTTGAGTAAATGAATTTATAAAAGACCAGAAATATCCCCAAAGTGTCTAATTCTCAGATAATAATTTAATACATCATTTTCCAAAAAAAATTCGTTCGCGTAAATCAGTGTTTCTAATTTTAAGATGCATCTGGAGTTCACAGCAAAAAAGCTGCTTTTAAACAATGTAATGAGCAAATTTATTTGTCACACACCGTTTTACATAGACGAATTCAAATTTTAAATTTCCGTTTTCATGGAGGATCAATTTTATTTTCACTCATAAAGCTCAATCGAAATGAGAAATAATTATAGAAAACAAACACTAAACTTTTGTTGGTTGTAGCAAACTAAATAACGAGGCTGATTTTTTAATTTATTTATAGAGATAGGAAAAATGCCTTAGTAATTTGTAAATGTGTCCTAGTTAGAGTTTGTTTGTTTGCTCTCTTTGCCTGTGCCGTTAATGATGAACCAATTTTAAATTGTTCACTGTGTTCATTTGTGCATTTAAATGTTCATTCACGGATTTTTTGACTATGTTTTCTCATTATGAGATCTCCCTTCTCTAATTAGCACCCAAATTAGAAAAAAAGTCCCGAAGTAGAATTTTGTTTAAAATGACTTTTTTTGGTCTCCAGCGTGTAAAGTTGTAATTTAATTATAATTTTAAATGCTAAACATTGTCAAACCAATAGCACAACAGCAGTTGAACATTCGCTCTAACTTATCTGCATAATTGCTTAATGTATTTTTCCTTAACAAAGTAGAAAATTTAGCTGCAGTGCTTGCGATTATATAATTTTTAAGAAACCAAATTTTACTGTAAGCAATTCTACAAGCATATAGTATTTGAATTTAAGTTGAAGTTTTAACTGTAAATGTTAAGTTTACAAGAAACAATTATTAAGAATTTCTTACTTCAAGTGCTGCAATTTAAGCTAAGTGTTGTATCTGAATGCACTTTATTTCAATTGTTCAGTGAATAGGAATGATTAATTAATAAAAACCGACAAATCCAAAATCCAACCATCTCGTTTATTGTATTGAACATTTTAAATCACCGAAATCATATTTCAACTACAATTGCGGGCTCAAATATGACGCTTGACCAAGTTTCTCTTAATTATGAGCTAAATTTTTGTCGGAGACCAAAAGTAAAATATAATAATTTAATTTCTAACGAAGCACTTTTGCGAACTTTTGCTGTAGACGACAAGTGAAAAGTTTACTATTCTGATGGCCCTTAAAAAATTGTAGGATTTATTCTTTGAGAAAAATTAGGTGTGTCGCTCTCGGTATCGTAAAAACTAAAAATAAATAATTCAAGGCTTTGAATCTTTCAAAATTGACAGAAGAAACTCCATAGGGAATAAAGGCACAGTAGTTCTTGCGGAATTGCTAAAAGACTTCGGCTCAACTTTGTAAAATATTTTCCTCACTTATGTATCATTTGAACCAATTTTATCCAAATTTTTAAATTCGATTAATGTCAATATTTCATTTAAAATGAGGCATGCACTCAGCAGATTTGAAACCTAAAAAAAGATTGAGATATTTTAGTTTGACTACAAAAGTGCCTTTATTCACTTTAAAAATATTTGTGGAACTAAAAAAATATTTTGATTCAAAACATCTACAAGAATGCCTAATTTAGTAATAAAACATCTATTTTATTTCATTACTTATTATTTTTAATTAATATTCTCTATGCTAACGGTTTGCCAGGTGGAAAGTTTTGTAAAATTTATTATATGTAGATTCGTAGGATATTCTGCAATATTATTTTAAACTGTATTCACTGAAAAGTAAAATAAAGAACGCGTTTGCTTAAGAGAATTTTATTAATGTTAGGCACTAGCACAGCATTAGTAATTTTATGCCAAAGCCTTTCTTTATCTTATTCTATTTACCATTACACATTTAGTTTTGATACTACTATATTTTTTTTATTTCTTCTGTTCTCTAGAAAGTTTTGCTTTACTTAGGTACATTTTTAACCTGTAATTAGCATTAAAGTGATCCTTGAAAATTTCGTTGGGTGTGTTCTTAGGTTTCTGTGAGAAAAAAGTCGTAAACACTCAATCTACATGGAAGTTTTACATACGATAGCTTTAATTAGATAATCACTGTTTTTATTTTCTATCCTAATTTTTCATTCCATTCAAATGTAGACATCTGATAAAATATTTGGTATTTGATTCGTTTTTCGAAAATTGAATGTCTATTTCGCAGTTTTTCTTTTTAATTAGGAATATATAACCAATTAGTTATGATTCCTTAAATTTATTTAATTCAAAAGAAAATGTTTTATTACCAGTTTATATTAGATCAGTTGAAGCACTTCAAACCAATGTCACTGAAATTACCGTAAAGTGAGACATTATATTTATAACTAAATAGACACTTATAATTCAATCTTTTCGCTTGTTTGATAATTTTAAAATAAAAAACTAATTGTTTCTTTAACTATATCTTCCGCGAAAATAATAAATAAGTCGTTTTTTGGGTTCCAATCTTATCAAATGACTGAATTCTCGAAATGCTCATTCTATTACTTCAGTTTTGTAGTCAATCACTCCCTCATAATGCCTGAATGCAAACGCCTCTTAAACTAGATTCCAGTTGCCACTAATTGTCAGATCACTAATACGTCATAGATAATGAATAATTTAAGCATTCTACCGTGTTTTTATTTTTATGAAAAGATTACAAATTCGTCGGCCATTAAAATTTATAAATTTACAACCAAAGCAATGTAATACCAGTCAAAGTTTTGAACATTTGCCCGAAAATTAACTGCGATTTTTTAACGTGCCTTTAATAGCTGTAATTCGCAAGTATAATATTCATTTGCCTTTAGAGTGTACAGTTTACATGCATTGTTTGAAATATAATTTTAGCCGATGAGTCCATTTTCCAATAATTAAAAAACATTTTTCGATTGCTATAAATCGAAAAGTTTTAGTTACACTTTTTGCAGCTTCGTGTTACTTGTAATAATTTAAGCGTCCTTTACTTTTTAATAAGATTTCATTTACCTGTTACGTCACCAAAACTCACAGATTAACATGAAGAAAATATTATTCATTAAGAAATGCAATTTTAAAATAATCCTTTCCATTTACTTACTATCAAAACCTGCATTGCGGTGGCTATAATTTGTAACACGAATGTGTGTTAAATTCACATTTAAAACGGAAGTATTAAAGGCGTTCGATGCCTTGTTTAAATTAAGCCTAAAGGCGACGACATACCTTAAAACAAAAACAAAATGCAGACCGTTTTTCCCCTTGAAAAAGTTGGTATTCCGACCAGTAAACTTTTTCCCTATTGGTGGAAACGGGGAAGGGAAAATCGATAGTGAGAGAACACGGCGTGAGTACTTTTAGATGCCTCGTTTTAGATTGAACGGAGAGCTGCAGATAACTGATTTGACACTCACTCTCTACTCCATAAATTGGCCGAAACAGCAATTATCCCTTGCAAAAAGATGCGTTCTTTTTCTTTCCTTCCAAAGATTTTTTAGTTTCCTCTCGATATATTTGATTCTAATATTGCTTTATAAATTGAAAACATTTTCGAAATATTGGGTTTGAATGAGTGGGGATTGATGTTATCACAAGGAATAAGAAATTATCTTAACCTAACTGGAAAACTCAAAACCACTGCTCATTTTTCTTTAATGTAAATATTTACTATTGGAACAAAATTATATCGAATTCCACGCAAATGTGGAGTTGGTATAGGCAAAAGGGGCCGTCAGATCTGTGCTCGGTCAAGAATAGGCTTCAATTCTGTTTTTCTACGCCGAAATATTTCTTGGAATAACACTGAAAACAATGCATAATAAAACAATAGGAGGCCAGTGAAATGTTATATTCCAGTCTGTCCATTTTCGCGCACTGTTGAAGATATGAGGTAGTTAAAAAAATCCACAGGGTAAAACGTGAAACTGCCTACCTTTTTAGAATTTCCACAAACCGAAATAGCTCTTTTAGTTCATGCAATTGTTAAAAATAAATTCTAACTCTATAATGATTAATCTGATGCACGTAACAAACTTTGTATTAAAACTCTCCACCAACTCAGTTATTTTTCGTCACATTAACGTAGACATTGCTTGATTTTTTGATAATTTTTGGTGATATTCCAAGTGTTTCACTTTTAATATTGTCTTTATGACTACAGCGATTCTTGCATATTCCCTGCTTCTAATTGGATCTTTGGTTTCAAGCAATTTCCACTTGTCAAGTTTATAAAAACATGCAAGTATTTTATGAATCCAAACGTTGAGCATTTAAAAATATTACTTTAGAAAATTTGTTTTTTACAGTAAAGGAAGTATCAGTAGAAATATTACCCTGGACCGAAACCGCATTAAGATTTCCATGGAGACATTTGAAAACGCTTAATTTAAATGAGTGGTTAGAGAGCTTGATTTAAGCTTTGATGTTAAATTAACAAAATTCCAAACTTTAAATTTTCGTTTACGAACATCTCCAAGGTCAATTGGTAGAATGTTAAGCTCGATCATATTAAAAAAACAATAAACACCGATTTGGTAAAAAAATTAACTCATTTGATGCGTGGGGTATCTTGAAATATGACTTAAAAATAGTTTCAATACTAATCTTAGCATATTTAATAGGCTGTTCTCGTCTGCTTAACGGCATTATGATTTTACTGTATCTTTTGGATTAAATGGATTAAATAGCCAAAAAAAATCTCTCATCACATATCCACCAGAAGAATTTTTAAAAATGAGAATGTTTTTCCAATCTCAGCTTTTAAGAATTGAGTTTTATTCGTCAAGCTAAATCTCGTTTGACTTTCCTTTGCTCAGTCAGTTACAGCTTGTAAAACTTACAAAGAAACGACCTATTTTTACATCGAGGAAAAAGCCGAAATCATCCGTGAGGAAACGATAAATGATGGAATGTACCTTTAGTTTAATTCGTAAGTACAATAATTCGCATCCTACATTAGGCCTAGTTTTGGAGTTTGTATTAAAATAAAACATACTATAATCATGTGAATGTAACAATTATAAATATTCCTTTATTTAAATTTTCGTCAGAGGAGACTTTTAAAATTGCTATTCAAACGCAAAATTGCAAACTGCTCTATTATTTATATCTTTTCTAAAAAGTGTCCTAAATATTTCTAGAACTTTAACTGAAAATATGCATTTACATATACTATTATATGTTTTTAAATGCTATTGTTGAGATCCACGGAAAATGAAACTTTTTCTAAGCTCTTATTTCACTTTTCTAAACCCCTAAAGAGCACAAATAAATTTTAAAGTTGAGAAAATTTGATGGCTAAACATAAAAATTGATATTTTGATAAGAGCTTGAAGGCATCTTTAATAGACGACCATCCTTAGATCACAATTTAGTCAATTGACTTGAAATAAAAAAGTCAGGTTACAAAAAGCTGCGTGTAATTTGAGAATAGGTTAGAATAGCACTGAAAACAATTCAAAATAAAACAATAAGACGGCGTTGAAGCGTTCTAATTCCGGGTTGCGAATTTGCGCTTACAATGAGCGCACTGTTGACAATGGTTACTTATTTAACATATTTCAAATATATCGGGTTATAACAGAAATGTTACAGTGTGGAAATGTGGATACAGTTGGCAATTTCGTTACTTCTGTATAATAGCAAATGCTTTTTAGACATCGCCTTAGCCATTTAGAAATGTTTCATTGCATTAAATGTACATTTTCAATGAATTATATTCCGAGAATTTACGCAAACATTGAAGAATTATTTTGTTAAACTATTAAATTAAAGAAAGGGAAACAACTAGCCTTTAACACTTATTATTCAAATTATTAACCCTTACTAACTTCGCATCAATAAACATTAAAAACCGTGTTATATCTCCAGAAAATTGTTCATAATTATTTGATTACCTTTAGCTATAAGTTACCTACCTTTTGTAATTATCTGCATAATATATACAGTTGTTTAAGTCGTTACTCTGACGCCTGTCCAATTCGTTTAATAAATTTGGAATTACCGCGAATCCCGTTTACTAATCAGACCACTTTTGGAAGCATAGCACTCCCGTACATTACATTTAACCACAAATTTAAATATTTAAAAATGTTTGGTGTAAACAAACAGCCTAGAAATGTGATCAACAAAATGTCGAAATTTAATTGTTTGTTTGTGAACATTAACTTCAAGAATTTTACAAAACAACAGACGCTCCTGCTTTTTTCAAAGAATGAATCATTTGATGTTTGGTTTTTTAAACAAATTTAAAATGAGCTCTAAGCAATTGTTTCTTTTAAGAAGGCAGGGTTTGTGTGAGCTTCCTTTAAAATTCGCACTATCAATACGCCTTATGAATTTTGAGATCCATTCTGGATTTAATCTGCAATAAATGAAATACTTATTTATTGATTTAACTTAGTTTGAAATATACAGATCATCTTGAAGTGATAGAGGCAGAAAGGCTGGCCTTTACATTTCTCATCCACAAAATCATTCATCACAATCAATTTTGCCTAGAGCGATGAATGAAAGAAGGTCTGGACAAATATTTAGATGGAAAAAAAGAGTGGGATTTATGATAAAATAGGTAGAAAAAATGATATTATCGATCTATAACAGGCATTTTATAGTTCCAATTATAAACTGAAACAATGACTCCAACTTGGCACCTTCAACGGAGGTACTCAAATGATGCATTTTATTTTTTAAATGATGACCTTTAAAAATGCTAATTTAAATTTAATCTAACTTTGTCCCCGTCGATTACATTTTGTACAGCCCAAATAGCGTTGCCTAGCAGGGAAGATGGACATTTCTTGATCAAAAACCAGAAAAAATTAGTCTTCTTCAAAGAAGCTATTAAGCCATAAATCACAGTAGATTTAAAATAAACACCATGGATTATGATTTCATCAAGTATTGCAATAAACTTAAATCATAACCCATGAACGGAGAGCATTTATGAAGGACATGGCCCAACTGGTTTTGCCAATTCAAGATTTTTGTTAAGGGCAAAATGCAAAAATTTCCCGTTTGACGAGAGAACATATTAACACAAAACACTAGATAAAATCTAACCTGAGCGCATCAATGGTTTATAAACTCACGTTTCTGTGTAAATTCTTGAAAAAAATACCGAAAATCCTACGAGTTTACTGACAATATCTTCAAATATTTGTCTAGCCAGTTATTACTGTGAATATCTTCAGTAATTTATTAATTCATAGGAAATTAATGTTTGATTTGCTTAATATAATATCGCTTTATAATTTTCGAAGTAATTTGTGAACAACTACCACCTTAATTCATTAATAAAGTGGTCATTTTACTAAAGGTTTCAATAAAACCTTTTTGAATTTATTCATTAAGAAATTCGCAAAATTTTATTCAATCAAATATCTCAGTGAGACTTATGAAATCCATCAATTAGCATCCATTGTAAGCACAAAAGTAAAAAAACATCCAAGAAGCACTTTTAAATGAAACGAACAGTCATTCATAATGTCAAATATGATTTTAATAAATTGTAAATCTCATAAAGTGAGCGTTAAACTGGATTGGAAAAAATAATTACGTCAGTGAATTACTATAAGCCAGCAGTTGGCGAAATTCGTGGCAAAAGAAGGAGCCAAAGCGCGCTTATCAAATTTTGCTGACTTTTAGGTTAACAGTGAATCCGAAAAAAAATTAAAATATCTTAACGAATTTTAATGAATTCAACAAATCCGTTGTTACCTAACCCATCAAAGGTTACCTAAACCTGCAAAATTTTTGAAGAAGTTGAAAACCCCTCAAAAGAGGTTTTTTAAAACAAAAAATGCATGTATATAAAAAGTGGTTTTATTCCTAATTCTAAAATAGAACTGAAATTCTCATATCTGTGGTAAAAATCTTGCCAGAAAATGACCGTAGTCGTTATTGTAAATTTATCTTACCAATGGAACAGAAAATTTTAAATTAAAGGATTAGAATAAAGTTTTAAAGTTAAATCTTAGTTAAAAGAGTGCAGTAAGTATTTTTTGAATATTACAAACTGTTAAATAAAAGGTTTTGCATTCATTTTAAATTGAGTTTTGTCTTCCTTGTTATTTTGAGCTGATCAGCCAAAGGGTTATTTACTTTAACTTCACTATAATTCAACAGATTGCTCCCACGTCATTGTCTAGGATAAAATTAGCATTTTAAAATGACGTATGACAGATCTTTGCTTGCCAACTATACCCTCCGGTGATTTAAGATTGCCCAGTTGGCACGTTGTTCATCCTCATTTGCAATGTAAATTATAAAAAATATTGCATTAAATTGTGCCATTAGATTAAAATATATACTAAATGGTTTGTAATGAATATATAGCAATTTAGTGCGCAAATCGTCAAATACATTGTTTGAAGCATGCGCTGATTTAAGCATGATTTAAAATTAGTTAATACCACAATTTGTTATGCGAATTACAAATTTTGAAACGCTCCTAAAGTTATATTTCGTTCTTGCTAGCAAAACTTCATCAGGCTTTAATTTGGAAATTAATTTTCCAACTCCCGAAGGCGATACAAATCGAAGTTACTGAAAAGATAACTTTATTTTGTTTTGGTTAAATTAAGATACAGATGAGCTGAGAAGCTGGTGGTAAATTTGAGCTAAGCATTTTTTCGAAGTGAAAATTCTAAAATTAAAAAAACAAATGCATAAATAAGTGTTTTGATTTGGTTTTATCATCGACTACACCATTGTTTGAACATAGAGCTACTTCAGAGAACAAATCTAAAAAATAAAGAATTATAGCGGTTTTACACATCGGAATTGTTTTTAGTTTCATAAATTGCATATATACTACTCCAAATATAAGCAAAATTAAATCTTCTCCTTGGGTTAGGAGTTAGGAGTTAAATTGTATATTTCATTTTAAAAATATATTGATTTTTCTTTTTTAGTAAAAACGCATATCAGAAGCTCTTTATCAGTGCAGCAGACAATAGAAAAAAAGTTAAATAGTTGGCAATTAAAGATTTATTTTATTTTATATTTTACGGAAAAATTGCAGTTATTAATACCGACAATATTTCTTTATGAAAATATTTTTACTCTTAAAAAAACTATCTAAATATTCAAGATAAAAATTTCCAGCAAATTGTACTAGAATGAGTTCATTTTAATTGACAATTAAGATAAAATTATTACTGATTAAACTATGTTAAGATAATAATTATATGTTGTCAAAATTATAACGTGATGTCAGTTTTCGAAGCCCATTTTAAGCATAAGTGAAATAAAAACAAAGAGTCACTTGATTATTATTTAAAAATTAGTGACAAAGCTTTTTGTAACAAGAATAGTTCGAGAAATTTCGAACTTTGAATAATGGAATGGTACATTTTCATTGCAAATATAAATAAAGTGCTCGTATTGCTTGATAAATATTTTTCGAAGATAACTTATATGGAAATGCTTTTTTAAGTATTCGTTAATGGGTCTATAAAAGAAGCCTTGCAATGATCTGTAATCATTTTATTCTTCATTATAGGTAATCATAACTGAGATAGTAATTTCAAAATATAATGGCCAATAACAAGAACAACAAAAGGTAATAAATTTTTGTTCTAACATCCTGGATGGAATTCCATTACAGCTTTTTCGGGAAATGTATTTTTTAATTAACTAAAAAACTCAAATACACTATGACAGGCTGCATTGAAATTTCTATTGTCTAATATTTTATTAATCATTTCTCAAACAACAATTTTATTAAACATTAATGACAGATATTATTGTTAAGATGTAATTTTTTGTTTTTAAAATAATTTGTAAAAAGACCACCATCAACGTTATAAAATCTTACAGTAACGGAAACGAAGCTTCCTTTAAAAATTAACCACACCTAGTACAAATTTTGTACTATAACATTTAAACCCGTTTGCTTAATCAGTTTCCGTTAGCAGCGCTTATGCAGAAATATTACTAGCGATAAAAAATTGTATTTTAAAAACTGCTCAGTTTTAAGTGAATTAATTTAAAGTTTCTTCTTACAAATAACTATGTAAAAACTTCAAATGTGGTTACTTTAAACTCATAGTCAGTAGCAAAAGCTTTTGATCAAAGAAACGTTAGAGGTAATTAAAGTTTATTTTATAAACTATATGTTAGTGATTCCAAAACAGATTAAAGATATTTTTCGGGAGAATATTACTATGCTTAATGCATCTTTGAAGCTTCATAAATGTTCAAAACGTATTGTGGTAGCCAGTTAAAAATAGCCTTAATCGTCAACTTTAAAGTCAAAATCTTTAAGCATTTTCTTAGTTTTAAATTCGTCATACAAATCAAAATTTTTTTGCAGAATTCACGATTTTGTCTATCCATTATCCCTTTACTTCCCCAGATATTCAAAAAAATAAGAGAATTTTTGGCCTCATAACTTCGAAAAGTACACGTATTACAAAAAATTAAGTTGTTGAATAAAATTTTATTTATCTATTAAAATAAATTTTGTTTTTGTATAAGGGCGAAATCCAGTAGATAAATATTTTTTACATTGCGTATAAAATGTGAGCACCCTAGTCCGCTGACCTAATTATTAATAAATTGCATTAACTTTCAGTGCTTTTCAAATGAAACAATTATTTTATATATGAAAAAACGTTGCGAAATTATCCTCAAACTAAGCTTTTAATAAATCTCCTAATACGAAAATTCAAATAAGCTTGACTTGTGCTATTTAATTATTGTCTGAAATTCATTGACCTGCTGCTAAGCTGGAACTGAAAATAATATCGGTGAATTACGGTTTTTAACATAAATTAACATATTTTGAAGGATTTTTAAATATTTACAACTTTTTTTCGTTCAACAGAGGCAAATTTAAAAAAAGCGCAATAAGTCAATTGATGTATCGTTGGCAACTAACTAATAAAAAGTGAGGCATTTTCCGTTATAAGTCAAAAAGAACAAATTAGAATTAAATTAAAATCAAATCGATCAGATTAATTCAAAAATCTAAATGAGAATATTAAAAATACATAAAAATTTTTCATTGAAAATTATTTACTAAACAAACCACTTACTAAACTTAAATTAGATGCCTATTGACTTTTTCTAAGATATATGCCCGGTTCATTTTTCCGAAACTTTTTCTGTACACTTGAAACTACCTCTCCTGACGCAAAATTTTAGTCGTTTTCAGAAGCAAGTTAAATCCACTTGAAGGCAATCTTGTTCCAATTATCTTAATCAAATTAAAATTATATTATATTTCATAATGAAAATCGCAGCTAAAAGTGCATCCTTGTTGCTTAATTAAAGAGTTTCATATTCTTAACGATTGAAAAATTTGATTGATTTTTAGTAACTGGACGTTTGTTTTGCTAATGCATAAAAAATGTGGTGCACAGGATTGATTCATAATTTTGCACCTATTAATTAGCATTTTGGATGATAGCTTGGGAGTATTTTTATTGATTCAATGACGAAATTAATTCAAACTGTTGTGTCTTCTGTTTTGGCTCCAACAACACTGGTTATCAACATAGAAAGTAGACGTATGAATCGTCAAACCCAGCTGTCCTCTCTGGTTAACTTAAGTCCGCATCGCGTGCCTGCAAATTAAGGCTTTGTCCTCTCTTCCAACCCAGTTAGCAGCTTGAGATTCGCGAAATTTATCACAAAAATGGGAAAAAATAACAAAATATTTTTTAGGTTGGATAAACAAATTTATTGTTAAGAAATTCGTGCATTTTATAATTTTTATTAGCATCAAAGTTAAGTGTAAGTAAAAAATATTTCTAAGGTAAATTCTGAAGGTTAAAAAAGTCTTAAAATTATCTTTTATAGAGAATTTGTGATTTCAAGAGTAATGTAGAAATTTTTTGTCGAAACTGGACTTTGGCTTTCTTAGCAAAGAAACGGGACGGGTATTGAAGTTTTGCGTGATATTTCGTAATTAATTAGTATTTTTTAGAGGTAAACTTAATTGATGCATAAAAATTAACTGTAAAAAATTTAAATTTTAATTAAAATTTAAAATTTACTTACAACAAGATAGTCATTAAAGTAGCTCCTAGAAAGCAGACATACAAGGAATAGACAAAATTATAGAAACACCCGATATTTTGGCATCAAATTCTAAAATACTTTAGAAATAATTAAAACCTGAAATATTTTCATATTTTGCTTATTATTTGAGTCACTTAATATTTTTTTGTTCAAAAATTTGTTTTACAGGTACTTAAAAATGGTATAACCGTATAAAAATTGTGGACCTCTCAAATAGGCCAAATCCCGAATTTTTAAGAGTTACTCTTTCTAAATTAACGAGAATCAAAGGTCTGGCAAAGGGACCTTGGGACTAAAAATGGAATAGTTGGAAAGGATCACAGAGTCCCTCAATGAAGACCTTTAAAACCAATTTTCTGAACAGGAAAATATTTCTCACCAGGAACTGCACACGGGTGCTCGATTACAAGAAGTAGCTGCAATTAGAATTCTAATGTTAAAAAAGATCACTTGAAGCAGGCAATTCACTATCCCATTTTAATAAAACTTTCACTATTAAATCACAGCTGTAATAAAAACAACTAGCTTTAAATTTAGCAATAAACACAAGAAATTAAAGTGATTTTTAATGGAACCGTACAATAAGTGATAAATAGTGTCAAAGGATAAATAATTTTGCCGCATTTAAAAAATTGCCTCTTATGCATTCACCCTCAAAAATGAAATTAAATTGACGGTTTTATAAACGTTTGCTATTTTTAAATCTTTCCTTTAATGACAAATATTTTTATGGTGTTTCCTTTGTATTAGACTGTGGGATTTTCGAAAATGACCATTTATTGAAGGCTTCCTTTAATTCGGATATATAAGTCAAATAGCCACCCAAAACGTCTCTCTCTAGACAAATTGTTATTATTGTTTTACCAGATGTTACGTTATTTTCATTTAGATAAATGTGCCTCCTAAAAATATTGCTTGACATAGAGTGCTTCACTTATCGAACCGCATGGGTTTGTCATACATAACTTTCAACTCATGCTGTTTTGAAATATGAAAACTGCGTTTAATATTACAGAAAATATAAGACAAATAATAGTAAACTTCTTTGCCTCACCAAAAGCAGTTTGTTTATTAAGGTAAAAAATGTAAATTTTTTTTAAATTGCAAAAAGCTTACACATGTTTTAATATCATTGAGAGCACACTTCTACAAAAATAAACCGAAGCACGTTACTTTTTAATGACTGAGACCATAACTACTAGTTTTCATTGTTACATGATAATGATCCACAGCGTGAAAGTGCGCAGTTTATAATATCACTGTCAACTTGTAAAGGGTTATTTACTGAATTAATTAAACAAGATGGGATTCCAGTTTTATTCTGAAACAAATGTTGTTTTAGTAAAATTTGACTGTCATATAGTATGCTCTGACGAATTGAATTCCGTCAAAAATACTTTAGACTAATTAATCGTTGGAATAAAAGAGGCGAAATGTATCATATTATTTCCACAAATAATCTGGCTAATGAACCTCTCGCTATATTACGGTCACAGAGACGTTTATTCGAGAAGTGTTAGGCGTCATGGTAACAACTTAAACGAAACGTAAATAAATTAGTAATACAGTTTCTAGGAGTTTCAACACAGTCTTAAGTAATTCAAGGAAGCGTCTATAGCGCTTTCTGTATTTTGAATAGTTTTGCTTTTAATAAACATGATAAAAAAACACTTAAGGGTTTAAAACCTTAACTAAAGCCACCGATGACATGCCAGAAGATTACAGTCAAAGATCTACAGGAGTTGTTTTAAAACAGATTTTGCAAGCTTGGAAAAAAATTCGAAATTAAAAAAACATATTTTAATGGTGTCTTCCATGCAATGCCTACTGAAAATTTTTAGAAGACAAATCGTAGACAGGATGAAGTGAGAATTTAAAATATTACCCTAAAATTATTATTTAAAGAATTGATAAATTGGTAACCAAAAAAATCACTCAAAAAACAAGTTTTGAAAAAATTCATCTAAAAGTTTCTTCAGTATCCTTTATGATTTACGAAAAAATGTAAAGAGTGTTCTAGAGAAATGATTGCGGCAAAAAGATTTTCTAAAACTTGACAATTTCTTGACAAACCATTAGCATTGACAGGGAAATTTTGATACAAAATTCAGCAAAAAATCCGCATGCCACTTGAATACTCACTGGTTATGAATATTTTAGCAAAATAAGTTACAGGATCTCTAGAACTAATCTTTGTTTCAAAATAATCAGTAACAAATATCTGAAGAAAAAACTTAATGTAACACTTCTGCAGAAAAACGTCACATATAATTATTATCTATGTCATCAGTCATTGCAAGAGATGCAGAACTGAAAAAAAAACCAACTCATGAAAAAATCTGTTCTTTAAGTTCATAAAGATAAATTTATTTTTATCTCAAAAGATATAAATCCAAAATTTAAAATTTGAATTCTAGTAGAAATTAATTATTTTTTGGAAATCTTCTTGATTGCATTTTAAATTTGGGAAGGGATTAAGAGCCGGGTCTTAATTATGGGAATTTTATTGAGCGCTAGTAAAATTGCCCATCCCACAGAATTATAGAATCCTAGAGTTGAATACGAGCATCGTTTTTTTCGACAAAGTAGCTGTGGTACCGCGCTAGACGTATCCCCTATTTTCGACTTCTTCACCATCATCCAAATGCCATCCGGCTGGCCGTGTTGACCACGATAGCCAGCATTTTGCCATTAACGACCCTGAGTACAACCACCCAGCGGCAATGCACTTTTCCTCACTGTAAAACCACTAAAAAATTAATAATCTTTAACCTGATGGCTCAAGCATCTCTCCTCTTGTGAATTCTGGTCAAACAAAATGTCCTTTTAAACGCAATTACTTGTTTAAAAGACACCAAACAAACGGTGAATTGAATCAAATGTCATTATCACTTTTACATAATCTGGCCTAAAGCCACTAGAGTCCAAACTGTGCCCCGTATGTGCATGCTGAGGACAAAGAAATCTAAGCAGAGTTCTTTATTGGACGACAGGGTTGATGAGTCACCTAGTTTAACAGCTCCCGGTCCGATTATGGGCACAGGGTGCAAGCAGCTTAATTATGAGCGTTCATAGATGTCCAGAAACTGATTCGGAGGGAATGCTTTGCGCATGTAACGCGAAGTACCAACAGCTATTAATGAGGAACGGACTTGGACGGTTGTTTTTTCCTGGTGTGAAATCCCAGGCAATATATTTAATTCCCTTTTAAAATATTTTACTGCCTTATGTAGCCGAAATAGTAAATGGTGTTTTATGGAAAGACATTTGTACAATAAATACCCTGCTGATAAATTCTGGTAAAAACAATATGCTTCAAAACTCTAGAAATTTGAATAATATTTTTACACTTGACGTGCTCATGAGATTTCTGGTTGATATTCAAGATTGGAATTTTTAAGATTTAATTTTTATTTCATAAGTTGGTGCCGTAGATACGATAAACTTTTACCTGACTTAGTTAGTGGTTGTATTTTTCAGTTTTAAATTTAAAAGAGAAAAAATTGATCGGACGTAATCGCTGAGCTCACAATTCCACTCAAACAATTCTTCCAGAATTTGCATAATGTTCGTTATAAAGCCACTCATTTTTTACTTAACCATTGTACTTTTAGCCGCCGGTTATAAATTTAATGTAGATTTTAATTTTGTATAAAATAACTGGAATGAAGAAGTATAAATAATGCTATTAAAGTAGCTTGCACTTACGAAAGCGTCAAAGGTGAGAGAAAGCCGAGGATGAAAGTGTAAACCAGCAAGTGATGAAGAGGATGTTGCTTGCGCGCTGCTGTACGGAGTTGTGATCCCTTATTCTGGAAACGAAACACAAATCATGACGAAGCGATTTGTGTTTAATCCTGTCCTGTCCTTGGAAAGCTACAGAGTGCTACAGTGATAATGCAACAGATGGCAAAAATTTAAACTCAATTCTTCTCATCACTTTAAGAATTTGCTTTAAAAATGTGTGAAAAATTAAACAGACAGTCGTTGTGCAACGTCTCTCCGTTTGTACAAATGAATCAACGAGAGCCTCCGCATGCACTAAATTTAGCAAAAGTTACAAACAACGTCTACTGTTTTTCCGCACGGCAACTCCCGAAACCTGCATCACAAAAATTGAGTTTCGAAACGTACTGTCAATGGAACCGTAATTCATAAAATGTGCATATTTTATTTATATAACAATAAATTTTGGTAATATTTGACAAGAAATGCCAAGCCAGATATTGTTTATGCAATTTTTTGGACCAAGATAGGGTGATTTGTTTTTTAGTTCAGTCACATAAATTTTACATGAAGAAACACGATTCTGGATATCTCTTGAAGCTATTATCTCCTAATCGTGAATTATGAATATTTAATCATAAGTGTGGTTATTTTTTAAATATTTTTTCAGCAAATCATCGATTTATTGAATTTTGGGGCTACTTCAGTGTTATTAATAACAATTTTAATAATATTTCAGATGTAAAAGTGTTTGCTATTTGGACAGTGTTCGACGATGATTGGCATTCCGTAAATTTAGATATTAAAATTTGAATAAAAACAGTTTAACGTGCCTCCGAGCTTTATTAGAAAATTTTTTGCAAATTTTTCCTTTTGATTTTCCTAATATCTGCTATTGCTATTTAGTTTTAAGACATAGTAGATTCTAGTTTGGAAAAACAGTTCTATCAAGAAAATGGCAGAGACTTTTAGATCTCCAATTGTAAAGATCAATTAACGAAGTGGTGTTGAGAATACTAAACATAGCTACAGCTGAAAACAATGGTTGCTTTTGGGAATTTTTTCAAACGTTTTTTTCCTACACAGTTACTTGAAACAATGTATGTTTAATCAATCAAACGAAACACACCGTGGTAACCCGTGACATGACACGTCAAGCCAGTCATTATTTGGACAACTGTTTTTTAGAGCGAAATTAAAATAGTTTTGCGTAGGACATAACACAATTTCGGAGATTCTTGAAGACTTCTACTTATTAATGACTACAACCAGAAACTCTTAAAAAAGTCATTTGCAGATGTGCCCTAAAAGAGAACTGCTAATTAGGTAGTCAAGCTATATTCCCAATTTTATAAATTTTAAATTTATTCAAAATTTGATAAAAGTGCAAGAATTTTTCATATTCTCACAGGCTTTTCTATCTGGACTGTTTTTAAGTCCGAGATTATTAACTTACAGCAAATTTAAGCCTGAGGCTTTTACGAGTTCGGTTTTATTTGTACGCTTACCAATGATAAGAATTGCTTTTGAAATCATGGAAACAATTTTTCATAAACTCTGACCATTCAATTAATGAAAAATTGCAATTACGATTCGAATTTAAGATAAACTGTGTTTTAGTTTGCAAAGAATATTCCCCTTTAAAGAGTTTCAATGCAAAAAATCGACTAAATAACACGTAAGTTTTTTTATTTTGGCTAAATGCACTCATTTTAAAAAATGACCTTCTCATTGCAGGAATTTTGCTAGTAACGCGTAATTTCAGATATTACGACAGAATCGAAGAGATGCTGTAGGGAGACAGCCAAAAAACAAATGTTGTTTTAAGATTTTTTCCAAAATTTTTTTAAAGAATGGCAATGCAAGACAAATGAATTTTCAACGGAACCGTAATACTGGTCTGACATGCTAAGGAGACTTAGATTGGACGATATTCCACTAAGTTCAATGTATTTTAGATTCATATTTAGAATTAAAGAAAAAAAAATCAACAACAACGAAATATTTTTTTCTAATTTCAGTGGCGTATTTTATTTACCTAGTGATACACTTCGGTAACATTTGTCACGGTGGACATCGTTTGAACAACTATTATTAATATGAGATAAGGTAGGCTGAAGTTTATCGAAAATATAAATTTGACATTGTTTTCTTTGCTAAAGCTTTTAGCATATTAATTATTTAATTCATATTTTTAAAGTTCCAACAGTTAATACGTTTAATTAATCTGTAGAAACATATTTTGGTAACTTTTGACATGACACTTCAAGCGAGACATTATCTGAACAACTTTCTTGCCTAAGATGGGAAAAGCTGCCCTTTATGACGAAGTTTACTTTAATTTAACAAAACAATTTTGGAGACCCCTAATTTTTTAATAATTGGAGAATTTGTAACTTATGCTCTTAATAAGAACTGATAATTTGGTAGTTAAGTAATATTCCCAATTTTCATTCATTTTTTTACAAACTCTAATAGCATTCAAAATAAAGGGCTTTTTAAAGAAAGATGGTTAAATGTAAGAATTTTTCATATTCTAACGTGCTGTACTATTTTGAATAATTTTAAGATCAAGATCATTGATGTGCTGTTAATCTAAACTTGTTACTTATTGAAAGTTCTGTTTATGCGTTCTGCTTGCCAATATAATTATTTGCTCTTGAAATTATGGAAATATTTTTTTATCAAAGTTTGCCTTTTGGTAAGTAAAAAATTGCAATTACGATTCACTTTTAAGATGTGCTGTAATTTCGTTTTCAAAGAACATTTCTCTTTTGAAAAAATGGAACACAAAAAATCGACTTATAACCATGGACTATTCTGATTTATAGCTAAAACTTATTTTCTTAAATTTGAATTTTCTATTACAGGATTTTTACTAATAATGATTTATTCCGTTATTCATACAAATACTCCCGGATTGTATAACTAAATCGAAGAAGGACACTAAACATGGTGACAGCTAAAAACAAAGGCGACTTTAAAAGTGATTTCTAATATTTTTCTTGAATACAGAATGACAATAAAGGGCAAACGTGCTTTCAATAAAACCGTAATACTGGGAGACTTAAATTGGAAGTTATCCCACTGAATAAAAGGTTTTTCGATTTATTTTCAGAATCAAGGAAAATTAAATTATTGCAACGAAATATTTTTTCCAACTTCAATGACTTCTATGTTTTATTAACCTGGCGGAACATTTCCTTAACATCTAATAATATCGGCCATGACGGACATTGTTTAAACAACTATAATTAAACTGAGATGGGTAGGCTCCCTTTTATAAAACATTTCAATTTAAGATTGTTTTCGCTTTAGAAAATGCTATTTTCAAGATTCTCGACTCTTCCCCTATTAATTATTAAAATTAAAACTTCTCAAAAAGGTCTTTTTATCCGTTCTGTAAAAGGACTGATTATTAGGTGGTTGCGAATTTCTGAAATTCAACAATTTAAAATTTGATTCGTTTTGAAGCCAATCGTTATAAAATGAAGAATATTTTCTCTGACTCATATATGACCAGGATTATTAAAATTTTGCTAAATCAAGCTTGTTACTTATCAAAATTTTTATCTATGAGTTAAATTATAAATTTAGGCTTGGCGATAAAGTGAATTCAGACCATGTGTCCCAACTTTTACATCTTAACTGAATAAAAATTCCTATTGCAACTCAATTTTAAGATTAGCTGGATTTTATTTTTAGAAAGCACATTTTTAAAGAAATGCAAGATTAAATTTTTATACACTATCGCGGTCTAAATGCATTCATTAAAAAAAATGGCAACAATTTTATCTTAAGCCTACTAATCCAACAGTTAATTGAAACCTACATCTCCAAATTTTAGAGATACATAAATACTGCCCTGAAGTGCTATGAAGAACCAGGAGAAGATTCTAATCGACAATTATTTCATTTTAGAAACGAAATCTTGGATTAAGTTTCTAGAAGCGTAGAAAACAAATGCTTCAATTAAGCCATGTTTGCGTTAAATGAGGAGGCAGGTATTTAAATTATCTTACGACACATTTGATAAAATGTCAAGGCAGGTATTATTTTTACAACCGGAAGTATAGCTTAAGTTAGAATAAGCCACCAGTAACAGAAAATTCAATTTTAAAATTGTTTTCCTTGTAAAAAACATTTTTTAAAGACCTGTACAGATTGTTAACTATTGCTATTATTAAATTCACTATTATTTATTAATGTAATTAAATTTTATCTGATAAGTTATTATTTATGTACTTATAAGGACTGATAATTAGAAGGTTGGTTTGGATGCTAAATTTCTGGGGATTTTTATTCAAGGAATCCAAAATTTATTTATAATTTTTGGGCTTTTGTAGCTCATCAAGAAAAAATCATTGATATTTTGTACTGTAACAGGGTATTTTAGCTGTTTTATGGTCAGAATAATTGACATGCCGCTAAATTAAAATAAAATGTACGAGCTTACTTATATTTTAGGGTTGTCAATAAAATGACTTGCTTCTGAATTTTATGGAACCACTTTTGGCACACTTCGACTTTTCAGTCAGCAAAAAATGTGACTGCGATTCAAATTTGAGATATATCGGATTTAGTCTTTCGGAGAACATTTCTTTTTCAAGAACTGGAAGACGAAATTTGGTCCAAAGCATTTTTATTTTGCATTTTTTTTCGCTGAATGCGTTCATTTTTGAAGACTTTGGCATTCTACAATGAATAATTCCGTTGTTCGTACAAAAACAAGTGAATCACTGAAATACTTTGCCGTAAATTATTACTGTCAATTGTTTTCAGCAATTTCTGTCAAAATAGAATGGTAATAGAGGGCAAAGTCATTTTAATAAAACCTTAATACTGGCCTGAAATTTAAAGGTTAATCAGAAAGGATCTGTCTGAATGTTATTCCACTAGATATGAGGTATTTCGGATTCATTTATGGAATAAGAGAAAGCAATTATTCCAAAAGAACCATATTCTTACTAATTTCAACGAATCGTGCGTTGAATTTTTTATCCACAAGCTTGATAAAGTCAAGACAGATACGATTCGAAAAATATTATAGCCGAAGATAGAATAAACTTTCATTAATGCAGATCAAAATTTAAAATTATTTTTGTAAAAACGCACAATTATAAAAACTTGTACAGATATTTCCATATTAATTATCGAACCCAGAATTTCTCTATAAAACTATTTGTTGGTGTTTTTTGAAAAGTGTTTTATTTGTATTCCTAATTTCTAATATTTTTGCTAGTTTCACCAAAATTAATTTAAATTCAAGGCTTTTCAAAGTCACTTGATAAATAATTATAACATGTTATTTTGACTATTTTAATGGCCAGGATTATTGACATGCGGCTAAGTTAAGCGTGCCTCTTATCAAAATTTTAAATTTATGAGTTCGTTTATGTTTTTAGAATAGTCAATAAAATAAATGCTTCTGAATTGTATGGAAATAATCTTTTATACTTTTGCATCATTTTAGTAGGTCGGTGAAATTTGATAAAACAGAACGATTTTGTCTAATTCCTTGGTTAAATGCACCTATTTTTTCAAAAAATGTCATTTTAATTATATGATATGCTGTTTATAGCGAATAATCCAGTTGACCTTGAAAGTGCTCCAGGATTCTCTCAAAGAATTTTTTGGAGGTGATAAGTATAGAGATAACTAAAAATAAGGTTTTAAACAATTTTTCCTAAATAATCAAAATTTAATGGCGAAACGGAGCATATTTATTTTAAAAACGTATAACTGGTCTGAAATGCTAAGAACCCAGTAGGCAAAAGGGTAATTGGGATTCACTCCTATAATTATAAAAATTTTGTAACGGAATCATATGTTTGCCGACTTCAAAGACTTCTATATTTAATTTAGTCAAATACATCTTTTGGTAGCATTTAACAAGTCAGGCTAGACATCATTCTAACTTTGTTTGTGACTAGGCATAATCAATTGAAATTATAAAATTCAAAATGTCTTTGTTTAAAAAGAGTCACAGTTTTGAGAAATTCCCAACATTTTCACCTATAATGATTGAACTCAAAACTTTGTTGATGTGTTCCTTAAAAATTAGTGTCAACAAATCCCAAATGAATTCATAACTCAAGGGCTCTTAAATCCATTTAATAGGATATTTATTTGCTATTTTTGCCTCGGGATTATTGTCATGTTTTAAATTTGGGCTTGTTAATAATCAAAATTTAAATCATTGAATTGCAAATAAAATTACGTTTTTGAAATTTATGGGAAATATTCTTTAAACTATTATTTTTTCCAATTAGTGCAAAAATAAAATTAAAGCGTTTTTTAATGCCATTTTGAGAGCCAAAAATTATCTTTAATGACCTCGACATAGTTATTTTATTCGTTACCAAGATAGTGTAGTTTGTTACTAGCTGCGAAAAAAGACAAATTTGGTTAAACGATCTTGTTTATTTTCGTTTAACAGCCTTTATTTTTTAAAAACAGATATTTAAAATAAGTAGTACTAATTGGTTTAGAAAGAATCATTGCTTATTTACCATTACACAATGAAAAAATATCTTCTCTTCAGTAAAAATTGCCTTAAGCTATTTGGTATAAATATCCACCTACATTGATCCAAATCTCTGGGCTCATTAACTCTGCCGATCATGATGTCCGCACGCATTCCTCAGCAGGGATTGTATTCGAACAGCATGAGTTCTGTACTATTTTTACCCATATTCTAAAGTCCATTAATAAATTATATCACTCACTCAGGGTGGTTATCGCTATTTTTGTTGTTATTAATATTATTATAGGATGCGGGAAAGAAAAACAGTGTAAGTAGAGCACCTTAAAAGCTGTATTGCGCAAGTAAGAATACAAGTAAATACCTTTTCAACAAGGTTCATTGGGATTTCAGGTTCAAATTTTGAGCGTACAAATCAGCCAATTGGAAGGTGTGATCCGTCAGCAGCACGAGCTCATAGCATCGAACAGACTCTTCTTACTACCACCTCCTTCCCTGTCGTCTGCGAAGATTATCTTCTGTGCGGTATCTTGTGACTTGTTGGAATTCTCCGTCGAGTGAATCCCTGTCTTTCCTTCGCGTTTCCGGATAAGATTCCTTAATAAATAATTAAAATTGGAATAAAGGATTCTGGTGTGTTTCAGAGGGTAAACATCTTATGAGAGCACTACAACGACTTTTCAACGTAATTCGAAAAAGGTCCCACAGAAATTCGCATTTACAGGCGAACGCTTTCGGGGTTTTTGTTGTTTTAAAAAAGTTAAGAACTTGGAGATGCATTGCAATACATTGACACGGTATTTTTGCCGAGATGTATCAGTTCAGGAATTAGGTTTTATCCTACTTTTACCGTGTTTAATTAACCAAAATTTAAGAGTGTTTCCAATATTTAGGAAAGCATGGAAATTAAATATTAATCGAATATAACATTTGGTCGCTTTTTAGTTTCACTCAATATTAGGAGATGTCCTGATTCTAAACACTTGCGAACCACTAATGATAGGCCATTAATCCAGAACTTAAATGATGCTCGAATCTTTGTTCCTGATATATATAAACAACCAAAATTGTACAGAAATCTACTTGGAATATAAACCAACCCTCACTTTGGGTGCGGTTTTGTATAAAATTTGCCCCAGATAAGCATATAAAATAAGGGTACTTGAATTTTTAAATCATAAAATTTCTCCGAAAAGCATTTTTGTCAAATTAAAACGAGATTATGAAATTTTCCTGTTGTGAAATTATAAGGTGGGAAAATTAAAAAAAAACTCCATTTTTGTTGTATTTTGTTCTTAGAGTTGAAAAAAATTTTGCATCCTGATTAATATGTTTACGCGCGAATAAGCTTTTTAACATTCCAATTTCCCTCGCTTTCATTCCAATTTTGCTGACTGGAAGGTAAATTTATTTTCCATAACCACGAAATATTTTGCTTCCTTTTAATTCATAAATAAAATTGTCTATTGTTGAAAAAACTGATGGAACCTATTAAGTAAACAACTGTGAGAATGACAGAATATAGATGGAAATCGAGAAAAACGAATTCTGAAAAATATGACATTTTTTGCAAAATAATTATTTATATAAACTTATTTCGGGAAAAACGAACATAAAGATTTTATTTTGAAAAATAAATTACCCACTGCCTTTTTAGAATTTTTCATCATTCATTAATAATTTAAGCCATTTAGAATTAAAACATGAACCCTGGGGAGGTAAAGTACTTTAAAATATTAAAGATTTGTGAAAATGTCCAATTTTTTTCCTTTTAATAGACTGCACTGAGAATATGGTGAATAATTTATGAATATCTTGGAACTAAGTAATTTGAACAAAGCAGATTTATTTCGAAGTTCAACTCTTAAGGTAATCTCTTTTTGAAACTAACTAACTAAAAGTTCAATAATAATTTTTATCAACCTTACGCTGTGATCGTCTGAAAGGCCAATTCGACATTCATTCCAGATTTCGCGCTGGTTTCCGAAAATAAAGCTCCGTGTTCCTAAAATTTTTAACAATATTACCTGTAATGAAAACGTTTTTTATGAGATAATTAAAGCAAAATAAAAGGTATTTGCAAGTATATTCAAAAATGTGGGTAAGCAATCGACTTATTCGCAAATATTTCGTAATTGGTTCAGGAAGAGGGATTTTATGGAGTGATTCTTTAAAAATAGATTTTATATTATAAATCTTAATCTTTAAAGTACCTTTCATGTACTTTCAGAAAATTACATTAATCATTTTCTGATTATCCTGAACTATAATCTATTTACATTTCGTAATTATCTGTATAATATGCACAGTTGTTTAAGTCGTTACTTTGACGCCTGGCACTTCGTTGAATAAACTTTGGAGTTAAGTAAAATGATAAATTTAAGCGATTTACTCAGCTGCCACTAAAGACGTGGCAAGTACAAAGTTAGAATATAACTGATGTTGCTATAAATTCTGTTCGAATTTAAAGAGACTTTTTAAAATGTTTATTAGATTTTAGCATAATTTAACTCAGAATGTATTAAAACTGACTTTTTTGTTTTTTCTGAAAAAAATTAATTAAAATTTGCTTTAATAGAACAAGGATCACTTGAGGCACGTATTTGTTACGAGTTCAAGAAAGAACACTCGGTATTCACTCAGTTCATGACTAGGAATGTGTGATTGGGAAAAGAGAAGTGGAAATTTCCCTCTCAAAGAGGATGAGGATCAAATTGGGTGTTCAGTTCAGTTTGACGATTATAAGCTCCATGAAGCAATCCTTGAAGAACACTCAGCCTTATTAGCTGAGTCGAAAAATTAAAACTATTCAACGCCATTTCAAAGTCTTGCTCAATGAGTGCCTCGTGAATGGGTGCCAAAAAAACAATCTTTAATTCGAGATAATCAGTCGAAGTAATTAATAATTGATTATTTTTAATAAGATGTAGAATCTGGTTGCTTGCTTTGTTTTTTTTTCTCGAAATTCCAACAGAACTTATGCGATCAGTCGTCTTAAACTCACAGCAGCCAAGGAAACTCCATCGTGCGGTTTCACGGTTCTTTTCCCCGTCTCGTCCATTTTGTTGCCAAAGATGGCAACCACAGTCGAGCTGGGAGCGTGGGAACTCAAATCCTGGAGCCAGGACTGGACATAAACATAAATTTTAATTCAATTGACCTTGTCAGGCATTCGTGTGAATTTATTCAAACACAAAATTCCATACAGTAGACAACAATTATTCAATTAGCTTCAATTTTTAAAAGAAAATTATTTAAATAATTTTATGTATCTAAAATTCATAATTATAAAGGTATCTATTTTTAATTACGATTCTTAAAGGAATTTTGTTTAAGTAACGCCCTAATTCTAACGGGATCTCATTTGATATCTGTTTCAATCTAAGATAGTCTTATGGTCCTGTGACTGTGGTTTATTTGTTTATTTATTTGGGAGATTATTATTGGGGATACAACATTGAGATTTATACGAACAAAAAGCAACCTTGACGTTAAGGAAGGTCTCAGTTTTGGTCACGTCGTACACAATCACCACGGCTAAAATTTCCAAAAAATATTATTAAAATTAGTTATTTTTTTAAAAACCAATGATTTACTTTGTTAAAATAAAATTATCATCAACTTTTTAGAAGAGGTTTAACTGAGGCTTCTTAAGTTCGAAAATAGTACATATATTTAAAAAGCACTCAAATATATCGATTCAATTACGAAAAAATGTATGCATTGTGTTTTTTTTAAATGGATGAATGATGAGAGTGAGCTTAATAATTATCTTTCATTAAATTAAATAATGGCCTATTTTACAAGAATATTATATATTTTGTATTTAAAATATAAAAATATATTATATATTTGAGATTTGTCTGGTTTATTTAGATAATGTCATAACATTATTGGTCATCAATCGCCAAATGTAAATATATACTGACTGTTCTTTTTATCCTTTATATAGCAAAAAAAATTCAAAATGTTTAAGGTTTACCGTGTTTTAAAGGTTAAAACGCAAAATTGAAAACAGCATATACAAATATTCATAGGGACGTCAGTGAAATTTAGATAACTTCAATTAAAATTTAAAATTAACTTTCAAATCCAGTCAAATAATGTTTCATTGTTTATTCAATGTGGCAAAAAGTCAAGGAATAAAAATTTATTACTAAGTTTAGGAATTGTCGTGTTTAAAAAGCTAAAGGGAAAATCAAAAGTATTAAAGATTTCGTCGAATATAAATCGTGTAAGAACGTAAATGATCCTCCGTTATTTTCAATCTTCAGTTTATTTCATAATCAGATTTAGGTGGCATAAGATTACAACTTAAGGGTCGGCTATTGTCTTTTATCCAATAATTTAATAGTGAGAAGTAGCTTTTATCTTCATCCTAGCGTTTCTCCATATAACTCTAAGTTATCCTCTACATCAAGCAACCAAAAATCCGTGTATTTTGCAGGCAAAATTAATAGGACATCAGCTCATGCAGGACAGCACGGTTTGGTGTCTTTTCCATCAGAAAGGCTCACAAAACTAACCATCGGCATCGCGATAGTAGGACTTGGTGATGCTCCGAAATCGTTCTTGTCCTGCCGTGTCCCACAGTTGTAACTTCACCAATTTTCCCTCACAGCTCACCAGTTTTGTCTGAAGGGAGGAACCGGGGTTATTAATTAGCAAAAACCAGGACAAAGCAAGGCGAGCCTCGGTGAAACTCTACCGTGACCTCAAAAGGGGAGAAAATAGTTTTTCTACCCTCAAAAATTGGTTTAGTTTCCCTCTAAAAGCCGCCTTCTACTTTGAATAAGAAAACGTAGCTTTGTTTGAAATAGTTGTTTGTCGATCGGCAGATGGGATTTCGTTTATTAACTGATTTTTAAAAACAAATTTAATTTAATATTTCGCGTCTAAATTTAAGTTATGCAATTTCTTTCTGAATTGGTAGTATATAAACTATTTTTATCTTATTTTTCTTTAATTAAACGGTCCTTGAGATGGTTGTTTTTTTAGAAAAAAATCGTCTTTCTTCCGACTGTGTAATTAGGCCAAGAATAAGCATGGGAAATTATTCTTCTAAAAAAATAACTATTTCGAAGTCAGGATTGGATTTTGAAGGCAGCTGAGTCCAATATTTGTATTAACTGTTTTCCCCTAGCTAAACCACATACTAACCGTGCTCATAAGCGATTTAATTTACCTTTAAAAGCAATTTTTTACTTAAATAACTCCTTTTGAAATTTAAATAAACTGCGATAGCTACCTTTTCTATTGGTAGATAAGATTTCAGTAATTTGCATTTTGTTGAAAGCAGCTTCAATTATGTCCTTTGTGTCCAAAATTAGGTAAGGGCACTCCTTTCTAAATTAATGTTATCCTGATAATTTTTCTTCCGATTTTTTCTTTAAATTGAAACGTCTCTAAGATTATTGTTTTATAGGAAATGGTCCTTCTTCCAAGTGAATAATTAGGCTAAAAATAGTCTTGTGCCAATTTTAAGAAAAATAAATTTAGGAATCAGGATATTACTTTGAGGAATGTTAAAAAACAAAATCATATTATTCGGCTGTAAACACCTACCACAGTGGATCGTCTTTGCATCAAGTCATCCAAAAATTCTACTGCACAAGCTAAATATATTATTCGAGGAACTGCGTAGCGTATCCAGCTCCTAACTATCTATTTCAATTAGTCTTTTAATTGCAGAGCCCATAATGACTCGTGTTCCTCCCGTTAACCGCCAAGATTCACCGCGTGAGTTCGCGCAGTCTTTGATCTCACTTTAAGTGTAAATGGAGCGACTTTTGCTGATTTTAAGTGACTGTTTTTAAGAGGAAGAGAGAGGTGAATGTGCTGACCTTATGATCGATTCCAACGGTGGAGATGTAACTTCCTTTGAGAAAGGTCCTGTCCTTAAACCGGATGAGGAGTGACGTCTTCCCCACAAATGCGTCTCCGAGGAGCAGAATCTAAAATGTGAAGTACATTTTCATTTTGCCTTTCAAAATTTCCCAAAAAATCGTTATATTCAAACTCCTCAAAGTTGCAACAATCAGCTGTGATTTTAAGCCCATATTGATCTATGAATCACAAAAAAATTAATGCAATATTATATTTTTAAATTGAGGTTTTTGATAATTCTCGAAATATTTAAATTTTAACCATTTAAAAACAAGATTTTGGTATGATTTGAAGCTCGTCTTTTTTAGAATTCAGAGAAAATGTACTATTCCTCCAATGAACTTGTTTTAAGTTGATTTTACCCATGTTAAAGCAGTTCAATTATCGCAGACACTTGGTTTCTAGTCTGGGGTAGCAGGCTGCCAATCAGAAAGTGCTCTTTTCATGAGTGATTAGTGGAACTTCTTTTCCTAAAAGCCGTTTTATAGCAAAAAATTATTCTACTATCTGATTTTTCCACCCGCGATCAGTATTCCTGTCAGCTAAGGAAGGAAACAGGGAAAAATGCGAAATTAAAAGCTCAGAAGAGGTGTACTTGTGAGAGAAATATTTGTGTTTGAAAATGTATTCCCCTATTTGATTCTTAGTAATTGTAATTCTCAATATCTGCTTTAACTTTGGCTGTAAAGGGTATTGCTCTTAGGATTTCATTGAAATAATTTCGATTGCTATAAATAAACACTTCAATTTTTGACGTTAGAGATCAAAGCTGAAACTTCTCCGTGAAGTTCAAATCAGTTGTGCTACTTAAAAACGGTGATTTCTAGAATCTGTTTTGAGTTGTGGTGAATTGAGTGTGAAAACAAGGAGGCTTTAGTGTCGTATAAATATCTGGGATAAACATTTTGTTTATAATAAATAATCACCAAGAGCTTATCAGCTTAAAAAACGGGAATTGATCTCGTTTCAAACTAAAACCAAAGTATAACTGATTTTTTGATTAGATGTGCTGTAAAATATTTAAATGCATCAATAATAACCGAGTAAATACTAAGTATCTTGTAAATATTGCTTAACTACTAAATAAATATTAATGGAATACCATGTAATTTCCGCAATTTTTTTCTTAGTTTAACATAAATTATAAAAAATAAGGTGAGCTCATGCGTAGACTAATTACGATGCTGAGCTTCGGCAAGAAACACGTTCTGAAGACATGACTTTTCAAAACTTTTCAGAGCGCAATTCCAGGAGAGATTTTTAACTATAAATAGATGTCTGAATTTTTTATTAGTGAAAGTTTTCGATAAAAGTTTTTAGGCATATTTTTAAAGCTCTTTTAAAATAATATTATCTTTACGTAAATATAGTGCGTAAAAATATTATTTTTTCACTCAAATCCAAGTTATTTGTGAGAGTAAACACAGTTGTGATCCGGGCATGAATGGATCATGTTTTAACCTGTTGAATACAACAATTTGTTATCATAAGCAAACAAAGAAATATTCACGAAATCACAAATACTTTCATTTAAAAATATTTATTCCTAATACCATACCTAATAGTACCTACATTGGGACTCTCTTTTACTGGAGACTCAAATAAATAGATAAATAAACAAATGAACTAATAAAATTCATTTTCTTAAATCTAAGTGAGTAAGATAGGATTCGTTTAATTTATCTAATAAAAAAGTGACTTTTAGAGGTTTGCAATTTTTTCTTGTAATCTGGCATGAGTTAAAATTACCTCCAAGCGATTTTAAATTGAAAGAAGTTAAATAAATTGTTTTTAACCCCTCTATTGAGCTAAATGTCATATTCTCAAAAGAAAAAAACATTGTAAGTGAGTGAGGCGGTTTAGGAATTTAGGTTAACAACTAGCGGTGTCCAAAAAACCGACACATTGGCATTCCCAAAGTTCATTTGGGAATTGGGTTGAAACTTCCATGAACGCGTTATTTAATTAAAAATGCTACTTGGAATCACCAAACCGTTTAAAAAGGCATTATCTATTAATTTTTACGTTTCCATTAATTGCATACAAATTAAATTGAACGTTTAATTTATTTGATGCCTTTATACATGTATTTGGAGGCAAAAACTGCCTCATCATCTCAAAATTATTAAAGTGTAAATTTACTGATGCAGAATTGTTTTGGTAAAAAGCTATACAGAATTTCTCATTATTTTCTTTCCATTCTCAATGGACTTTTCCCTGGCACAAGACAAAAATTGCTTGGGGATCTTATGTCTGAAACCCAAGGATTAATCACTTTATCTATTTTGAACCAGGCTTTTTTTCCAGTTTTTGATTCATCAGCAATTAATTTCAGCAAATATGGCATGAATCCAAGGTCAATAAGAGGTTTTGCGTAGGTTGGTTATTTCACTTTACTGCTTTGTTTAATGGTGTATAGCCCTTCAGTCTAACTAACGGGAAACACTGATTTTGATGAATTTACTTCGAACTAAATTTCGAACTAAAAACTTGACAGATTGTTCTTGCGATTTATGCTTTGTTGGAAGTTTTGAGTGGCATTTTAGATTCAATTTTCAACCGCTACCTGGTGTCCTAGCAACCATCAAAAATTCCACCTGTCTCTGTTCAACAACAATACCAACAACAACCGTAGTAGCTACTATTATTCCCGTTTTAAATTCATAATAAAAGGCTTTCGATGTTAGTGCTTCATAGCTGACACTGGCCCGTAATTATGGAAATTTCAGGACTTAATCGTTGAGCTTATGATTCCTTAAAAACCACACTTCCGGCAATTTTATAATATTTACTGGAAATGATCTGAAATTGAAAGCATGTTGAGATTTAATTTTAATTCTGTGAATTTAAAAGAAAACAAAACTTCTATAGCTTTAGTTTAATAAATTCAAACCATTAGTTAGTCATTGTAATATTTCTAAGAGTGCATTGCCCGTTCATTTAGGCAATATGTTACTTACTAAAGGAACCTAATTTCTTTAGCATTAAGGACTGGGACAAATAACATTGCCCAACCGTGTAAATCGGACAATTCTATGAGTGAATAGCAGCAGAATTAGCAAAATAACTTCAAAACGTTTAAATCCAGATACTGTAGGTAGCATCAAAGGCTGCTATCAAAGTGAGCATCTTACAAACCATATTAATATTATAACACAAATAAAGAAGAAACAGTGAGAAACAAGTCAGTTATTATGTTAAGTTTAGTATAATTACGAACTCAATCATAGACATAAGTTCTTTGCGTTTGCCTTTATAAGGAGTAGCCAAGGTAATGCTAGGTACTGTTTCATCGGCCCAAATAGATTGAAGACAAAGTCTTATACAGAAGTTAAAACACATTATTTTCCAGTGCACTATATACCAGTTTAAAGTTTGCAAAATTTAACGACGACGACTCGAAATCGATCGGAAGATTTTACATTGCAAATTGCGATAACTTTAGGGCGAATCATAACAACGTGCTTAAAATCTAGCCCATGCATCCCGATAACTGAAATCACGTGACTTTCAATGATTGAAATAAAAAGACATAAGGTAGTAGTTGTTCGTGGTGGTGATAAAATTTGCACATTTGCAGTTGAAACGTATGTTATGTACGCGATAATTATACTTAGAGCCGAAGTCTTAATTGGGTCACATTTCCGGAGTTGAAGTAAAACAAAACCTCATGCATTTCAACAGAGGACTTATGCTATGAATCTAATCTTTTCATCTAATTAGCAAAACATAAGGAGGATAAAATTAAGAGTAATCATGATTAGTTTGCATTACGAGAATTTGAACCCTAAAATTAAAAGCATAAAAAGAATTTTCTGAAACTGATATATAGTTCGAATAATATGAATAATAAAGTAACTAAAGAAAAAGTTGAGAGTCGAAAGCAACTGGCAGGTTTTGAGTAAATGAAGGTTGTTAATATCAGTCAGACTTTTATTGTAATCATTAACAAGATTAAAAATTATCAAGTGTATATGAATGCTGACCCACCTTGAAAGAGTAGTCGGGGTTGACGTCCTTTTCACTGTTCATAATATTTCGAATTGAAGCCTACTCATTAGGTCACAAAGAACCAATCAAAATAGTGCGTTTATAGGTTTGGTATTTTTCTGACAAAGTGAAACAATACACATTTTTACATAATTTGTAGAGTTTGTCGGAAAAGTTATTTGATTTTGATAAAGCTTTCTTTCATGGATTAAATTTTTACTGGTGATTAGAGATTGATTCTAGCCCTTACTTTTATTCTTATTGTTTGCTCCTCTAGTTATTGAGAACGTCCTAGAACTCACTTTATTACAACCTTAAAGCCTTTTATCTAATCGAAAAATTTGTTTTAATTGGAGCAAATACATGCCTTTGTAGCTCACTTTTAGAGGGACTCCGTGGTAAAAATTAATTTTCGATTAAAATGCAAGGGCTTTTCTTATCTCTGTGAATTCCACTAATTTATTTAATGGTCTAGTCCGTATAGTTTTCTCGACTACTTGCCTTGACATACTTTTAATATGAATTACAAGGTCTAGATTTTATCTAAAGTAATGCGATTAGTAATGTTGCCTTCTGTCGCTAGGATAGCAGGCCACCAGAAAGCGGATGCGTAAAGACTCAAAACATATATTCGTAGAAGTACAACGCTTCCCAGTAGCAATATATATTTTGCAATAGGAAATAAAAGTTAAATCATAGTCCTCAATCATCAAAGTAACAATTTTTGGAGTTACAACAACTTCGTGCCCCTTTCCACTAGTTTGACTCCTCTCGACTACTTTTTATGTCAAAGCTTATGAGTCTTTCATAAGGGCATGTTCCGCCATCTCATTTTCCACTTTTAAGTTTATTATGGTGGACCTTCATCCATTTGCGCATATCATACCTCCGTCATTTTAAGTCAGATTTCCCTGAACAGATAAGAAATCAAGTTGTATGTCAAATCCACCTTGCCCACAAAAAAACCACCACAAAGCACATTTGGCATGAGGAGAGATAGGGGAAACAAGGACCAAAATAGGGCGGTTTCATATTCCACTATGTACACACACAATTCGAAGGTAACAGATTTCTAAATCCGTGAATTCGATGCCCGCCAAATATCATCCCATCTCCGAGAGATGTCGGACTTGAGCGTTTAGGCTGGTGTGCTGGTCGCAGAGCTCCTGCAGCTCACCAGCCAATTCGTTGTTTAGACGCAGAAGAGTGTAGTTGGTCGATTTGGCCGCGCGAACCAAACTCGCCAATAGCCGACGTCGACGCTTGGGTGGGAGCAATAACAACTCCTCCGGCGACCGATGTGTGAACTTCGCCAGCACCTCTATCGGATCCGTGGCCTTGGCTCTGAAAGAAACCAGAAGTTGCAGTGGTTCTGTTGAATCCCACGGTGGTCTAAGCCCATGAGCTATGCAGCCTAGTTACTCCGCTTCTTATGCTCACACAAAGCCTGCCCAAACCCAGCCTTTTTCCCAAACCACAAAAACTGTCTGAGTGCACTCCGCAAACGCACATACTTTTAATAGGCGTCTCCTCAACGACACAACGTCCCCATTCGACAGAATGGAGGAGAGAAGAGCTGATAACTCGGGATTTGAGTTGAGTTCCACCCACTTTCCAACTTTCGAAACTTTTTCCAGGTTTCGCAGATGACCGTGAACAATTGTAGGGGTGTTTCAACTAAGCTTAATAGCCAATTCCAACTCAAATGATAGGGCAGGATAAGCTACTTCAAAAATTTTATCGTCAATCTCGGCTGCGCATCCCGTTTCATCTCCATCTACCTTCAAGGGTGAAATCTCTTGCATAGAGACACCTCATTTCGTAAATCCCGTCTTGGAGAGGATCGTAGCGTAATGGGAAGGAAGTAGTTGACTATACGGGGGTTCGGAATCGTTTTTTTTTCTTTTCAGATTCACATTTGGTTGCCCTTGTTTTCTGACGTGTTGTAGGTGTTCACACACACCAAACTTCCACTCTCATTCATATACGTGATGACAACGTTGGCAATAGCTATGGAAACGAGAATAACTCGAAGCATCATGAGGAGGCTATGGTAGCTGAACATTGTGAAAACAATCCAGCGGCAGGAACCGTGGAATTTCAACGATTTAATTGTATTTTCAGCGACATCGTGACGACGTCCTCCTTACTAGAGAACTTAGTGCTACCAAAATAGGGATGTTTTGAGCCAAGTCGGGATCGCCTTCAGGTATTTGTGGTTTATAGGTAGTGAGGTAGCTATTAAGTTCGTGGCCATGAAATTTGGTGAAAATTGCAATAGTAAACCTGTCAGTTATGTCAAAATTTAACCTCAGCATAGCCAACGGGGTTTAATTATGAAAGACAAGTTCTCGGAATTGACAATTTCTGGATATGCAGAGCGTTCAGAAACAAGTCCAGCATGGTATTTGCTACGCTTTTTTTCTAAAATGTTAAACTTTAATTTGCCGTTAATGTAATTACAAACAACGAGAATAGTTTCGGATGGCAATCTACCTGTCTTTCTTTCGTTAGGACTGTAGTTAAGAAGACCCTTTCGCACTTGTAAGTTGGCGGCCTGATCTTCCGGAAAGATTCAAATTTTTATAAACCCGGAAGCCAAACTCTGCCAACAAAATGCTCTTCACAAACTCTCCCTCGCAAAGGGAAGATTTCTACCATTTTTTCATGTTCCACGTAATTTTCGTCATCCTACAGCGCTTCTTTCTCCACAAGAGTAGGAATCTGCGGAATTGCACAGATATTTCCAAAGACTGCGTAAGGGAAGTAACTTTATATCTCATTTTGTAGCAAAAATGACTTGTCAATGGTTATTACTGATTATGTTTCGAGCGGAAATTTGTGTTTCCAGATTCCATATCTGGCTCCATATCTTAGAAAATCTCCTTTTCTGTATAAAAAATGAATCTGTACGGTTTTAGAGGTCCTCATCTAGTAAAAATAGACCAATTTAACACAATTTATTGCCGATTCGTCTCCTGAAATCCCACGAAAGTTAGTCTATCAGGATGGATGTTAGCTTAATGTCCGGACACGATTCTTCTTCGGTTACCTAGTAGATGATGACAACGGGAACACACGATGTCTGGAAACCACCTCAAGCGTGTTGGACAGACGACTTTGTAGAATCACTACCAAATTGGAATCGAGCCTTGAATACCAAAGAATTTTACGACGACCACACCAATCCTCCAATTCCAATTAATCGACGAAAGAAATGACCGGAGTGTTTTTAAAAACTCTTCGCTTGGAAAAATGATGCAAAACCAGCTTGCTCTGCATTCCAGATTCCTTCAGACTGGGACCGTAATGGAGCCCAAAATTCAAAATTGTATTTTGTTCCGTGTCTTCAACCGCTTTTGAAAAGACCCTTCTCAATTTTTGAATATCTCTAGTTAATTCTTACGCAGGTGAAACGGAAGTAACGCTCTCCACAGTGCGAGGAATCGAGGAGGTGGTCAGGGTCCTCCCAAGCACCGGGGACGTTGAATCCGACGAAGATATGGAGGAATAGTCCTCCTCCGAGCTGGATTCCATGCTTGAGGAGGGGGAGGAGGACTCGTCGGAGCTGGAAGAGACTGCGGCTTCGGAGGATGACGAGGAGTGAGAATCCACTGTCACTTCATCGTCGTCACCATCTTCGTAATCGTCCATATCGTCTTCGCTGTCGCTTGCGCTGTCACCGTCTGTGAACACAGAGTAAAAGGAGTCCTTAATAAGTACCACCGATGAACGGGCTGTGTTCCGCCTTACTTTCACAACCAATGACTTAAAAGCACCCAAAAAAGCACCTCCAATGCGTGGATGACAATATTTTCGCACCTAGAAACGCTGCAATTCAACGAATGGTAAAAGTGACTGAATTCGCCTTCCGCTGCGCTTTCAAACTGGTTAGTTTTTTTCCAGAGGCCACTGTAGCAGTGGCAGCTTTGCCCTTTGTGGAAAATTTAGCATTAAATCGATCATAGAGGCGAAATATCACCGAGAGGAAAGAATAGGGCGCAGTCGTCAAAATCCGGAAGTTATTACGCAGCAGGACACGGATGTTTCAGCTCAATTTGTCTGGATTCCGGACTTCTAGTGCATTGAGCGAATTTAAGAGGAGTGACTTATTACTGACCGGTCTTGGAGATTCTCCTATTTATTCTGGGGTTGACGGTGGTGGAACTCAACTTCTTGTTTGAATCTCTAAAATCGACCATAGATGAGATGCTCAACTGCGTTAGAATGTTATCCCTCGTGCCGATATTCTTTCACAATTCTAGCTGCATTGCCATAATCATGGAAAATGGCAGCGTTCCCATTAGGGAACCACAGTTCTCGAACAACTTAATCGCCCGAAATTCCTAAATAGTCTCGTCTGTTAAGCCTTCTTCCACAGCATGGCGGCGGATTTCCAAGAAACAGCACTCCAGTTCAACATCACAGAACCCCAAACATGTTTTACGTTTCGGAAACGGCCGCAGTCTGCAGTAGATGCTTCTGAGTAAATCCCTTTGTTCCCACAGCAATTAAGTGAGTGCATGAGTTACCCCTGAATCAGTTTCTACGTATTGTCTTCATTGGCCAGTCAATCCGGTCAACCTAAGTATTGCCACACATCTACTCAGTGGCCTAAGAAGCGCTTTACTCGCAGTATTCGAATGTAGTCGAAGCGATGGTAACTTTGGCCCAACCTCTCCATGAAAGCTCCCTCAAAACGAAGATCCCAGGCATTTTCCTCACACTTCGAGCAATTATCCTCATCCTACTGAGATACTTTCACCTCGAATTAACCCGTTTTTTGTTAACATCGTTGCATGTAGAATTGAAACCTGGAATAAAGTGACTAATATTTTTAGCAATTTATTTTTGAGCCCATATAACAGCAACTTTTCCTGATGAAAGGTGAGGAGATTTAGTGCCAAGCATACCTACGACATAACCTAGAAAATATTCTCTCATACAAAAGCGATGCTGTACAGTAGGAGAAGCCTGTACCCAGTCAAAATACGAAATTTCCCGCATTATATCATTGCTGCATCTTATGAAAGGTCACAAAAGTTAGTCCTTGGCCAGACAAATCTGCGTTTAATGCAGGAAGTTAGAAATAAATTTCACAGAAACAAACATTTGAGCAAGAAATCGAAGGAAACTCACGTCGACGGAGGCGTCTACGACGGCGATGGCGATTTGACGAAGGAAGGAGGGCCCGCACACCGATGTCGTCTTCGTCTTCCACTTTGTGGACGTCATCCTCTTGCATGGAAGTGTTCGAAGACGACAAGGATGAGGGTGAAGAGGACCTCGAAGAACTGTTCCACGGAGACGAGGCACCATCAGCTCGATCTGTGTCAATGGGAAGGGTCATTCAGTACTCCGCTTCTGGTTCTTTAGATGCACTGTTCGTTCCGTCACATTTGCGCCACTTCAAAGATGTCCACGAATCTCGCGTTTCAAGAACCTCTCTCTAACAGTTCTAAATAGACTGTTTCCCAGATTAAACTACAATTAGCATCAATAACGATGCCTTCAGAGCGTAGGCAGGCTACGTTCTTCCATACACAGACCACGGATCTCACGATTTAAGAAACACGAATTGCCCTAACCACACTCTTCAGTACCTCTACTTAGCTTGTTAAAAGATGAAAGGAATTCATAGATAATCAGGGAAAGTGCATTGATGGTTGATTCTTTAAACAAACGTAACAAAAAAACGGTTTATGACTTATTTGACCTGGTCAAAGAACCTCCACTATTCGAGTCATCTTCAAAGCCTAGCTGTCCGATGGTTTCAAGGCTTCGAAGAGACTTTAAACCATGAAATCGGCCGATTTTAACGACGGTAGCACGATTCAAAAACCACCAATCGTTCTGTCTAAGCTCAATTCCCGTTTTCAGCGCCTACACGTCCTCATTCAAATGACAAATCTGTCCACTCCTCATTTTGATGCCCCCCTACGGCCTGATAAGACTCTCAGACTCACCCCGAATCCGATTTTTACCGCAATTCGGAGCAAAACTCACGCAGGGAACGCGCATCATCCGGTGAGAGCAGATAGTCGTGGCTGTGGTCCTCCGCATTGTCCAAATACCCAATATCCGGGTCCCTCTTCATCGTCATCTCCGCTGCATTTCCACCACCTCTGCCGTTGGAGTAGTCACTGCCGGCGTTCCTACGGTGGTATCGATGATGCCTCTGTCGCGTCGGGAGGGGGGAGGGGGTGCGCGATCTGCCGTGCTCCCCGTCTGGCTGCGATCGATTGACAAAGGGAGCGAGAAGGGAGAAACCGGTGGCGGAGTACTTGGTTGCCAGGTGAGCGGCCAGACAGTACTCGGACTCAGTCAGCATCATGTCTCCGTCTCTGTCCACCTGTTTCCTGGAGGAGCGAAAGAGTGTGCTTTTTTCGAGACTTGTAGACGTGTGTCACATATAGACAGGAGTTGGACAAAATAGTGGAAACACCTCTAAATCGAATCATTAGAGGAACAGAACAACCCAGTTTTCACAAAACTCTTCGCCGTCGTGAGCTGCACAAGTGGGGCCAGATTCTACCGTGGAAGAACTGCAATTGGAATACCTCGGCCCTGTTCAAAGATGACAAATGTTTCTAAGACGAATCACCGACGTTTACCACTACGTTTGAAGACAGCCAAAAGAAGCATTTAATCCAATCCAACCGCAAATCATGGCTTCGGGGATTCAGTGATGATCTGGAGTGCTGTTTCTTGGAAATCCGTCGAGCCAATGATTCCACCTCCTTCATGGAAGAATTAGCAGCCGAGATTATTTAGGAGTTTTGGGCGACCGAGTCCATCCTGTGGTTCAAGAACTCTTTCTGGAATGTCCAACCCCTGTGGATAATAAGTTTTAGCACAGTCCTTATTTACGTCACAGTTGCTAGAGACGCGGAGGAGAACTTAGCAGCTGAATGATAGAAGAGAGTGAAATCGGAGGAGGGATTGAAGAAGACAGCTGAGTTGTAAATCTACAACCAAAAACGGTACATAGAGGCTAAATACAACACTACTTCGTGTCGTGGTTTGAGGAATTTGGGATGTCAAATTACTACCAAGAATTATGCAGTTGTATTTTACTTTCTAAAATGCCATTTCTGGCTAAAATAATTTCGCTATAGCAGAAGGCGATAGGATTCGGAAAGGTTATTTTATAATAGACAGGAGTTGTAAAAAAATATGAATAGACAGTGGTGTTTAATGAACTTTAGTTGTGTATTTACAGTTAGATTTTAATGATACACTAGCCTTACAGTGTAGAACTTCTTCAAAACGAGTTATAACACAATCGTCACAAACTCAGTTGTGGGTGAAAACCACACCACGATTGGACCAACTTCATGTATTTGGAAGGTTGTCACTTCCAAAGGAATCAGTGACTTATGAAATCAACCTATGGTGTAAATTCACCTTTTGTGGCATCTAATGAGCCCGCCTAAACCACAGCAAAAGTGTTACTTAGGGGTCCATATCGTGAGAGATTTTATCGAAGGCGTTGGGCGACCCCTCCAGATCGCGGAGCAACCAATTTGCGATGACTTCCATGAATTTCGTGGTTCTTCCTTTCCTATAAAACACTCTTTCAGGTTCTCGTAGTTTCCTACAAAACAAAACTCTACCACATCCTTCCCAATCTCAGAGTATCAATTTGCCATGGCTTTTTGTTTGTTTGAATAGTCGTCAGCTTTAGTTGTGTATTTGCAGTCAGGTTGCTGATGTGGCAAACCTACAGTGTGGACCTACTTTAAACCACGAGTTATAACGCGATCGTCACCGTCACTAACTCCATAGTAGGTGGATGGAAACGGCACTTCAATTGGTCACACCCAAAGCAGTCAGTGACTTGTAAAATCGACAACTAATCTAGGTTTTTGGGATGCGTACGCGGTCTAAATCTACCCTTGTAAGCATTTATTGAGCCTGTGATCCACTTTTACATCAACCCTTGCTGGAAATAGTCCTCCAATTTACATCCAAACATTTCTAAACGTCGTTTCCTCCTTTCCCCATGTTTCCAGATATTTCTAGAGAAAAATGCCTATGCTACACATTTTTGAATCCGCCTTGGTTCTAGGTAATCACGCACTTCGCTCGCAGGACTTCAATACGCGGTTCCTGTGTTTCTCCTTGTGAAATTTCCCTCTGCACCATCTTCTTTCCCAATCCTTGCGGCACCAGTGTGAATGCTTGCAATGGCAGGAAAACGGCTTTCGTGTTCGCTCTCCTCTCCCTACTTTTACTCACGGGTATCACGGTTATTATTGTGAATGATTAATTAAGCATTCAATGCCAGTTTGGCAGAAGAGTCACCTCATTCCTCTACAGTAAAATTTTGCCAAGTTTCAGCACAGCTCTCATCTACTTCACAGTTGCTGGAGACACGGAATAGGACTTAGTCACAGGATGATAAATTTATTCGATGCCAGAGACGGTAAATCAGAGGAGAGAGATTAAAAAAGAACACCCAGATAAACGAGAATAGACGACTGAGTTGCAAATCGACAAATAGTGTTAAACTGCCTCGCTATAAGACGTCGTATAAAAGCGACTTTTAAATTACTTTTGACAGTGGTTAAAGTAGTAGAATTGGGTATTTGGAATGTCTAATAACCACCACGATTTCTACAAATCTTTTGATTAACTGAGACATTTTTGGCTCTAGCATTTTCGCTTTTACAGAAAATGTCACAACACCCTTCGCAAACGAACTATTACAAAAAATGACTAAATTTGTTTGAACAGTTGTCAGTTACGATTAATGGGTTTCGGTTGTGTATTTACAGTCATGTTAGTAATGTAGCAACCCTAAAGACTTGAACTATCGTGTAAGCACTGAGTTATTACAGGAATTTGGTTACTCAGTGACTTATGAACGCACTCTATAGCAACTAAAAACTATCAACAAATAACTTCGCTTTTTCGGATTTTTAAGCCGATGTACAACATGCATCTACCGATCCTGCCTTAATCCGTCTTTGCCGTGAATAATCCTGTATTTTCGCGCTGAATTACGGCTAAGCCGACCAAAATACGCAATTTCTGAATCCACGGCTTGATCTCAGTAAGCTTATTTATTTATTTTTTGTGACTGGTGTTTTTTTGCATTAACAAAGGTTGAATGGAAACATGCAAAACTAGGAAACAACCCAAATCGAGCTACTTTTTTTCAAATCACATGCTCAGCGACCTTCGACTTGTTACCAAGACAAAGTTTTCACGGTTGCACTCGGAGTGAATCTCACAGTCTCAACAGGAAATAGACTAAGAATATTGCAACTTCAAAACTTAATAGGTTTAAAAGAAATTCTATAAACGAGGAAACTGATTGATTGACGGGAGACAAGTATTAATCAGAAGCATCACCACTCGATAACTAAATCATGAATAATTAGCTGTCAGTGATTTTAAATGATCATTAAAAAGGGTATGTAAATTCGACAACTTCATAACCTTGGGAATAGACTGCAGAGCTGAAGCTTATGCATTCTAGATGCTTACATTCACTCTCTTTATCCAAAAAACAAGCCGATTCAACACGATACAGTCATGTTTAAAAGGAACTCAGTTAAGAGACTAGTTTCCAAACCCTAGTGAGTGACCAATAGAGAGATGGTTAAACGTAAGCTAATCAGCCAATAGAAATCTCCAAACAGCCATCACTGAAAGTACGATTAGGATTTTGAACAACTGAAACTATTCAAATATTCCAGCCACATTTTATTGGTATTCGGCCAGCATTCATGCCATTGCCGAAATTCGTGACTATGCAACTTTCATAGTGTAGCAGACAAGGTGATTAATGACCACAGATGCAACATAAACGCGATAAAATGGAATCGGGCCTCGTGCCAAAAGGAGTGACTGTCAGAATATTAATGAAGCAACACCAGATGAAGTATTTTCGGTGTGTGAAAAATTACTGATGAGTGAGAGAAATTCCAGATGGAGATACACAGGGAATGGCCAAAATAATGGAAACACCTGACATTTCTTGTGTTACCGTTTTTAGAGATATTCAAAAATTGGTTATAACCTTGCAGTTAGAAAACTTCTGTCCCGCTCAAAGACGATAAATTTTTCAGTGCCTAGAGAGGTGGAGTAAAAAACATCCAGTGCAAAAATGTGATTTTCTCTGACGAATAATTGTTGTTTACCACGACCGAGTGTACTATATTGAAATATGTTTTAAGTATTTCTCAGCCTGTAGTTTTAGGATTCAGTTTCGCCATGAAAAGCTTTGCAGAGCACTGTTTCCCTTTACAATGTGCCAAAAGTGTTCATGTGCAAACGTGCATACGTCATTCATGATGAATGCAACTCTCCATCAACTAATTCATCACGATAATAAACCTCCCCGAGAATCAAACCAAGTGGAGGATTATGATGGATACCCAAAGAATTGCAGCACTGAAGACCGTGAAAACAACACGGTGGCATGAACTGGTGCTGCGGTAATTTAAAGAAGTTGGAAACGCTACCACAGTGCGTATATCTCCTGCAAAAAAATTTGGAAAAGAAATTGTTGGAATTGACGATTCTAACGGGCATGATCCATAGTAAAGAAAGTACAGAATTGCCCGCCAACCAATTTTTACGACTGTACCAGTCCACTCTCGCACCGTTTGGCATCAGAACTTTCTTCTAGATCCTAACCTACCGATGAAATCCTGTTTTATAAAGATCGTGACCAATGATGGGGAAAGTACCGGAATGCTTGCCAACCAAATTTTGCGACTACATCTGCTCACCATGGCATCAGAACCCTGGCGGTGGACTATTGTGCTGTCGTCAAGAAAGAAAGACACCACAAAAGCTCATCTAACTGTCTACAGAATGAAAAGCTTGTTCAAGCCTGATTCCTTGTTTGATTAAGTACACCTACGATCTAACGATATTCGCCTTGAATTGGAGGATATCGATAGGCAGTTCATATTACCAATGCTATGTTAGTAACACAAAGCAACGCCAATCCTGCAATGCGTTGATAAAGACTGTGAACATGTTACGTCACAAAGTAGTCCGTTTGTAGTGGTTTCCTAGTTTAAGACCAAATAAAAAAAACACGACAACTACTCAAAGAGCCACTTTGTACACAAGCCTCACCCTTTTATTGTAAAGTACCGTGATTAATTTCGAGAAAGACATTTTCTCTCAGATTTTAAGCATTTCCTACGGATTAAAATCCACGGAAATAAAGGGTTGGATTAATCACGTCGAATAGCGGATCATTTCTGAAAGAAGTGGAAAGTGCCTGAGCCGTGTTTTTTTTAAATCTTTAGAATTAAAATCAAGGATTGTTCGCAGCGAAGGCCGATTCAGGAGTGGATCACATGAAAAATTAATTTTTTCAAAGACTGGGAAATTTACAAGGGAAATCATAGGAACCTAGAAGCTAAATTACATTATTACTCATAGCAAAGGACACGCAAGAATTCGAATCTCCAAGGATTGGGAAGCTTAAATGGAGAGAGGAACAACGCTTCGAAATCCCATGAGCTAAAATACAGGATCATTCACAACGAAGAAGTCACTGACTCCATTGGGAGTAATCGAATTCCAGCTAAAGGAATTTGGTCCAATTACGGTCTTGTTTCCACCCAAAATTGAGTTAGAGGCGAATGAGTAATAGTCCAACGCTTTAGGGTTGCTATGTCACTAGCAAAAATGTAAATACACGAATAAGCCCCAGCTCAAGCAAATCCGTCCATATTTGTAAACGACCCCATTTTTTACCGTTGGAAAGGATGTTGTGTCGTCTTCAGGTGGAGTGAAATTACGACAGCCAGAAATGTCGTCTGAGAAAATCGAAAGAACTGCAGAATTCGTGGTGGTTAATGGAAAATCCAAATAACCCAGTCTACTACTCAGAACCAACTCAAACCACAGCAAAAAACAATGTTTAAAATCCCTCGTTGCAGATCTACAACTCAGCCGTCTATTCTCGTTTAGTTGGATGTATTTTTTAATCTCTCTCCTCTGATTTACCCTCTCTGGCATCGAATAAATTTATCATCCTGTGACTAAGTCCTCTTCCGTGTCTCCAGCAACTGTGAAGTGAATGAGAACTGTGCTGAAACTTGGGATAATCTTACTGTAGAGGAATGCAGTCACTCCTCTGCCGAACTGGCATTGAATGCTTAATTAATCACTCATAATAATAACCGTGATACCCGTGAGTAAAAGTAGGGAAAGGAAAGCGAACACGAAAGCCGTTTTCCTGCCATTGCAAGCATTCACACTGCTGCCACAAAGATGGGGAAAGAAGATGGTGCAGAGGGAAATTTCACAAGGAGAAACACAGGAACCGCGTTTTGAAGTCCTGCGAGCGAAGTGCGTGATTACCTAGAACCAAGGCGGATTCAGAAATGTACAGCATAAGCATTTCTCTCTAGAAATATCTGGAAACATGGGGAAAGGAGGAAACGACGTTTAGAAATGTTTGGATGTAAATTGGAGGATTATTTCCAGCAAGGGTTGATGTAAAAGTGGATCACAGACTCAATAAATGCTTACAAGGGTAGATTTAGACCGCGTACGCATCCCAAAAACCTAGCTTAGTCGTCGATTTTACAAGTCACTGACTGCTTTGGGGGTGACCAATTGAAGTGCCGTTTCCATTCACCTACAATTGAGTTAGTGACGGTGACGATCGCGGTTATAACTCGTGGTTTAAAGTAGGTCCACACTGTAGGTTTGCCACATCAACAACCTGACTGCAGATACACAACTAAAGCTGACGACTATTCAAACAAACAAAAAGCCATGGCAAATTGATACTCTGAGATTGGTAAGGATGTGGTAGAGTTTTGTGTTGTAGGAAACTACGAGAACCTGAAAGAGTGTTTTATAGGAAAGGAAGAACCACAAAATTCATGGAGGTCATCCCAAATAGCCCCTAAGTAGCTTTCCCGCAGCCGAATCACACGAGCGTTTCCAGCAGCAGTTCAAGCTATCTGGACAAGTTTCTCAACCCATCGAGAATGAAGATTCCACATCTCCTGACCTGTTCATACAATATTCAGCCACTTTTGATGTAATGGCACTGTCCGCTGCACATCCCTCAGTTTCCTTGATGGAACACTCGCTGCCTCTCTACTGGCTCAAGGTTAGGACACGGGTACAATCCCATTTAGACTGTCTTCTAACCGCCAAATGCCATTCTCAACGGCATCTATACCGCATCGACGGTCACCAGTCTCCTCAACTGTCCCACCCAGATCTTCGATGCCCACACTCAACAACAACTCATCGAAGCAAAGGACACTAGCCCATAGACACCTGGATATTGCTGTGCATTCCCTCACTTTTCGGCATAGCCCACACCACTCTACGAAGTACTCCCGTCTTCCACACACGTTGCGGACGCACCGTAACCGCCCTTTCTCGACTGGCTCTTTATCGAGCGTTTCTTTTACACGGCGGCCTGACGTTATCCAAACTGTCGAGAAACCTAGTGGATATTGTGTTCTCAAGCGCACACAAAGCCTGCCAAAATCTAGCTACCGGACACCCCGTGGCCATTTGAACTGTGTGCGAAATGATCCCTTTGTTCCTAATCCCATAAAGCCGCGAGTGCACGACCAAAGACCGCACACAGGTTTTTAATAGGCGTTCTAGTGCATGCCTAACGGAGTAGTAAATCTATCTTGAAGAGAACTTGGGTGTAGCCCACAATCCGCAACAATTTGTTCATAAACAACGGTCGCCTGGGTTGACAACGTGACCACTTCATTGATCGTAAAACGAGCCTTTTTCCATAAATAGAAAACACATTCTTCAATGCGAATACACTGCAAAATTCGTGGTGGTTTTTTATTAGACATCAAAAATACCCTAGTCTACCGCACAGGCTCAACTCGGACCACGCCTTTGTCTCCACCGGGCTGCGTTATTGAAATTTTCATTCATCCGCTAAAATGAACGTTGCTCCCATAGACCTAGACTGGATTTTGACAACACATTACGCTTGGCTTTCGTGTATAGCAACGGTTTTGAAAAAAACTTCAATCTCAGCTAAGAATATCAGCCAATAAAACAGGAAACCAGCTACATTCGTGTCTTAGGCATTTTGATAGGTGGTTTTGGCAATGTGATAGCCTTCATCGGTTGACAACGTGACCTCTCCAACGACCATAAAACGAGCCTCCGTGTTTCCGTAGAAAAACATTAGACTGACTAGGGAAAATTTGGGTTTCAAATGTGACAGTGATTTCCCATATCATGATGGGGATCAGCCCATGACTGGGGGTTTTCGGATGAGAGTTTTCTAGACAAGGAGTTAATTGAGAAAATTCGGAACAATGGCTGGCAGAACACTACCCAAAAACATGGCATTCCGAACCAAAACTGTTTTCAGAGCTAATCACGAAAATATCTCGACTTGGGCCACAACTCTATTTACAAATAATAGTTCATCACGGCAAGCTGTTTTGACTGTCATAAAATCTTGACAGCGAAAAACTCGATTCCACCATTTTCGATTGTGAAACGAGTCTCTATTCGCATAGAAACATGAGATTGTCATTTCAACTTGCAAACTGATGAAATAAGACACCTCGAGGTTCTAATCCCTGATCAGAGACGTAATTTACGGTCTTTAGAGAGCTCTCAGTGAGCAGCGTGTCCAAAGACCGTGACTTGTGATTCTCCCAATGCGATGTTCCACTGCTAGTCGTTGGACACCTACCCAAAATGCACCATAAAATTGGAGTAATTCTACGCCTCTAGCGAGATTTCAACCTCAAAGATAATGATTTCACCGTATTCACCACTCTACCATCGACCGCAAAACCAGACTCTGTTGGCATAGAAACGATCTGTTAATACACTGGGGCGTCTTAGGGCTAAAGACCTCAAAACTAATTCATAACCACACAACATAGAACCCGAGTTATGCTATACCTCCCCGAATCTTCAAAGTTACACTACGCTGTAAGCCTCTAACGAAATTTCTAAAAAACATGCTTCTCGCTGTCTTTGAAAGATTCTTTGTTGACAGTACACTACAGATTTTGAGTATTTCTAAGCCTTTAACGGGACTTCGACTAAAACTTGCCACATAGAATTGGGGCTTTTCGCAGCGTCTACCTCTGAAGGAGACTTGGGATGTACTATCGCTGGTAATTTAAAAGGACGCAACTGAGAAGCAGAGTATTTGCAAGCCCCCAAAGGCACTTCAACCCACCTTACTCCTCGCTAGCTCCGAAAAAGACCCAGGGGGTTAAAAGGCCCTTCGTTTCACCCTACGATCCGATGCAATCATCTCTCTGCCATTCAATAAATGCCCCTTTTTAAATCTAGACTGGAGATTATTGCAGTAGTTATAAGGCTCTAGAGAGATTTCAACGCTTCTCGCTACCTCTGAATAAAACTATGGAATCTTAAAGTCCCGATTTTACTAATATGCATAGAAACTAGCCTTAATGCACAAAAATGTCTTAAAGCTCACGGCAATATTCACGCCTCCTATCTAATTTAATACTACGCAGCATAGAACCGGAGTAATTCGGAGCTTTAGCGGGATTCCAATCCAAAATGCATTTTGATATCTCAGAAGAAGACCAGGGGTTTACTCTAAGAACCGAGTTACGGTTCCCATCAAGTTCCACGCTATTTCCACGCCTCTTTAAAGACTTCGACGTAAAGGGCCATTCACGAGAGCCCTTTTGACGCAAAAAGGGAGTGGGATGACTCACCAGATGGAGATGGCGACAGAGGGCGGCAGACCGAACTGCTTGGGGAAGAGACGGGAGGCGTCGTCCCATTTGGCGCGTAGGCCCGACGCCTCGTGGCACTCGTGGAGCTGTGCGAGGTCGCGGAACTGCTCCGAGAACTCCCGTCGCCGTGGGATCGCTGTCTGGCGCAGCATCCGCTCCACGTACCGCATCGCGTTCGGCGTCGATTCTACAAGATGAACAGGCGAGACCCTGTAGTGGCTCTGACTTGACAGTACTCGCAAGGGACGCCCCTGGCAAGTCGCTCCGAATTTCACGTTCTTTTTAAATTGAAAAGAACTTCAGAACATCGCTTTCATGCTTAGATGCAGTAAACTAGTCAAATTTCATTTCACAAAACGTTACATCAAAATCCACGCTGGGCTAAATAGGTTGTACTGGCGATACCTCGTAGTGACCGTGAGACGACGCTTAGCATCTCCATAAAAGGTCCATCATTGGTCGCCAGTCACAAGTGCATCAAAAAAAATGAAACAAGTTGGCAAGAATGGAATTGCTGCTCCCAAAATCTGCAGGAAAACGTGTTTGAGGGGCCATTCTGGGCTTACTAAGGGCAATTTGGTTAAGAAATAACATCCGCACACTTAAAGCTATGCAGAGTCCTTAGGAATTTATCCGGTAAATTTCCTATTTCTCTTCTACTGGAGTTACCTATCAATATCTCAGAAACCACACGTCATATTTCATGCAATGATACCATCAGCGACACGCTGCAACATCACCAATTTAAAATCCACGCACGTCAGTTGGCTTCGAGCCTATTTTATGCAATGCGTCTAAAAGTTCACACACAAGCGTACCCGGGCTTTCAGAAAGGGATTGAAAATTGATTTCACTTGATCAGCGTTTGATGTTAGTTAACCATGGCACAAGGAGAGTAAACGTGGCGAGATTTACATGTGAATTGAGGCAGCTTTCCAACCATGTAATCGGAAGAAATCGAAAGGTGCCGAAAGATTACTAATTCATTCATAATCGTGAATATCAAAGCAGTGAAGGTCCTGTTTACTAGCTGGGTAATTTCCATGGTAATATATCAAAGTGTACGAAGTTGCCGACTTCCATGACGGCTTTTTGTCCACTTCAAAAGCATGATATTATTAATAAACTCAATTCTGAACGGACATTACCAAGCAGGAAAATGTAAAAACGAGAAGCTGAGAGGAATGTGCTGGTGTCAATTATGTCACAGTGTAAATCATGAAAATCTAGCCAAAAATGTCGATGAAAAACAATAAAAGATGTTAACGCACCTTCAAAGGGAGCAGATTCATCTAGCCGACTGTACTTTGGGCTGGTCGAATTTTTTCGGCCCTCCAACTCTGTATCATCATAACTAGACGAAGACAATGTTGAAGAAGACTTTTGGCTTGTGTCGATGCAGACGTGGCTCCCATGTTTCTGAATGAAAAGACGGCACGCAGCATCTAAGTGACCAAGAGAATGACTTTTTGGAATTGTTGGATCATTGGGAAGGGGAGGTTGAGAATCGGCATGGATGAGCGAAGCAAAAGAGGAATTGGATAGATAGTGGCTTGAGTTGTTCCCATTATCAACAATGGTGCTTTTGATTCCGTTAACGGATTTGTGAGTTAGGAGGAAAAGATTGTCCGGTTCGCTGAACGTTCTGAAGATTTCTGTTGCACCATCCATTAAATCGATATCGCTGAAACATCAACAAAAAAAGAAATATTACGATCGCATCAATTTGGACTGCCGGAAATATGAACTCAATGGAGGGCTTGGATTTAAATAACCACACTTTTGCAATTGGGAAAAAATTTGAAACTGACACACGAACAAGATAGTTATACCACGCGCTCATAAAGTTACACAATTAAAGTAGCTAATGGAAAAGAAATAAAATAAACATTATTATTTCAAAGATCAGTGAAAATTCCGAGCATCCAGGTATTCATCTTTATTTATTATATATTTTATAGCATGATGAATGAAGAGACACTCCCACCGCGCATTATTATAAAATTCATATTGGAAGATTTCCATAATAATTGATGTTACCTTTATTAGGTACTAGTCTGCAAATAATGGGAAAAAATATTTCAAAACTACCTCAATTTTAAAAACACTACATGAAAAAGCTTTAACAAATGGTCTTAAAGTAGGAGCACCTTTTAGAATATTTGCGTTGGCTTTCCTAATGTCACTAAATCGTTGCATCTACGAGTGAGCACGGAAGATGGCCCAACACTTGCCGACTAGGCTTTGTCTGACTTTTTCAGGTTTAATAAGCCATTCCGTAAATACTTGGCTCCTTTTGGATTCTGTTATTGAGCTTTTAAAATGACATATTCACTATATCATTGACCCTACCTAATATTATGTTCTTACAAAGTAGTATCTTCCCAATGTCTTAGAGCAGGTGTCTGGCAAATACTCATTTGTGATTCTCAATATTTACACAAAGTTAATCATCATAAAAAGTCGTTTGTAGGCTGAGCATAGTGTCTAAGTTGGCCAGTAGGATATTCAGGTAGAACTTTTTTATGGTAAACTCGGAAATTTAATTCTACCAATGTCATCAATTATCAGATTTATGAAACTCACATAGCAATTTCGATACTGTGGCCTTAGTAGTGTAATGCATCTTAAGCGCGATAAATTCTGATTGGTTGATAAATATGAACTCCCACACTGTAGTCGCTATTTGATGGATTCCTCGGTGTAGTGAAGCAAATCTAGGCCTGCAATTTATCCAGTCTGATCCCTTCTTCACTCCCAATTGAGCATTCTCATCTTGACTCTGGCACCTATTTAGTAAGTTGACTTATTGTCAAGACAATAGGAATCCTGCATTTGAGCCTGCTCTTAATGTGCCCTGCTAATGAATTCTGCCTTACTACTCATGGATTAATAACGTTCCAAGATCTTTGTTCGTGGCAGATTACAACAATAGATTCTATAACTTGAAATTTCTACATAAATCATGGGTGATAGCAAATTTGACTTCGTAGCATGTTTCCAAGTGTCGGTACATTTTAACTACTTAGCCCAAGGTAAACTACCCTCTCTTTTCCAAAAATGAAGGATCCTAATAGCCAAAAAGCTGTTTTAACCGAACGGAGGCATTCAAACATATAATCTAGCTACGTGGGTAGAATAGCGTTTTGTGTGCTAATTATTTCCCGATGCTTTTGTGCAAACCCGGTAATTTCACTTCTCCAAAGCTTGCCTCTCTGTGCTTAATGAACCAAAAGATGCTTCTCATTAAACCGTATTAGGAAGAATTTTCGTCGAAAGACCCTTTCAGTGGCTTTAGAAGGGCAATAACTCATTTCATATTATCTCATCTACTTGGATCTTTAATGAGCAAGTATCCTAGTCCAAATCGTGTTAATAAATTAATTTTTGAACTAATTTCACAGTGTTCGATGCATTCTAAGTAAAATAATAAACATATGCGTTATTTGTTACACTGAGTTGAAGACATCTTACTTGGTCGTTCAGACAATGCTTGCAGCAATTTGAAGCTATGTATATTAAAAAAGTAGAAATATTAGTCAAGTTTTGTGGAATCTTTACTTGCATTCGAGCTTTTAGTTAGTAATTTTCTCATTTTTGAGATTAAATTACTCTGGCTGATAAAATCCTACTTTTTGAGACTACTACTCATGTTTTGAGTAGCGGTAAGCTAATTTTCTTCATTAAATTAATTATTTGTCGCTATTGGTCTATGTTGATAAGAGAGATGTCTAAAATTAACACTCACACAATTAACAGATGCGAGCTCATAAAAGAACACGGAATGTACCAACTTGTCTAACTTAAGAACAGTCGACAGATGCTGACAAGAAGCAGAAAAATCTGACATATACAGCTTCATAAAAGTAGAATGAAGAATTACCTAACTATCCCTGATAGTACGGAGCACGATCGAATAGGCTAGTCGGATTGAATAAATGCTTTTTTTGGATTTCTTAGTGTGATGCAGGTTTATCACTTTTTTGATGAACTTTGTGTTGAAAGAGAGCTTCGTACTAAACTTTTTAAACTTTCATCTCACCCCTGTTTAGCCACCAAATCGTGATTGTATATGGGTACTTTACTAAGACTTAATGCTGGTTTGACCCAAAGTTGTAGACATCAACTTTTCAACTAACCCTCATTTTAGCTGTTTGACACTTTTTTTCTAATTTGAATAAAATAAAATTTAGTGGAAACGCCCTGTTGTGCTGAGATCTACATGATTTACCACGATTTCGGCTATCGATTACCCGATGGAATAATGCATTTATAAAAGCAGAAAAAGGTATTTTTAAAGTTAGTTTTTTTGTATTTTAGAAAATCAAATACTTGATATACCATAAAAAGTGCTCATCACGTGACTGCCCTCTGGTCAACTAAATCGATAATTCATTAAAATATGTGACCATTAGATTTATTTCCGATTTCATCATAAGATCGGGTCAGTGGTAACCACATAACTACAACCATAAGGGTCACTGCTCACAGATTATTGTAAAATAATAAATGATTGCTGTAAATATGCGATAAAATAGGTCTTTGGAGTAATAAACGAATTCTATTGCCTGCCAATTTTGTGGTAAATAAAGGTAGCAGTTAGTAAACAAAGCACCAAAGCTATCTGAGAGATGAATTTATGAAATAAACTTTCAACGAAACCCCAAAAACTTGACAGTGCGATTTTTAAGTTAAATCTAGAATAATTGATAAATATCCCGGTGCTCCTACATCCTCCAAACGCTGTACATCTTCTCACACTCTTAAAATACTTCGTTGTGAATTTCACTTCACTCTAGTATGTGGTTCTTTAAGAATAGAGTAAATTTGAGTACCGTATGGTGAACCACTTTCTCTTAGACCATCTATTACGAAATTTGAAAGAGCCTTAGTCACCATGGAGTAGAACCGTATTTTGTAATGAGTCTACGCAAAGTAGTAAATGCCAGTTAATCTGACTAAAATGGCCCTTTACCTAATGGAAGGCAAAACGCCCGCATGCCAGCAGTTGCCTTTACAAAAGTTCTACGATGAATGCTTTCAGAATGCTCTAACTTGCCGGTATGTGGGTTTAGAATAGCCAAGGACATTGCCAACGTTTCCTAACTAGATATTTCTCAATATCAGAGTCCAGTTTTATTGATTTATCAAAGTAGGTTTCCTGGGCATTGTTGGTGAAGACGTTTTATGAGTGATTTACTACCCACAATGCTTTAAATGCCGCTTAATGGCCTGAATAAACCTCCTCATATGAATTTCACTCGCTCCTTCGAGATTACTAACTCACTGCTGGGTAATTTCAACCAGGCTATAAAAATGTTGAGCCAACTTTGCGAAGGTTATTATAACTTAACTAATTAGAGCCAAAATTACATTTGCACGTCTTCAGGAGCACTCAGAACCTCCTTAATTCTTTTAGAGATCATTAGTTGAAGTTTTGCAGTTCCTCTGAGCTGTATGATCAAGTAAAAGTGATTAATAACATGAAAATTTGATAGAATTAAAGGGAATTTAATAGACAGGGAAACGCCATTCTTCTCAAAAATCTTTCTACAATATATTCTCACAAAATAAGTGGCTAACACATTAAACATTCAAGCGAATACCCCAAAAGAAACTGTAGACTAGATCCCGGTTCTCGATTCATCCAGATATAGACAGCGGTGCTCAGAAACTTCAAAGACCGCTTAATAATGTTGCCCAAGAAGAATTTATATTCTTCCTTTTATTTGATGAAGCCATAGCGGTTCTACTTATCCTGTACTCAAGTGAAAAGTCTCTTTTCAATTACCTTTTCCAGTGTCTCAATGTCTCAAGGAGCCTTGAGAAAGCATTAGAAACTACAAAAGAATAGTCAACTTTTCGGTTAGGCCCAATTAATGGCTCTCTTGGGCAAGAACCCTGACACGACTTCCAAGAGTTAGCGGATGCCTAAGTTTGACATCAGAACTTGGTGACAGATGCTAAATTGCTGCTCTATACATAATTCCTTGTAAGGGCTGAAAGCGGTCATGCACTTGTGCAACAAGTGTAATAAGAAAGGCCACAAAGATGGGTTTTGCTGTAAAAACCAAACGAACGAACTACACATCCAACCATCGTACGGGACGCTGCGACGTGCAACCGAACGGCCTACAGATGCCCCTGTAGTCATTCATGGATACGACAAATTCCTGGATTAAGCTCGGAAGATTAAGGCTGGAGCACCTCTAATGCTTGCGGCAATCCGATACCACAATTAGAGTCGATACATCGTGGGTTGAGTTAACAGTAATGGTTAAAATGGCTGACAATCATTTTAATCAGAAGGTGAGGTGTGCCAAGGTCTTCAGTGAGAGCCGCAAGTTCCATGGTAGTGGCTGAAGCACTCCATCTAGATGACGCAACCCCGATTTCACAGGAATCTGCATGCTTTGAGAGCAATCAGGCAGTCTGCTGTGTTCCTCCGTGGAACACCTCCTCCTCAGATGATGATAAAAGGCCTGCCAAGACATTAAGTGTAGCTCATTAACGAAGCTGGCTTATTAAAACCACTACGTAGTCTCCATTGTAATTCTACACATTGTTCAGAGCTTAGCATTGAGCAACGATCACAAACCCAGCCTTATTCTGATCACCACGATCCAAATTATCGTCATTTTAATCAAGCAAATGAATTACGAAATAGGGTGTAACATTTTACATGAAAAGACCTAATGCTTCCCGAATAGCTTGCACATCCAGAAATTTTCCATGCCAAGAGCTTTCATTCAATAGTTGAGCCTGTGGTCTATATTTGACGTGCGAAACTTTTAACGACTGCTTTGTAGAGAATTAATTTTTACGCAGAAGGCAATTGCAGTAAATACGAAAGCATATCCAAGAGGTTGTGATTAACAGCTAGTGAGATTTGGCCCGATTCTACCCCCTTTTGTGGCTTCGATGTCGATCTTGATAAACCTCAAAATATCTCCATTTTAGCGGCAAAAACCCAGGGAAAATCTAAACCCCCTTATAGGGAGTACATCGTCACGGTGTTGCTTATTTTGAAGGCAGTAATTAGACGTTTCTTGGAAAGATGTCCACACTTAAGCTCAATTAATAAATTCGTTTATATGTCTAGATTTATGGCCTTTTCCCGTATTAAAAATTACTGCACATCAACCCACAAGCAACTGGGAACTTGGCCAAAAGATTAAGCGCCAAGTGTACTCTAGTACTTTATCTCCCCCTAGTAACGATCCACCCACCCTCTGCCCAATTAGATTTGAGGGTTAAGATTCCCTGTTCCTAATCTGATGCAAAACTGCGCAAAAGCGACTGCCAGGTGTTCCTAGGTTATTTGGCTTATTGATTTTTGTGCTAAAAATCGATAGGCACATCTGAGTGAATTCAACTCATTGCAGGTAGTGGGCGGTTCAAAGCAGATATTTCGGTGTCCTTTCATTTCTGATTAAAAGACCAGAAATTCGGAAAATAACTGAATTTATTAGTTTATTTTTTAATAAAGTGGCCTTGACAATGTTTTTCACTTCCTCTACCTAAATTAAATTATAGTTGTTACATTGGGAATTTTTTCCGATGAATATCGTTTTCATTCGTATTTTTTGGAAATACAATTCCAGTAAACAGATCACATGGAATTTTCTATTTAAGTAACCTTTGATTTATGGGTATGTTTCCAACTTTTAATAAAAGAACCTCAGCCCCGTTGTTAACATTAACTGTTTCGGTAACCAAACATAAGGGAAAGCATCGAAAAGCGTGTTGTGTGTTTGCAAAATCTCCATTGTAATGGGTTCAATAAAACCAGACTAGCATTTTTTAATTCTTACTATCCATAGCAGCATTTTAAGAGTTTTAGAAAAGCCTTTAAAAAATAGGTAGGATAGTGATATACTGGATAATTTTAACCTTCCAGAAGGCAGATTCGTTCGTTCTAATCATTTTCCAAAGGTTACAAAGCAACGTAGTTTGCCAGCGTCATCGCGTTTCCGTTAGCAGCGCCAGTGAAATAAAATGCTTCCACAAAATCTGACCTCACGTGCAGACGCTAGATAAAACACTCCATGCATTACCGTCAACCGTAGAAAGCTACATTAAGACGCGACACATTAATCAGTATAGTTCATTTCGAGGACAAAATGTCACACTAAGTGTCTTTGAAATAATCAATCCGCGGTTTATGAAAAGGAAGCTCGTACTTAACTTAATTCACCACGCGGAAAAAATCAATTAACCACACTGTAATAATCGATAGGGTCAACACTTGAAAGTGACTAAGCATTTTCGTGCATTAGGTAGCTATTTATTTAAATGAAAGTAACATTATAGCAGATATTTCATTGATCGCGGTGGTGAAGTAGGTCATGGAATGAGCTATTCAAGTTTAATGTTGTTCAAGCATAACTAAGCCTTAAAACTGCTGCGGTTAAGTGGTAAACTTTAAGCTCCTTGGACTTAAATCAAATTTTGAGGTAGAATTGTTACTTAATTCTCAGCTACATTAACAACGGGGTCTGCTTGCAGTCCAAAGTCGTGAATAGTGAAAATCCACCTTAAAATCTAAAACAATTTCTATAAAAAGGCCATTTTTAGTGAACGATTCATGGATTCACATTGAAATTTGCAAATCGGATTTTTCATTAGCGAAAATGTATTAGAACTTGGAAATAATTTGTAAAAAGACGTGGAATTTCCAGACTAGAGCAACGTGCTTGACCTAAGCATTTGAAAGCTGCGCTCTGATTGGCTAAAGCAATCCCTGTCTACCAATGACATGGATGCAACCATGAACCAATCAGAATACCCTGGATTGGGAATGTCTAATGAGCCAATAGCAGCGCTCCTTGACGAACAGACACTCATGCTGGTTTGATAGCGCACGCAAACATTCAGTTTACCATTTTTGTATCTGAACGTAACGTGCCCTGCAACTCTCTAAATTTCGACAATGGCTAGACGCATAAAATTTTCACATTATAAAAGCGGCCTTTTCGACTCTCGCAAGGAGCACGATGCCTGTGGCGTTGGCTTTGTTGCCAACGTGCGTGGAGAACGATCATCACTCGTAAGTTGGTGGCATTTTTTCACTTGGCGTCTGCCAAAATGTATTTGAAATTTTTTGGCCTATGTGCTGATTGGACTCACTAAAAGTTATCTTTTTTACCAAACATCCACCATAGCAACGGGTCTTCTGTTGTGGTGACGTTCACCATCTCTCATTCAGTGTGTCTTTTGTGTTAGCCAGGATTGCGGAGTTAGAATCCTCTCCGATTGCTGCAAAAAAAGCCGAAGCAGACCGAAAGCATGTGGCCTACGCGTTTTTCATGCACTAGAGCGACCTTGCTTGCCTGTTGCCCGCTTCAGCGAATGGTGGCTGGGCAGTCTTGCCCTTCCCATTTCGTGTGGATTAGTCAGCTCCTCCCCTAGCTAACCAGCTAGTAGGACAGCTGGCACAAACGCCCTTTTGTTCGGCAAGAGTGGTGTTACGCACACATCTCTGGCTTGGCTTGTGCGCGCGCACCCTTTGGGTTTCATCATTCCTGCGGGTCTACGCTTTGCTTTTATTATGGGGGGTGCTACACGTGATCACCGCTCTCAAAATCCGAGAGTAATTTGCCGGGTTTTGGGTGTCCTTACAGCCTCCCCCAGTTGCCTGCATTTCGAGAGGTATCAAATGTCTCCTCTAATGGCACCACTATTAATTTGGTAGCCATGTGTAAACACATTAACTGCTAAAACCCATTGGACTCTGGTCATTGGAAGCTCCTATTTTATTATTTAGTTGACCCCGAATTTCCTCCTGTTACCTTGCCAACTTTCGCCTGCATTAAGTATGCATCCAACTTGTTGGTAATCCATGTTTGTTCGATATGCCTTTTGTAGGTCATAGAACAGGCCAATACGATGCTGAATCGAATGGAGCATCGTGGAGCCTGTGGCTGTGATGACGAAACAGGTGATGGTGCTGGTGTGATGACGGGAATTCCCTTTGAGCTCTTTGAAGAATACGCCAAGTAAGTTCCCTCTCCTCTCCCATTTGGTGGGCTTGTACAGACCATGAAGCGTGTTCGTGCTCCTACCTCATGAATGCTGTTGACCCAACTCTAGTGCTGTTGGTGGGTACATTTAACAACTCTTTGACGTCAAAATGAAGTTCTAGCTGGCTGCATTCATAAGTCGGAATTTCTGGCAGATTCTGCTTAGGTCTTGGATCTATCTTGCCAATCGCACAGGGTCTAGCACGATTTAGTCAGTTTGTAATGCGTGTTCACTTTTTCGACTGGGTGTAAGCATCAACTTTGTAACAATTGTGGTATCATTATTCCCAGTGGATAAATGCACACAAAGAGATCTCTCGGAAGAATATAGCCCTTAGAGTAATTCAGCTTTTGGGTCGTTGTTAAGTGGCGTTCATTCTCTCTGTGATGCAAAATGCCGTGTCGTAAAAATTCATCTCGACCACAGGCAGAGATCTAATCTCTCTTTTTGCGAAGACCGTGCCAACGAAACCGCCCCTCCTATTTTGCGTATTAATCTCCCTTTACTGCTGTTTTTAAAATATCCACTCTGATTGCATCATTTTAGTGACTTTTGCTCCTAAAATGCTGCCACGTGATTAGAAAAAAAACAGGATTTCCATGCTTGTATTGAAGCAGGATTCGCTTAGAGCCCAAATTAGTTGCGTCAGAAAAAAAGGTTGGAAGGACTTCTCTTCCGAACCGGAGATCGGTGTATTTGAAATGGTCCGAGGGTAACGTTAGTGACCTGATTGCTCGTCCACACGATTACATTCAACGATTAAGCTCTGATACGAATGATTTGATGTGTTGCAGGAAAGCAGGCGTGACCCTCCCACCGATGGGTGAATTCGCCGTCGGTATGATCTTCGTCAATGAAGACGACAAGGTCGATGAGGCTATGGAACGCTTCGCCAAATACGCCGAGGAGTGCGAAATGAAGGTACTTCTACCTTGACCCTGATCTGACCTGTGTGTAGCCTTTATTTGGTGCTTCGAATGACCGTATTTACTCATCCACCCTGGTTTAGGTGCTTTTCTGGCAGCGTGCGAAGGTCAACAACGCCGGTATTGGACCTGTGGCGGCTTCAGCTGAGCCCACTACCGTCCAAGTGCGTTTCTAGTACTTGTTTACCTCTCTTTTGGCACATTCTAAAGCCTCTTTACCCATCCCCATTTAGGTGTTTGTCGTCTCCAGCGAGAGGGAAGGCGATTTCAGCAACTTGAAGTTCATTTGCAAGGTTAGTTTCCCTCTTCTTACCTCATTATCGAGACTTACTCTATCTCCAAGCTCCATAAATCAGGTTACCGAAACAGGGAAGCTGTAAGTTTAACCTCAAGCATGGCGAAAAATCACTCCTGTCCTCCTGGTGTGGTTGTAAAGAGCTTTCAGTAGAAGTGCATTGAAGCCCCGAATCTCCCTCTCGCTAGAGAATGTCACTTGTTTCGCTATCGTTGCTGTCGCTAATGAACGGGGTTAACTGAGGTTAGGCTCTGCCATTTCGGCAAAAAGTAAACTAGCAGCCTAATTAAAGAGGAATAAAATTCACTGACCTTTTGGGCTGGTCATGCTTTGTCACGAGGGCTTGTACGCATCGTGGTTATGTGTTAATCCCCTTGTTTGCTGGTCTTAGGTGTTCTTCCTGCGAAAGTACGCTTCCCACCAGTTTGAGAAGGACGACATTGCCTACATTTGCAGCTTATCATCTCGAACTGTCGTTTACAAGGTGAGTAGTAGAAGCAGCATTTGTCGCGTTTTCCTTTATTCAACCTGTTGTTTGTACACTTTGTAGGGGATGTTCACAAGTCGCCAATTGTGGGACTACTTCATCGATTTGCAAGACCCGGAGTTCAAGACCCACTTCGCGATTGTCCACAACCGTTTCTCCACAAACACCTTCCCTTCGTGGTCTCGGGCTCATCCCCAGCGACTTATTGCTCATAACGGTGAAATCAACACCCTTCGAGTGAGTTAAAATCGATCTTCTGCTCAAGAAGGCCCGATCAGTGACATTTCATATTCGCGAGATGGAGTTATATTTGTTTTATTTGTCTATAAATAGCCTTAGTGCAACTTCGTCGGATTTTTTCTGATCGTAGAAGCTGGATTAAGTGTAGATTTAAAACGCAGATTGGTGGTCCGTATCGTCGATTTACTGTTACTCATAAAGGCTATCATACATTTGGGAAGTGGATGAAAGTTTAGCGTCGTCGAAGTACCTATATCTATAGATTTCATCTCAAAAGCTCAAGAGGACCTATTGAATAATGGACGGACAGAAGGTGGACCGGATTTATTTCAAGAGATTCAGTTACTACGTGGTTAGGAATGGGTAGATGTGTACCTCAGTGGGCTCTATTCAGAACGCCGATTCGACTGCACTTCGTTACGTCCCGTACGATGGCTCGAAGCGGGGTTCATTCGCTTGGTTTTATCGCAAAACCCCTCTTCACAAATGATTGATAAATGGGCAGTCCCACTAGAAGTGTAATTTTCCACAGAACTTACCATGGTAATTTCTTTGGTTGGTGATGAAAGTTGATAGAATTTTCTGAGCGGTTTCTATTTTCTGAGCCCTTACAAGGAAAGATGTATTGAGTGACAACTTAGCACCGGGCCACTGTATTCTGATGTCGAACATGGGCATCCGCTAACTCTTGAACAGTCGTGTTGGAGTCCTTGTCTAAGAGAGCCATCAGTTGGGCTCATACAGAAGATAATTAACAGAAAAACGGGACTATGCAGGTCCTGGTACGAGAAATGGCTGAACAGGAACTCAGAGCAGAGTTTGTCTGCTCTGTTGATATAGTCTCAAATGTTTTCTCCAAGCTCCATCGTGACTTTTAGGTACTGGAAACGGGCGTGATAACTGCAAAGTTTATTCGACGAATTGTCTGGCGTCAGAGTAACGACTTAAACAACTGTATGTTTTATACAAATAATAATGAAGTCATAGTTCCAGATAATCCAAAATTATAAGTTTCTAAAGATATGCCAAGGATGAGTTTTGAGCCTTAATTCAGACAATATAATGGACGGTTTCCACGGAGAAGGCATGGGTTATCGTGTGTGTGTGTGTGTCCCCTTTTTGTTGTGCAGGGCAACGTGAACTACGCGAAAGCCCGTGAGGCGATCATGGAAAGCTCGCGATTCGGAAAGCGTCTGCGCGATCTCTTTCCGATCATCGAGGAGGGCATGTCGGACTCGGGGTGCTTCGACAACCTCCTGGAGTTCCTGCTCTACGCCTCCACTCGTTCGCTGCCCGAAGTGGTCATCTCCATGATCCCTGAGGCCTGGCAATCCCCCGAAGCCCAGGCCTCTCTGCCTGAGCACAAACTCAACTTCTACAAGTGGGCTGCCAGTCTCCTCGAACCCTGGGATGGTCCTGGTAAGCTACTCTCAACTCACAAGAATACTATAACCCCTTTTCGATTAGTCTCTCTGTTTTCAGCAAGTTTTAGTGATCTTATCAAGTTTTCAGGGTGGTGGTGGGCCCCCCCCTGGAGGGTTGGCTAGCCATTCGCCCGGTGCCTCTCAAGCTTCTCTGTAATGTTTGTTTTTTCCGATCTTATAACGTCTAAACGGAAGAGGATTTTTTTCGATTTCATTGGAATGAATTAGTGACTTTCAGATCCCAAAAAATTGCATAAAACGGAGCCTGTGATAAATGGAGGTCTCTCTCTTTCATTTCCGTTTTGGGGACAAGACTTTGTCCAATCTGCTAGCTTCCACAGTACTTTTTAGCCAAAAAACCACGGCGCTTTGATTAAATTTCTCTATCCCTGTAGGTAAGCTAATAATCTTTCTTCTTAGAATTGCTTTAACGGTGATCCTTCACCGCCTATTCATACAGAAAAGATGCCCTCGAAGGTAGACATGGGAACGTGGAGAGGTAAACATTGTTACAGGGATGAATCTAAGTGGTTTAACTTGGCACTCTCTTAAAAAACTTCATTTTATTCTTAGCGAGAAACAACAGCGCCTTGATTAGGTGGAAAGTTGTTTAAATGACCTCTGTTAACTGTAATCGCCTGGTTAAAGGAACTCAATCCTTAAAATAGACTTGGTAGCCTTTTGTGGTAAACATTCAGCTATTATGCCTTCGCCTAAAAAATTAATCACCTTTTTCAACACTGACGATGCCATTTCGAGGGGCTTTCGTTTCTTGGAAGCATGTTTAACTGCATCATAGTTATTAAGTGTCTCTTGTCAATTTTTTGCTTAGTCTTTTTAAACTGCGTCAAAATAGCTTTCACCCTCCTCCCAAAATTTAAAACAGCACTAAATAAACACCAAGACCTGTTACGCGGGTTATCTACTGGTCTCTCGGTTTTAAGAAGTCCTTATGATCCATTTATTTTCTTAATTTTGTGTTGGATTGGTTCGTATCTGGGTCTTGCGTTAGTTTCCAAACCGTCTTTTCCAGTCGATCGTGCGCTAGAAGTCTCTAGGTGAGATTTTATAGCTCTGTTGCTGCTATGCGCAGATTATTCTTAACAAGGAATGGCAGCACTTTATTTAAGTGGAAACATTCTCTCTAGTTGCTAAAACAACCATCGCTTAGTTAAAGGAATTCATTATCAAAATTAGACGTGAGCATTTCTAGAGGTACACATTTACCTCTTTTGTCTTCGCTTACAAGATTAATCAACTTCTTTTTAACAATGACGATGCCATTTGACCCGAATTGACCTCTCTTAAGAGCACAGCCTGAAGTGAAGAAGGACTTTCTCGGAGTAAAAGTTCAGCTATTCGTTTTCAGGACGATCGGGGTATTCTTGCTTAACTGCATTGTTTTTAAGCATGTCTCTTGTCAATTTTGTCATTTAAAACTGGGTCAAAGTTGCTTTTATCGTCCTTCTGAAATTGTCCTTTAGTTTAAAACAGCGCTGCATGAGCATCAAAGCCTTCTACATGCGTTATCGACTGGTTTCTCGTATTCAAGGCAGTCTTTATGGACCACTCAATTTCTAAATGTTGTGGTGGCTTGGTTGGAAGGGGCTCCTACTCATTTCCTTCGTATTTGGGTCTTGAGCTTGTTCCTAAACCGTTTTTTCCAGTCGATGGTGCTGCCACGCAAAGCTTGTTCTCCGGTTTCGGAATACTGCCTTTTTTAGCAAGAAAGAACACCACTTTGTTTAAGCAACTGCGTTTTCTAGTCGGTAAACCAGACTACGCAAAGTAGATTAAAGGTCATCTCTCCCAAAAGTAGACATCGGGAACTTGTAAAGGTAGACATTCACGTTTCTGTCTTCAATTAAAATCAACCTTGACCCGAAATGACCTCTTCAAAGAGCGTAGTCTTTAGTTAGAAAGGGGCTATTCGTCTTTTGGGACGTCACAATCGTTTTGATATTCTCCTTGAAAGTGTCCTAAAACAGCGATACATGAGCACTAATTTCTAATGCAAGGGGTTATCGGCCTGGTTTCTCTGATTTAAGACAGTCTTACAATGGTGGATTGATAGAAGGTGGCTTCCGTCGCATTTCGTTGTTACCTGTTCTTTGACCGTCTTTTTCAGTCGAGTATAACGACATCGCTCGCTAGAAGCCCCTAAGAGAGATTCAGTAACTCAAAGCTGTAGCCATGGAAACTAAGTCCATAGACAGGGACTGATTTCGCTTGTCTCTCTCCTCCTTTGACAGCCCTGATCGTGTTCTCGGACGGTCGCTACATCGGCGCAGTATTGGACCGCAACGGGCTGCGTCCTGCGCGCTTCTACACGACCAGCGATGGCATGGTCTACATGTCCTCCGAGGTGGGCGTCGTGGAACTGGCGGATGTGGTCGGCGTCCGCAACAAAGGTCGTCTGAAGGCCGGCCGACTTCTCCTCATTGACACGGAGGCCGGGTCGATCCTCAACGATGAGGACCTCAAGGAACAGATCGCTTCGCGCTTCCCCTTCTACGAATGGGTCCGCGATGGAGTGAGTTTTCGTCCTGCCCTCTCAAATTTCTCCCGATGGGACAATTTGTGGCCTTATACACTCCACTACCCTTCATTTGATCTCAAATTACAGGAAAAAAGCTCCCTTAAATCAGTCCATCTGTAGGAATTTAGCTTCTATCGAAATCGTTTCACTGTTAAAGAGCCACAATTGCGCTAAAAACTGTCTTAATTTTGTTATAACCTAGGATTTTAGCTTCCGTTGAGGAGCCAGAATGATGGTCCAGTGCTCTTGGAACAGATGTGAGACCTTATGGACTCTAGTAGTTTATCTGTGCTCAAATTGCAAATTTACTTAATTTGGTGAATTACAGGGATTTTGACGAAAAGCCACATTGATGGTGGATAATGGTTGGAACCAATTTCTGACCTTGTAGACTGTCAAGCAGTCCAATTGGGCTCGAAACCACCACGATTTTTGAGCCCTTATGGACTCCAGGCCCTTTATTGGGGCTTAAATTGTGAGAAAAGCAGCCTTAATCTGGCCAATCTCTAAAATTTTAGATCCTATCAAACCCTGTTGAAGAGCCACGTTGTGGTTTTGACAAACCGCTGACGTTATGGAAAAAGACTACCTTAATTTAATCAGTCTCTTCCGTTGTGTAAAAAGTGGTTTTCAGTTTGAGTTGGCATAAGGGCAATTTTTTCTTCTCTACTGGCGTGCACTTAAATGTCGTGGTAAAGTTTCCTCCCAACGGCAAGAATTTGTGACCTTTGGCTAGCGTAAAAAAGGCAAACGTCTCTACTTGGTTGTTTAAATGGAAACTTAAAACGTCTACTATGTTGACATTCATCGTCCATTAACTACTTCGACTGTGTCTCTGTTTTGACTATTCATGAATGAGCAGAATCACATGACCTCCGCATGAAAGCCTTTCCAGTTCAAACCACCACTGCATAAACTAATCGGCTTTTAAAGTGCCTTTTAACACAGAATGCACGATAGCTTTTTCCAGTTCGTTTAATCCTCTTGCCTCACAGCCACCCAATAAGGTGGTTGCGTTTTAGTCGAGAGAGGTAGGGCGGCTGTTTTAAGGGTCATATTTCCTGTCAAAAGTGAGCAGATTTCGGTACATTTTAATCAGCCTAATTCGCTACCTCCGAAGGGGCTCGCCACGAGAATGCAAAATGCTTCATTTTTATCATCCAATCTCTCTTGGAGTTGCCAACTGCCGGTGGTTTTTGACTGAATTCTTTTAAAGGGTCAACCAGTAAAAAAGTTTGAACTGTCTTTAGCCTGATCACTGATGTGATAAGACCTTTCATGTTACTAATTCGAAATGGGTAGTGTACTAGGCGTATATTTATTACTCCTAGCATGGATTCGAAACCACAGAAGACGTTTCAGCACATTTGGATAACTCAAATCTTAAAAAAGCTGCATTTTTTTACGAGCCATATGGGTGTTTCTGCTTTGGGTTTGCATTCTCCTTAGCCAAATAAATAAACTGCCTTCTATGCATGCCTAGCGATTGAAGTGTGAACAAAACAAGATATCCTCCAGAGCCTAGGTTGAGAGTGTGATGTTGGAAGGCCTGTGAAAAGGATAAAATCTATCGTAGGGTGTGCCCATTCTCCTTCAATCATGAAATACCAAGCCTCCAGTTGTCAATCAACAGGCTAAAGGTGGGGAATGACAAGCATGACCCCCTAACTTTCCGCTGGTGAAGGGAATGGGTGTGAACCTTGCCATGGCTTCTAGTATCTGGCGCGTTTTCTTCATACAGCAGCAGTTGTGTGGCAGGCAGTACCAGCAGCAGCAGCAGCCCTGGCAGAAGCAGCAGAGGCAAGAGGGCAAAAGATACCCACGGGCCAATCGATAGGCTCAGGTAGAGGAGGAGGAGGCAGAGGAGAAGGATGCCAGGGGGAAGGCAGACCAGGTAAGCTTAGGTGTAAGTTGCACGCACGCACGCACACAAGCGCGCGCTTGCAGCATCCCCTTGTCTCTGTTCTCCCCTCCCTCTCCCGCTTCTCGCACGTGATGAGCTCCGGTCACTACCTCCGCCTGCCTGCCATCTTTTCTGCTTTTGAAGGGGGGAGAGGGATTTGGCGCCTTGAGAAGGTGCAGAAGTCCAATTGATGGCCTCAGCTCCCCCTCAAAATAACTGACCTGGTTAGCGGGTTAAAAATTTAAACGACGGCGTCCATGAGGGAGGGAAAGAGGGGTGTAGAAACACACACACATGATTTTAAGTCATTCCAGCCTGAGTAGAGCTCAATCTTGTGGCTCTCTGAAACCGGGGTTTTTTCTGCCATTCCTACTAGGATCCTATTTATCTAAAAGTAACCTAAGAACTAAAATACGATTGTTAATCTCTGTCTGTTACTTCGGCCCATTCATCCTAAAAGTAGTTGTAATTTTTCCAATCAGATCTCCATCTTCCAGGTACAAAGTCCTGCTAACGATTTAAACCCGTGTGTATCAGACTAAAGTGCATAATTACCAGACTGGTGTAATGCCTTTGTGATTGCTATAAAATAATAAACTCATATGATACAGGCTTTTATTGGGTAATTAAAAGGGGGTTTAGAGAAGTATCATGCGGGAGCAATTTTGGCTAACACAAGTCACCACTGCCAATACGGCTAATTACAAAGCATCTCGGCCGACACTTAGACAAAAAGGGAACTGTGTCTTGAGGCTTCTGAGGTTTTTGCGTGTGGCAGTATCGCAAATGGGACGTTCCAGAAATAGCATCTTATCAGACATGAACATCCACACAGCTGCCATGAGAGCGGGTGATTTGATTTGTCGACAAGGTAATTTACCCCGCCTACAATTTCCATAGGGCTCTGTGTCAGTTAGTCAGTGCGCAGACATTGATTGGGGTCTATGATTTGCTCTCGTTTTGCCATTTGTCGTAGGCGGTGAGCCTTAAGCAACTTCACGATGCTCACGGACGCATTACGGCGAAGGATGTGGAGGAGTTCTCGCTGAAAGTCACCGAGGAGCTCCTTCGCTCCGTGGTTGAGGCCGGAGGAACCGTTCACGGTGCCAGAGGAGGCGATTTCAGAGGCACTCTCTCTCTCGTTCATGACCCTCGACTCCCCCTCTTCGGATTCACTCCGGAGAACATCAACATGCTCCTACTACCCATGCTCACCAACAAGTAAGTCTTCGGTGTTCTGGGACCCATTCTAGCGGGTGTTCGTGTCCTAACAACCGAAACTAGACCGTTTTTACGAGGTTTCGGTGTCCCAAGTTCATATCGAACGCGGTTTGCGTTCTAATATCTGCTCAGTTTTCGTGTGCGCTCCGTTTGCCTTGAAGGACCAGGCGAGATAAGTGGCAGAGAGCTTCGTGAAAGTTGGTCTGAAACGGCGGTGTCCAAAGAAAAGGTTAAAGGTGTAATGACATCGAGGAGGTAGCTGTAAAGTGCTATGATTGTCAATTTTGTCCCAAGAAATTACCAAGAGAATCCCAGATACTCCTACGTAAGGGGTAGACATGAATGAATCCGGTAATGACGCAGATTTTCCTGCTTCTATGAATCAAATCTTCAGTAGGTCTCACCAGACCTCACTCCTCGGATCTGTCTTTTGAGGAAGGGTTCCTCCGCAAATCGCCCTTTGGAGAATTGGTAATACTAATAACCCCGTCCCTATTCGCCTTTAGCGCTAAAAGCGTATTTTTTCAGTGTTCTCAACTATCAACAAACAACGACTTTCAGGGGAGAGATGATATCATTGTCCAATGTTGGGGTTACGAACAGCTAGAGTCACGTGACCGTGCAAAGAGTGCATGGCAAAGGTCAATGCTGGGACTTCATCATCTAAGCGTAATCGTAATGCAGACACAGAGGGAGAGCATATGACCACTTTGAGGCGCGATTTCTAATTTTATCCCGTGTCTAACCGTGACGGTCACGGCTGAGTACACTAAAAGGTGTCCAAATTGGACACTTTCGATTCTCTTGGGAAACTGCAGACTGAAAATTGAGAGAGAGGGAGGGAGTTAATTTTATTTAATTTCTGAGGGGGAAAATTCTTCTTCCGATTGCATTCCCATCATGGATAGAAAACAAACTTTCCCTGTTGGTGTGAAAAAGAAAGAAGGGTTGTAGTGGAGCAATTTTATTCTGAGTTGCTATCAAGTGCAGCAAAAGTGTAGGGCGTAGGCATGAATTTCTGCAAGTTCATCGAGAGCTTATTCTTATTTTTGCAGAAAAGAGCCACTGGGCTCCATGGGCAACGACGCTCCGCTGGCATGTCTCTCGGAGTTCGATCCCCTCATCTACGAGTACTTCAAGCAGCTCTTCGCTCAGGTCACCAATCCACCGATTGATCCCTTCCGTGAGAGGATCGTCATGTCTCTGGTACGCTCCCCTTCTTAAAATTCTCCTTATTCTGTTTGTGAAAATTCAAGTTGCCTTTTAGTTAGGTGTATGCCTAGTGAAAGTTCCGACCTATTTTCGTTGTATTATCGGCAAAACCTCCCAATTTAATATCAGAAGGAATATTTGAAATATCGCCGGTACGCAGAAGGGAATCGGTCATAGTATGAGTCAGTAATTTGAATTACACCTACCGCGCTCATTAAGATGGAGCTGTAATCGAGTCAGCGTCTTAGTGTTAATTCGTCGAATAAGCCGACTCATAAAAAACTGAGGAGGGTTTGACAGTCAAGTGATCCGACGATTTTTCTTAAATCACGGGATAGTTGATTCTTCAAAGAGAACGTACAAAAAAAGCTCAGATTTCTTCGACAGTAATTGCGAGATATTCCTGATAATTTTGGTCACTTTTCGTTGAAAAGTGAGGGGATTTTAGGCCTTTGTCAGATGATTTCTGGGTTGTCCTTTGCGACGCTTGTATGACCAGTAACTAACGTGTTTCCCATTGAGTACTGCAAGCTCGATGGTTGAGGCCGAAACAGTATTCAAAGCTCTTGTGCCATGCTATTCCTGCTCCATCTTTTCCTGCAGATTTTTGAGGAGAGAATCGGCTGTGAGATCAATCAAAACTTTTGTTTCTAACTTTTTCTACCAACAACCTCTTGAGAAGCTGGAATATGTCCTCATATAAAGTTCTTGTGACGATATGAGTCTAAAGTGGTTTGCATTTTACGTTTAACTTGCAAAAGCGTCCAGGGTATTAGGATAAATAACTAGCATGGACGGTTGAGGTGTTGCTTGGGCGCTGTCGTACGGAGTTATGAACGCTTATTTTGGCGACCGAACACAAATCACACTGAGATTTATGCATGATCCGTGGTCTCCAGTTTCCTGTCCTTGAAAAGCTTAGGCGCTACATACGCCCTTCCCTCTTGAATCCGTAGTCACCTTTGATGACGGAGGGATTCTATCCAGAAAAGATGGCAATTGTCAAATCGTTTGGTGAATGTACATGTCGTCCGCTCCGGGTAGACTTTGGTTTGGACGTGGGACAAGAAGGGCTCAAGACTACGGGTAAGGGGATTTCGTTGGTCATGGGGATTAGGGGCTTGTTGTCAAGGCCGGGGAATCTGGTTTGACGGATTCTTCGTGCTGGGAAAGTTTGTTATCACGGTTTCCTTGCATTTGGGTAAAATATTGAAACTTTTCTCCGTGCGTTTGATCACTTTGAGGGGGCCATCGTAAGGTGCTCTAGCAGCTTCTCCAATTAGACTATCTGTTTTTAACTCAAAATTCTACCAAATCATCATGCTCCCTCTGAGGTAATGCACGAATATTTGCGCTAAAATATCCATGGAACGACCAGTGACCAAAATTTTCGCCTCACTTTCTTGGTTGGTGTGAATCATCATGGTGATAAAACTTATTCTCTCCCATGATTAATCGTCTAGGAGTTCCCAGTCATGCGTCTTCAACTATGGGGAGGGGAGGACGAAACAGGGTTTGGAGGAATAAATCTGGGAAAAAAGTCTACCAAATTTTCACTAAATGAAATTTATCCCGTGGAAGTTACGGGTGCACTGGTGGCCAAAGACGAGGTCAAGGATGTTCGGGCATATAGCAGGTGTTCTGTTTGTTTTTTAGATGGTTGTGTAAATGCTGTGGTTGGCCAATTTGCCCTACCAAATTGCCAACTGGAAGGTTATGCTGAGTCACTGCCATACCAAATGCAGATTCTCCTACGTAAGGCCTCAACTCTCCGAGGTGGCATTGATTCATACAAATTGTGAATTGTTGGTTCCAAAGGAATTTTAGCGCATTCCTCAGTTAATACTCCCTCCAGTTCTTAAGTGACGATGGCAGCGGCGGAAATGGAATTCTTACTTGTTCCTCCTCGTGCCGCAATTCCTTAAAAATTCTAGCTGTATGGGTTGGAGCTGCATTATCGCCACCTTGAAAGATGGAAACCGCAGTTCTTGAAAAAACCATAGGATGATGAACTTAGTTGCCCGAAATTCCTAAATAAGCTCTGCTGTTAATTCTGCTTACAAGAGGGGAAATCATTGACTGGGCGGGGGATTTGCGAGAATAGCACCCCCAGATGACCTTGAATGAACCCCGCCTCCGTGTTTTACGGTTGGGAGAAGGCAACAGTCTGGATTACATGGTCCTTTCGGTTGTCTCCAAAGGTACACTGGCTGCCGGAGGTCGGAAATGAGGTAAACGACGATGATTTATCGAAGAAAATCATATTTTTCCACCCACTTTAAACGCTTTGAAACATTTGTCGTCTTTGGGAACCGAAGTTTTCTAATTGCAGCTCTTCTGTGGTGGAATCCGGATTTGTGCAGCTCTCGACGAGGAACAGTTCTTGTGGAAACTGGGCCCTGTTTCAGGTGTTCATTGAGTAGCTCTGCAGTGATTTTAGGAGCAGTGGTCTTGCCATCCTCTGCAAAAATTAGATTTGAGAGACCTGTACTTTGTTGACTCCGACGTTTTTCATCCCTCAAAGGTGGCAGTCAACTTTTGAGACAGTGTCTGTTGAACCACCAAGCATTTGAGGGGGAGGGGGCAGTTTTTGAGCCGTACGAGGCTCACCAACAATTTGACCTCTGAAAGACCGAGAGGTCCGCCACTTTTATTAGGTTATAACCCCTATGTATGATGGCCTGCGTGATTCTCCGAGCCTAGGGTAGAGAGCGCCTGTCTAAGATCTGCTAATTCTTCGTCTTCCACAGAAATGCCCAATCGGTCCCGAGGCCAACATTCTGGAACCGAGTCCACTGCAGGTCCACCGTCTGTGGTTGGATCAGCCGATCCTCTCCCTCGCCGACATCCTGCTACTGCGTCACCTAGCCGAGAACCCACCCAAGGCGAACCCCGACCTCGGCTCCCGTGTCTACCAGTGGCAGGTGCGCGTTTTTAAGGTCTCCTTTCCCCTCCTCCCCTCCACACGCGGTCGGGAGTTGGGCGGCCTTCTGCGCAGTGCTCTGGAAAAACTCTGCCTCGAGGCCGAGAAGGCTGTCCGTGACGGCATCAGCCTCATCGTCATCAGCGATCGCCGTGTCCGAGCCCGTGAGGTCCCCGTACCCTCTCTCCTCGCTCTCGGCGCGGTCCACCAGCACCTCCTCAAGGTGGATTTGCGCATGAAGGTCGGACTGATCGTCGAGTCGGGTGATGCCAGGGAGGTGCACCACTTCTGCACCCTCCTGAGCTTCGGAGCCGACGCAATCTGTCCCTACATGGTCTTTGAGATGGTGAAACGTCTGCGAGAGGAGGGCCTACTCACTCCCGCGGCTTCTGACCCAGAGAAATCCAGTGATGAGGCCTTTTTCACCAACTACGTCACCGCCGTCGAAAACGGCATCCTAAAGGTCTGCTCCTCTTCTCTCAGTACCTACTGATAACCAGTTAAGTAGCGGGTTACAGAATACTCTTTTTAGGTAATGGCCAAAATGGGAATCTCCACCCTGCAGTCCTACAAGGCAGCCCAGATCTTCGAGGCGGTTGGGCTGTCCGAGGAGGTCATCGAGATGTGTTTCACTAACACCGCTTCTCGCATCGCCGGCGTGGGCTTCGACGTCCTTGCCTCCGAGGTCTGCTCGCGACACGCAAAAGCCTTCGGGCTGCTCCACAAGGACGATGGCTCCTCCTTCAACCCTCGACAGGAAATAAAGCTAAATGGCGATGGGGGCGAAAGTGAGATTGCCGCTCCCGGGATGGGACTTTTCGCCCGCAATCCCGGCTTCTACCACTGGCGTCAGGCCGGTGAGAAGCACATGAATGACCCCCTTGTTATTGCCAAGCTACAGGTGAGGAAACTTCCCCCACAGAAATAGGGTACTTTAACGCTGAAAGATAATCTACCAGTGTTGGAATGATTGCAGGCGGCGGCACGGAACAACAGCCGAGAGGTGTTCCGACAGTTCAGCGATGCAGCCGACGAGCAGGCGAGAGTTTGCACTCTACGTGGTCAACTGGAGTTCAACCCTGAAGCTCTCCCCAAGTCCGCGCCCATCTCGATAGACCTCGTGGAACCGGCTGTGGAGATTGTCAAGAAATTCGCCACAGGAGCAATGTCCCTCGGCTCGATCTCGGCGGAGACGCATTCCACTATCGCGCGGGCCATGAACGCCATCGGAGGTCGCTCCAACACCGGAGAGGGCGGTGAACTCGCGGAGAGGTACATGGACCCCGCCATCTGCTCGTCTATCAAACAGGTCAGCTCTTCCCTGAAATCGATTGGTTCTAGACGCGATTCTCACGGATCTTCGCTGTTTGTAGGTTGCGTCAGCCCGATTCGGAGTAAGCAGCTCCTATCTGGCCCACGCTGACATGCTGCAGATCAAGATGGCGCAGGGAGCGAAGCCAGGAGAGGGCGGAGAGTTGCCCGGTTTCAAGGTGACTGCGGAAATCGCGAGACTGCGTCACTCTGTGCCCGGAGTGGGTCTCATTTCCCCTCCGCCCCACCACGACATCTACTCCATCGAAGATCTCGCTCAGGTACGTCAAACTGACGTGGAAAAAAGCAGCATTTTCGAGCTGCCTTGACCGTCTGTCCCCTTTGCAGCTCATTTACGACCTGAAAGCTGCCAACCCGATGGCGGTTGTGAGTGTAAAGCTCGTCTCCGAAGTCGGTGTCGGTGTTATCGCTTCGGGAGTCGCGAAGGTACGTCCCCCCCCCCTCTTTACCCTAAGCCGTCGATTCGTAATTTTGAAAATTCTCGAGCTCTGGATGTTAAAAACGCTCTCTCTCTCTTTTCCAACAGGCTTATGGAAGACAAAAGGTTAATGATTCACAAACACACACACACACCCCTTAGTTTTGCTGCCGCTTTTGTGCAGTGTTTTACATGTTCCAGTTTGTCTGTCTGTGCGTCTGTGTGTCCGTCCGTCTGGATGTTTATCACATACACATCACACCCACTTCCCCTCAATTTGTGTGCGTGTGTTGTACGCGTTAGAGGACAGGAGGTGTGACAGCCTCCTTGTCCGTATATAGAACCCCTCGTCCCCCTTAGACGGTTGTGGGGCGACGCCTGTCGGTGACCTGCTTTTGGTGGCTTTTTCTAGGCCCATGCCGCGCACATCATTGTGTCGGGACACGACGGTGGCACTGGGGCCAGTTCCTGGACGGGCATCAAGAATGCCGGATTGCCGTGGGAACTGGGAATTGCGGAGACTCATCAGGTCCTCGTTAACAACCACACTCGCTCCAAGGTCGTTCTTCAGGCTGATGGCCAAATTCGCACTGGTAGGTCGCTATTATCGAGCATGGCTATTTTTAAAACCACATTTTAGGGAACTGAGTTCACTGGAAAGGAACTGCCACTTTGAGTTTTTATGATTCTGTCCAAGGGAAGTAGCCCGGTAAAGTGGGCGGAAACTCTGGAGAATTCTGCTCATCTAATGCGGAAAAATAGTGGGAGGTTGTTGAAACTCTTAGGGTCAATGATCATTCTCACCTATTAGGCACTTTTGTTTGAGGCAATGGATTAGAGACTTACTCAGGCTTGGAGCTGTTTCTAGATCCCTTATAACGACAGGGTTCCTTTAAATGTTTCAAGTATTTGTTAAAATGTGTAAAATTGTAAGTGCTAACTGACCCCTTCATAGGGCTTAGATTTGTTCTTTTGGATCTCCAAATGGCTAGCAACTCTTAATCCATTTTTCGGGTTTTTTTTTGATTCGTTGAAAGGTTGACTTTGCATGAAATTTTAGATATTAATGGGCTTGACTCTAGGGTAGGTTCCGGGTTGATGTGTTGTTTCAGGACTTCTAAGAACTGGCTACTCTTGAGTCGGGGGTTTCTTAAAGCAAAAATAAGATCGGAACTGTTAATATTTTCAAAAAACCAACATAGGAGACCTTTTGACTTCTTCATGTATCAAACCAAACAGCAGGTGTTCACTTGAATAGAGACCAAATCACGTTTCGGAATTTCCTCGATCCGTTTGGAGCATCATTTTTCCATAAACCCATGCACCCTCCCACTGGTGACTTGTCTTCGAATAGGAATTTCTCTCTTCCATTGAGAGAAAAAGAGACAAATACAGTCAGCTCTTTTAAAAGTTGGTTAGTTTAGAAACTGAGCTGAAAGACCATTTCGAAATACATTTTAATTCTTGTCTTCAGAGGTTTCCTATTTTTTGACCCCTTTCTGATGGCATAATGACAAGATTGATTAAGGCGGTCAAATCCGCAATGGTAGGTCATGTGAAGTTGTAAAACACAATTTTCGAGGGTTGAGTTTAACTAGAGTGATATTTTGTACTTTTTGACTGTCTGGGTAGTTTAGGGAAATGGATTAATTACCTGCTGCTTATGGCTCGTTTATGAGGAAGGAAGTCCTTTAATAAGTATTTAATTAATTATCAGGAAGTAGTCCGATAAGCTTGGAGGAAAGGCTGAAGATTTTTCTCTCCTATTGTGAAAAAAAGGTAATGAATACAAGCAGCCCTAACGAAGAAAAATTAAAATAGTCATTTGTAGAAAGGAAGTTCAGTTTTGCATTCTTATTTGTTGCAGCTTAAGGTAACTTAAGGTAAGTGATTTGCTCAAGTTTGGAGCTGTTTCTAGCAATTTAGTTAGCTAGAATGCGTTAAATTGTGTTAGTGGCTACCTTCGTAGGACGCATTTCTTACCGATCTCCTTGGAACTGGCTGCTCTTGGGTCAGGGGTACTTAAAGCAAGGTCGCAAGGATTAAGTGCAAAGGGGGAATCTGTTGACTGACGAATTATTCTTTTTTGAATCCGCTTTGTTAACAGGGGAGCCTTTTGGTTTGCTTACTTCAGCAGCTGTTTACTTTCGGGTGTTCTTGATCCTTTTAAAGTCCGATTTTGCCATTAGCCCATAAGCCCTTTAAACGATCGCTTTTCTTCAAGAATTTCCCTCTTCCATTGTGAGAAACATCGGCGATGACAAACAGCCAATACTCACGAATTCGGGGAACGTATCTGCTGGGCTACTTCGAAACCTGTTAAGGTTTTGTGTCTGTCAAAGTTTACAAGCATTTTTGAGTCTGCTTGAGTGAGGCAATGACAAGAAATTATTTATTAAGGTGTTCATTCCTGATTAGAGACTTGTCTGGCAATCAGAGAAGCAAACAGGCACCTGCTCTTTGCTCGCGTTTCCTGATTTGCAGTGTAACTTTGCGTCTTCGCGTTAGATAGTCTTACCTAGTAAAGTTTAAATCAAACGAGCCAATGCGTTTACTACTTCTCTGGATGTTTTAAATCGTCTATTACAATAACGACTGAATAAGGCTCCTTTCTGCGTCTTCAATCTATCATGAATGCCATGACTTTACATTAGCACATTTGTGTGCCACATTATCCTTGAGTCATAGGGGTTATAAAGGGGAAAGCCCGGCTTCCATTGATCGGGACTGTGCCTTACACCAAAACACGGAAGTTGGCTGAAAGACGCACTTGGGGATGGAGTGAATCCAGCGTAGCCGTCATAAATAGGTCTTTTCCTAGTCCGTCATCTTGTTGTGTCTTTGCCTAGCTCGTGACGTAGTGATAGCCGCCATCTTGGGTGCCGACGAATTCGCCATGTCGACGGCACCACTGATTGTGCTGGGCTGCACCATGATGCGCAAGTGCCACCTCAACACCTGCCCCGTGGGTATCTGCACCCAGGATCCCGTGTTGCGTAAGAAGTTCGCCGGTCTGCCCGAGCACCTCATCAACTACTTCTTCCTCCTCGCCGAAGATGTGCGTCGCATCTTGGCCGAACTCGGCTTCACCCGTCTCAACGATCTCACTGGACGCACCGAGCTCCTCAGGGTGGGTTCCCGGAACTCGGCCGTCGCGTTCTACCCCATTCTAGGCGACATTGACGTTGTGTGTGTCTTTCTGCTTTCAGCAACGCGTCTCCCCAACAAACGAGAAGGCGGGAATGCTCGATCTCGCTCCACTCCTAGTCAACCCAGTGTCGCCATTCAAGAGCCTCAAGTTGGACCAGCGTGCACCGGGTCTGGTTGTGTGGGATTCGATGGCTTCGCTGGACGTGATGGAGGTGCCGATGCCCCTGGCCCGAGGACTGGAGTCCTCTCTCTCCTACCGTCTGGCCAACTCTCTGCCCCCCGACCGTCTGTGGGATCGCCGCATCATCCTGAACGCCCTGAATCTCCTCGAGACGCCCCTGGGACCCGATGGAAAGGACACAGAGGTCTTCCCTGTCGTCCGTATGACGGGTTAGTGACAACCACCCTCTGACCCCTCTCAGGAGCTTTAAAATCTTCAAGGCATTGATTTTTCGGACCACCCCATAAGTTTTGTCTGAATTTTGAAAAGTACTTCATAAATCATAGCAAAACCGAGGGAGCTAAAACATTCATTCAGGTTATGGAGAGGAATGTTTGAAGGCGAGAACTTGCAGAAGATGGTTCGGGAAACTCAGAAGTGGAGATTTCAATCACCACGAAGATTGTGAAGATTGAAGCGGACGACGGCCAGTTGAGTTTGATGAGTTGGAAGTGGCAGTTAGGCTTAGCTCAAACCACCCAACTGCTCGTAGTCTTCATCTGCAAAAACTCGGGGAAATTGGTGTCTACCGATGAATTGTCTGAAACCATTCTCTAATCCCGAGTTAACGACGTCTACTCTTCTCTCCTTCATTCTTGCCGCCATCTTGTTTCAACTCTTTTGGTGGACAGACTTGTGCCTGGCGATTGACAACGAAAAATAGATCTTTGATGGAGGTATTAATCTTCGTAGACAGCGGCAGGGTAGTAAAGGGCATCAATTCTTGCAATTCAGCAACTTGTTAATAGGCATGGAAGTTTGAGAAGGATAATCTATCCAGCTGTTACTCATTGCAGGCGATATTAGTAACGAGGTCCGTGCATTTGGCGCTACGCTGTCGTACGTGATCTCAGTGAAGTTCCAGGAGAAAGGCCTCCCGAGTACGCGTCGTATCGAGGTTCTGTTGCGAGGCCACGCCGGACAGTCGTTCTGCGCCTTCCTCGCCGCCGGTGTCTACGTCCAGTTGTCTGGCGACGCCAACGACTACGTCGCCAAGGGTCTCTCCGGTGGCAAGGTCACCATCGTGCCCGCCTCGCGTCTCCGTACGCGCGACTACAGGTCGGAGGACCATATCATCGTCGGCAACGCTTGTCTCTACGGAGCCATCGAGGGCAATGTCTTCATTCGCGGTCAGGCCGCTGAGAGGTTCTGTGTCCGAAACTCGGGTGCCACTGTGGTTGCTGAGGGTGAGTAGTGGAATCCTCAGTTCAGTCAGCTGATTTCTCGGCTCCCGAATGCTTAGGTTTCAATGGAAAGGGCCCCTATAGCTACCAAGATGGTGCGCCAATCATACTTTAAGTTGGGACTTGCGATTGGATGCTGTAGAGGTCTTCGGTTTGGAAGTTGCTGCGGAGACGTCTTTGTCGAACGCGGCTACCTTCCAATAAGTGTTGGGACTTCGGTCGAGGCAATGAACTTGCCTATGTGGGTTACGCATGATTTTTCTGTTTACCCTGGGAGGTTATGCCATATACCGAGCAATGACATTCAGCTGGAGACTTGGAGAAAGTTGGACTGGCCACGACGTTCGAGGCGCAAGTGCCCAGAGATGAGGTTAAGGGTGTACGGGTATCGATCAGCTTGCATGTTTGTATGTTAGAAATCTGTAAATGCTACGGTTGTCAACTTTGTCATAAGATATTGCCAACTCGGTAGGTCATAGCGAATCGCAGACACTCCTACGTAAGAGGTTGATCTATCAATGAAACCAGTGCTGGGACGTAAACCAAACCAGGAGGGCCCCGGCAATGGGCTGATGCAGTTTACCCCGTTTCATTCGAACTCATCAGGCTTCACTCCTCGTGTCTCTATCTGGTAGTGCACTTCAAAAAGTATTTTACAGAAAGCATGAACGTTTGGAATGTGAGGTCTTTCATCTACGTTTACAGAGTGTATACCAGACGCACATAGAGGCTGTTTTAATGAAGAATGGGGTTTAATTCGAATCTTCACGTGGAACATTTATAGCTGTAGATTGGTTCTGAGACCACGAAGTAGGGGCACTGTCTATTTAATGTGCTTGTTCTATTATTAACTCTATATCCTCTATAATACTGTTCTCTATTTCTGAAATAAGAAAGTTAACTATGGAGAAAGTAATGCCTCTGTTGCAGATGGCTTCTCTTGGTATCACCTCTTAGACTGGTCGTCTATCTCGCATAAGTTGAGGAGTATTAATACCAGAGGAAGAAGAGAAGACGTCCGCACTAGAGGGCTTATTTGGGACGTATTTGTTGAGATTGGGTTGACCGAAATTATCTGTAAACACCTTGGCCAATGAGATTCGGGTAAATGCCCTCAGTCTTGGAAGTAGTTAGTAAGCGATTAGTTCGGGGTGTCCCTGATTATAAATTCGATGGTACTCAGGCGGAGGGGATTGTATTTATACATCAATTTCGTTTCTCCCCTTACCAAGGCTGCGGTGACCACGGTTGCGAGTACATGACGGGAGGCCGTGTGGTTCTTCTGGGTCGCACCGGGCGCAACTTCGCGGCAGGCATGTCTGGCGGTCTGGCTTTTGTCTACGACGCCGACGAAGTCTTCAGGGGTCGCTGCAACCAGGATATGGTGACCCTATCCAACATGAGCCTCGAAAACGAGTACGCCGCCTGGCTTTACGAGACTCTGCGTACCTTCTTCAATGAAACCGGCTCCCTTGTACGTTCCCTGACGAAGATTTTTTGATATTTATAGCTTAATCAATGATTATGATGTCAAAATGGCTGGTGTTTCCACTATTTTGTCCACTATCTGCACTACCGCCACAATGGAGCGCTGACTGGAGTGGGTCTTTTCCCTCCCACAGGTGGCACGTGAAATTCTTCGACGCTGGAACTCGGAGATTGAGAACTTTGTCCTCGTCTTCCCCAACGATTACCGTCGAGCCCTCGCGGAGATGGAGAAGGGAGACGAGGAGAATAAGAAAACGGCTGAAGAGGAGAAGGAGGAGGTTCTCTCCGCCTCCAAGTCCAACGGCGATGGTGTTGCCCCTGACGACGAAGACACTGTGGCCGCCGCTGCTGCCCGAGCAACTGCCGTGAGTTTCCATCTTACTTTTCTCCTCATTGACGTTACATGATTTTCTTGAATGTGTGGATGTGTTAATCGACAGCAGGGCTCGAGGAACAAAGACATTGAGGACATAATCGTGGAGGCGAAGCCGGACAAGTTGCGTGGCTTTATCCGCTATCCTCGCACCAAGACCAAGTATCGCCCTGCTGAGGAGCGTCTGGAGGACTGGGGTGAGGTCTACGCCCACGAAAGTGTCAGACGCACCCTCAGCGTACAGTCGGCTCGGTGCATGGACTGCGGTGTACCCTTCTGCCAGTCCGAATTCGGCTGTCCCCTCGGCAACCCGATACCCAACTTTAATGACCTCGTTCACAAGGTACGTCTTGACGGTAGCACGCGGAAATTCAACTGTTGTCGTCGAAATAACCGCCTTAGTCCGGTGCAACTAGGAATGAGGCAGCAGCAAGTCGATTTTAGGAAGGAATTCCCCTAAAAGCTGCTTTTATTCTGTTGCTATAAAATCACGTTTTGGTGGTACATTTCGGTAGAAATGAGAGTTTAGAAGGAAGGAAGAAACCCTGCCGTTTGATGAACATCATGTAACCGAACAATTTTGGGAGTTAAAGTTGTGCAGTCGAAGAGTTTTACCCACTCTGGTAAAAAAGGGACTGAAAGTGCTTTTCTCTTGTTGTCGTCGAATCTGACCCTTTGTAGTAATTGATGCATTTTCTTTGGGTTAAATTGCCAATTTATTTAGGAAAAGATTCCTGGTTCAGTGCATCCACTATCATCTAAAGTTATCTAGGCGATCGTTCAATACCAATCAGCTGAGTGAATTTCCTAGAAAATTGTACAGATTGTAAAAATTTAACTAACACTTGTAAGTTGTTAAGGAAGTCACGTAGAAGAGCACCTTGCTTAGTTCCGATATTTGTTAGATAACTTATCGAAGCTGACAAGAAACTGGGTTGCTAGGGTGTTGCCAAATTGAACTCGTCAATCTACTTGGGAAGAGTGCTTAATATCTTCAAAATTTAATAGTTTTAAGAGAGGTCAAATGGCCATGGCAATTATGCGAATGCCAAAGAGCACACTCAAAATTTCATGTTGTAGGGAAGGAATTTGACAGTGTCATAGCGAAAAAAAGTGTATGATAGTTAGAGAATTCAGTAATTTCACAAAGGAATTTTGTCTGTCAACTGTTTGTGACTTACCTACCTGCTACTGGCCACTCTTGGTTGTCACCCTGCGCTTCACTACAGTTGACAACCTGAGTTTCTCGAAGCAACTGAATTCAACCCAAGTCGGAGGTTAACACCTCTGAAATCCATGACAGTCTTAGGAAATTTGCTCAGAAGTTTCCACACTCTTGTTACGCAGGGGCTTTTCTTTGAGAAGTTGAAGACGGAAGCATTCAAACCACGCGGCGACAAAGCCAGAATTCCTATGCCAGGGTCCCACCACAACACCCTTTTCCGAGGAAATCAGACGGCCTGTTATGACGCTATCTCTTAACCATTCCGTTCATGCCACCTATGTCAGATTTGGGTAGGCCAGATTTATTGGTTAACAAAATTTTGAATCAGTGCACGCATTCTGTATAAGGGGATTCAGATGTGCTATGAGGACAGAGGTCCGCATACCCAAACCCTCGAAAAAGTCAGCAAAATGCACATTGTAATGTGTTGTAGGTCCACCCCAATTCTCCGAGTTCTTGATTCATACAAACTATGAATTGTTTCCAAGGAAATTTAAGTCCATTCTTCAGATGCAATACCCTCACCCAGTTCTTTTGGAGACGATGGCGCGGCAAAAGTAGACTTCTTCATTCTCTAAACACGATCATAAATGCTCAGTGATGTTGAAGAGGTGTAAGGATTCTGGATGAACGAATTGGTGCATTATCATCTTGAAGGATGGCATTCCCCTCCAGAAACTGTTCTCGGCCGTTATTTCTTCTTTCATGAAGGGAAATTAGCACCCCAGATCACCTCTGCCACTTTTACGTAAAAAAGCAGTCTTTTATCTGTTATTCCGAACCACCCTCCCCCAATGCTCAGGGCGACTGGTCGGGCTCATTCGACTCGCTGGCCCAGACGAACAACTTCCCCGATTTCACGGGACGCGTGTGCCCCGCACCCTGCGAGGGCGCCTGTGTGCTGGGTATCATCGACCAGCCGGTGACCATCAAGAACATAGAGTGCGCCATCGCCGAGGCCGGTTGGGAGCGCGGCCTCTATGTGCCCCGTCCTGTGCCTGCCGACAAACTCACCGGCAAACGCGTCGTCATTATCGGCTCTGGTCCTGCCGGTCTCGCCTGTGCTGATCAACTTATCAAGGTCAGTTTTGCTCATATCAACTGTCTTAAAGACCCAGTCTGTCTGAATCGGGTCTGGTGAATTTGATACGGCTGCTTTGCACACGTGACACTGTGGGCGTTTCTCAGTGGTGGTGATTACGTCAGGATCTTCCTACTGACGTGGAACCCTTATATTCCTCCTGAAGGATAGATCAACGACAATAGGGGATCAGAAAAGGGAACTGTTATATCATTCGTTCCACAGAAATGTAGGTAGAAGTGGGCAGGCCGTGTGAATGTGTGTGTGCTGAGATCGGGTATATTTTCCAACATCTGGATCTCTAACGTTCAGGATTACTGCACTGGTGCTGTCAGGTCACCATAGGATTAAGTTGGGCTCTATGCCAACCCTCAGAACTTCGGATAAGAGTAATGAAGAACCGATAGTCATTTCGTTCGTCGACCTTCTCTGCAGAAAAGGAGGACACATTTCTAGTCCAGCTTGCAGTGTGTAGTATGGGAAATGTCCGGTTATCATACGCTGTGGTGATGTTTACGATGATTCACCAATGTGGGTGAGTCAGCCAGCGATACGGTTTCAGGGTTTTCCGTGGACCTCGAAAGTACAGAGGTTGCAGTTCTCAGTGGCGTTTATTGGGCTGCGGAAGTGCCACTTGTCATATTACAGCGCTGTGTAGTAGTGTTAGATTGCTAGGCCGAAGATCTCTTCCGAATCTGAAGAAAAGAACACCTGTACCACGGCGATTTGTGCTGATCAGGTATATTGATCAATCGCTGGACCAATAAGGTTTTGAGTCAATTTCAGTAAGCCAGAGCCACTACCGATTGGCTCTAGGACTAAATGGGCATCCGAGGCTGGCTTAATACTTTGCAACGGTAAATGTATCACCTGTTTATCCCTTGCGGAGTCATTTCATATTCCTTACCGTCACCGAAGTTGGCCAGTTCGTCATATCGAACAATGCCATTCAGCAGTTTCGGAGCTGGTGAAAGCCGGTCTGGCCACAGCGTCTGAGGCGCAGTTGGCCAAAGATGAGACTAAAAATGTAGGACCAGTTGCTCTGTTTGCCCTAAGAAATTACGAATGTTTCCCGATCTGGGGTCCGGCGCATATGCTATATATGGCCTACAAGGAACAGACGGTCTGGTGTCCTTGGAATCCTTTTGGAGTCGTCTCAGTTGGTTCTTGCGTCGAATCCAATTTCCACCGCCGACATCCGCCCTTCCTTTTAAAAGTTTCGGAAGTCACGCTCATACACCCTATTTCCCATGTTAAATTCATTTTTCGAGGTCTTCTTTCTTCGAGGGGTGGTCATCGAAGGTACTTCAGCTTGAGATCTTCCTCTAAGGATTGGAACTGGAGTAGTTCTAGTGGATACATGAATTTAGATGATGGTAGCCCCTGTATATGAGTGTGTGTGAGCTCAATTGGTTTGTCCCAATCCATCGAATTCCCCCTCAACTATTCGTTGAACCCGTCTGTTCTAGGTTGGGCACAAGGTGGTGGTGATGGAGCGCAAAGACCAGCCTGGAGGTCTGCTGCGGTATGGCATCCCAACAATGAAGTTGGACCGCGCCGTGCTAGATCGTCGTCTGAACCTGATGCGTGCCGATGGTGTGGAATTCGTCTGCGGTGTGCAAGTCGGCACTGGCGGTAACGCCAACACCGCCTCAGGCACTTTCGTGCCCGCGAAGAAGCTCCTTGAGGACTTTGACGCCGTCGTTCTGTGTCTGGGAGCTACCTGGCCCCGTGATCTCAACATTCCTGGTGAGTTGCAACCCTCCAACCCTCAAACACCGCTTCAAGAAAGTCTTTTTATCGCTGTAATTTGCTCTTTCCAGGTCGTGAGTTGGAGGGCGTGCACTTTGCTATGAGTTTCCTGGAGCGTTGGCAGCGTCGTCTATCGAAGATGCCACGCAATGCCTCCACTTCCAAGGCTATGGAAGAGATGCTTCGTGACAAGGAGGCGGCGATGGATTTGCCGACTCTAGCTCATGACAAACGCGTCATTGTCATCGGCGGAGGTGATACTGGTGTCGACTGCATTGCCACGGCCACCAGACAGGTTCGTTCTCCGGCTCTCGAGATAAAGTTAGCGGTTCCTTTACTCAGAAAACTAATGACCCTTGCATTCTAGTACTTAGGAAAGAGTTATAGACAGAGGAAACGACTCACGTGTGCGTTTGTGGCTGTATATTTCAGGGAGCGAAGAGCGTGGAGACCCTGGAGATCCTGGGGGCGCCGCCACAGCGCCGTGATGACAAGAGCAACCCGTGGCCAGAGTGGCCGCTGGTGATGCGCACCGAGTACGGCCAGGAGGAGGTGGTGGTGCACTACGGCCGCGACCCGCGCGTCTTCTGTACCCTCACCAAGGCTTTCGTCCCCGCCCCCGACGCTCCCAACCGTCTCGGCGGTATCCGTGTCGTCTCGGTGCGCTGGGAAAAACCCACCGAGCCTGGCGCCAGGCCCTCTTTCGTGGAACTCCCCGGTGAGTCGCCTTGAATCGACGAGGTTACACTCTCCAAACACTTTAGCTGACACAATTCTCGAGTCTGTAGTGGAAGAGTTATCAGAGTTGTAACTGTCGTTTGAAGGGGGCTTATTTTCTGACCATGAAGTGACCACGCTGAGTTGAAAATATGGATTTGGTATTCGCCTCATATGGCAATTTCCCTAAACCACATAAGGATCCATTACACACAAAGTGGTAGGTTAGAGCACAGACGTACTTGGCGAAGTATCCAAAATGATAAGGTCTTCTTAGCAAGTTAGCTGGTAGTCGAAATTCTCCTATTAGCAGCTCTCTTAACTGTGTGAGGTTTGGTTGAAAGCAAGGAGAGTAAGTTGTGGTTTCCATACGTACATCTCGGCTTGTCCTCGTATCAAGTTAGCGTGTGTTCGAGGACTACACTTTTTCCCGCGCTTATCCGCCGCTCAGCACCCTCCACAGTCCAGATTGTGTTTCCAATATGGGAGCAATGGACTCCAAAAAGAAGGTTGGCGAGGCTCGGCAGCTTGTATGAGCACATAGAACAGGTTTGTCGCATCTGAATAGCTCGCAAGACGCTGAGTATGCGCCTCGAAAAGTTGCTACAGCTTTTGAGGCATTATTTTGCATGAAAAATTCTACTTTTCCTTTAATTTCCAATCCTCTTGGAATTCAAGAATTCAGGAACGAAGTACAACCAGGCTTAAACAGCTTGTTGGGGTTTCGCTATTAACGGGTGCCATATAGAGGACTAAGCGTTCATTTTCTGGCTAACTAGCGAAGATGCCAGGAGTGGCATTTCTAGAGCCACAGTCGAAGGAAGAAGGTTGAATGGTGTATCCACAGTGAAGTAAACAATGATTTTCAAGTAGAATCTTCGACAATATATGCAGAACGGCGACTTACCGGATCTGCACAAGACTTTGGGATTCGGTGGTTGGTTCCAATTTTTTTCGGTAGAGCGGTTCTGATTCCTTGCAAGAGACGATGTGTTTTTTCTGTATTGAGCGCCAATTCAGAGTCTATCAATATATTCGGTTGTCGAACGAAGGCATCCGCTAACTGCCGGACAGTCGTGTTTGGATCCTCATCCGGAAGACCCATGAGTTGAGCTCCAACAGAAGACAAATCAGAGCTCTTAAGACCCAACTTAAAAACAAGACTATTCAGAGTCCAATACGAAAATGAGCTGGACTGGAACGAGTTGAACAAGCATACTATATATACAGCAAATAACGGAAGGGGAATGAGATATAGTTTGAAGTAATCAGAAGATTGCAAACATAAAGAGGTGACTTATGAGCATAAGTGATTTTTTATTCCTCTCGCAGAAACTGAACGCACAATGGATTGCGACATGGTTTTGCTGGCCATGGGATTCCTGGGTCCCGAGAAGGCCATCTCTGAGGAGCTCATGCTCGAACTGGACGCCAGATCCAACATCAAGACCGTCGATGGCAAATACGCCTCATCACTGGCTCGTGTCTACGCCGCTGGAGGTAAACGATCCATTCACCAACCCGCCCCTGCTACTTATTCCATTTCAGTAGGATAAAATTACGCTTCTCGTTTTTCTTTTTTTTTTGTAGACTGTCGCCGCGGCCAGTCACTGGTGGTGCACGCAATCAATGAAGGCCGACAGGTGGCTCGCCAGGTTGACATGGATCTGATGGGCAACAGTATTCTCCCAGGCCCGGCAGGTGTCCTGCGGCCGGAGAATACGAAACCGCGCAAATAAGAGCGGTGTTTGTGTAACCCCCTCTCTTTCCCTTCACCATTTCTCCTCCCTTGCCCTTCCCTTCTCCCTCAAGTAGACAATTAGCCATCCGTGTTACTTCTAGCGGCATCAAAGCCAACAAGCGTCGTGTGTAGCCCTTAACTGACCGCTTGAGAACTCACCGAAGCAGGAGAGACGAGGAGGCTATTTTTGCAGTCATGAGACGTGTCGTGTGGCTTACCATTCTTAGCTGACAATGTGCGCTGCCTCTGTGTCTATTTGTGTACTCCTTCTCTGCCCCACCCCCTTTCCCAGTGTGTGTAGCTACCTGGCCAATGTGTGTGTCCCACTCCAATGTCCACCGTCCGTTTTCTTTGTGCTAGCTTACTACTTGTCCTCAAGTCCCACCTCTTATGCAACGTACTAAATAAATTTACCCAGGCAATCTGAACCTAGTGTGTCGGATGATTTATTGAAAATCTGGTGTGTCAGTTACTTGGTGGTTTTGGGTGGGTGTGGTCATTCTAATCCCATTGATAGGGGAGGAACGTTGAAAGGGTGAACTGTAATTATTCAGAAGCAGAAAAGAAGTATTTAGAGATAAGTCAGCTCATATGTGGGTTGTCATAGAATTAGTGTCATTCCTGTGCATTAAAATCTTAATTATTGCGTAGGAGAAATAATTAAAATGACATGAAATTAAGGACATGAACTTGTTAAACTGCCGGAGTTGACAGACAGAATAAATGCAGGTGTAGCTAAAGGACTGCCGTAAATCCATCCGTTTGTCTGCATATTAAGAAGGACATGACTGCTTAATTAATCTGATTACAAGTTAGGGTTTAGCTAATCCTATAAAAGGAAGATTTTTAAGTTCGTATACACTGTGTGGATGAGTCAATGTTTGAAGCTCTTAAGAAACCATACCAATTAAATCTGCTTTCAAATTGATATAAAAATAGTATTAGCACTAAAAAATTCTATTCAATAATGTTAAAATGGGGAGCGATATCGTTTGACTGTACGACAACAAAATTGTTACAACCAATCAACAACACCACCGGTAGTTTACCGCATTTATAAATACTTGATAGATCCCTGTGCCCACCAAACTCTCTCCTAATGAAGTTAGATAAATGCGAAAATCATAAGGGATTTAAAGGCAGGGGTTGCCAAATGCTTATCATTGTGATAGGGCACAGTTAATAATCTAATAGATTTCTTGCCAAAGGCTTTAATTTAAATTAGAAGCCTTATAAATAGTATTTGTATGGAATAAAGCATCAGAGAGAAGTTATTTGGAGCTTGAATTTCAATCAGCTTCATTGAAAAATAATTTCTGAATAATATTTCATCAATAAATTGAATTCATTTGAAATCGTAGATAACTTTCCTTAAGCTCAAGGGACCTGAAGCTATTTGCCGCTTATTTGCCATTTTATCTTGTAATTTTAACCTTAAATTAGATTTTACAAACCTCGTTCCAATTGAAAACTTTAATGCAACTTTTAAATGATGCCGAGACTGAGATCCCCTGTCAGAATATGATTCATTTCCAACCGGAAGCATTGCACGCGATGTGGAAGCAATTTAAAAATTGAAGTTAGCAAGCAGCCTCTAAGTTAACATCAAATGAAAATCTGAGCAGAATTATTACTAATAATTTTTTGAATATCAATAGGCTGACTTTTGTTTCCATTCTAACAACTATATATACCATGAAAGTTCGGTCATTTTGAATCTGTTAGAAAAGTTGTTTGCTTTTAAGATTAGTAAAAATTATTATTTAATGCATCCAAAATATGTATTTTTGAAAACAAAGTCTATGGTTTTTATGTTATTTATGTAATAAGAAAAGATATCTGCGAAATAAATACACCGTGTTCTCGAGACTTCAGAGTTATATTTTTTTATCCTTGTTCTACGGGCTGAAGTAAACTGCCGTCACTTTTAATTAATTAAAAAAAAATCTAAAAAATTCAGCATTTTTGCCTTTAAATTAAATTGGCCTTGCTAGTAGGGACACTTTTATAGGGAATATCTAACATAATGCATACAAATTCAGGACTAACTGAAACGGAACTGATAGGAAACACCATAACTCTTCATTTTCCGATTTATTACCAGGGTTCCTCTTCAGCGTCTCTGGGGAAGTGAGTTGGTAGAGTTATCGTTTGAGAAATCTCACCAAAATATTTTTCCCTTATGAAAGACGTCAGAAATTAATATGGAATATATTAACTTGAAACGAGAAGCGAGCATTTAGGGTAATTGCATACCAGTGTACTTTCTTATACACCTACAGCAAAGATTTTCCACCTCTAAATGCATCAGTAAATGGAAATTCTCCTTCTCGTTTTAGAGAAGCAGTCAAGGTAACAAATGCAAGATTTACCGAAGCTAATTTGACCTTGCACTGAGAAATGCAATTTCATTTCGAAAAGTACGAAAATCTGTTACAAACTGATAATGAAGTGAATTCTAGGATATCAATACGCCAAAGAGTACATTTAAACAAACAAACTATGTCTTAAAATGGTTTAGGTCAACCTTTTGCTGAAGTTACAGAAGCAGTTCTCCGAGGCATCGATTCCTACAAATTGTGATTGGCTTCCAAATTAATCAAAGCCTATTTTTCATTTAAGATACCCTCCAGTTTTTGGGAAATGACGGTAGCGGAGGCAGAAATCGACTTCTTACTTGAATCCCTAAAATCGACTATAAATGTTCCTCAGTAATAAGCTTGAGGTCTGGGAATTGTGATGGGGCCCTAACTACGAGCGTGTTTTCAACGAAGTATGTAAGGTCATAGCAACGACTTAAACAACCACAAAAATGTGCAAATGTATGAGGAAATAGGATCAATATAGTTCGCGTTAATTTGAAAAGTGCAAGTATATCTTTCTACATTTATAGCAGTATTCATCTTTGTTAGAGATACCCATTAGAAAAGATTACATTTTAAAGCTATTTATGTGACCGATGGTGAATAGATAAGCAAAAAAATCTAAATTATTAAATAAAATAACTTTTGCAGAGATTATTCAAAACATCCGTTAGTAAATAAAAGTTATAAATAAGATTTAATTCGTTTTAAATTTTCATGCCTTTCTAATTGACGGTGAACTAAAAATGCTCCGATAACAATATTGAAATATTTATCATAAAAGACAAAATCATAAAGCTTTCAAATAGTTCTCTATTTTAAATTTTATTCATATAAATAACTAACAAAAAACTCATTGTAACACCAGGAAACTGCATTTATAATTTTCTGATTACTTCAGACTACAATCTATTTTAAATTTGCTATTGACTGTAAAATATGTATAGATGTTTATGTTGTTACTAGGACGCGTTGTACTTTTACGAATATATGTTTTGAGTCGTTACGCATCCGTTTTCTGGTGGCCTGCTATCCTAGCAACAGAACGTAATATTACTAATCGCATTACTTTAGATAGCATCAATACCTCGTAAATACATATTATGGGGACGCATATAGAAGAACTCATAGCGGCTTTGACAAATGCACTAAAAGCCCAAACCAGTAAACCAGAGGACATCATTAAAGAAGTGCCAAATTTTGATCCCTCATCTGACAATTTCGGCCTCTGGTTACAAAGATATTAAAACTATTTTAAAATAACCTCTGACCATAGTACTCCTTCCTTTAGCACTAAATTTCTTTTAAATCCTTTAAATTTAGTAATAAACTGTCAGTTTTCCTTTTTTTCAAACACCCTGGACATGGAATAAAAGTTGATTTTTTCCTTAAAGCCTACGATATTCCCTTGGGAATGTACCTCGATGATTAAGAGTAGCACATAATCAAATAGTTAGACTGTAAATACCTTCGGAGCAAGCTTAGGAATCTGCTTAATTAATTGTTATTCGGTTAAAAGGAAAAAGAAGACCGTATTCTTATCTGAATGTTTGCAGACCACTGAACATGCAGTAATTAGCCGACAAAGTCGAGAAGACATCAGGTTTTACCGCTTTGGTGCTTGCGTATTCCATGAGGATTACTATAAAACACCAGGTTTGAGTAAATGGGTGCACTGATTTTCCTCATAGCTCTTGACAAATCTTTTTGGTGCAGCACTGCCATCTTGTCATCCATGAAGGGAAGCAAATAATTCGTCTAATGGCGGATTCCTAGGAATTAGAACCAAAGATCATCACCGCAGAACCCCACCCAAATCTTTTACTGTTGGGAGAAGGCAGCAGTCTGGAATAAATGCCTCTTTCGGCTGTCCGAATGTACACTCGGCGGTTAGAGGTCGGAAGTGAGGTGACAAACGACGATTAGGCCGAAAAAATCACATCTTTCCACTGCTCGAGTCACAAACCAGTTCTGGGGAGTTCTACACCACAACCCCAAAGGCTTTGAAGCACTTGTCGTCTTTGAGAGCAGAGCTTTCTAATTGCTGCTCTTCCATAGTGGATCCAGATGTGCGCAGCTCCCGACAACTCCATGGTTTTTGTGCGGAGACTGGGTTATGAAGGTGTTCTTTGAAGAGCTCCGCAGCGATTCTAGGAGCCGTGGTCTTGTGATTCCTCTCTAACAATTCCCAGGTGATTGTGACATTCGGTCTGACCTTCTCTTTCAAAGGTGGCAGTTATTACGTTTGAGAGAGCACCTCTTCAAACGCCAAGTGTTCCTACCTGTCATACGTGTAGAAATTGCTAATTTAAAATATCAAACAAAAAAAATTAGAAACAAGAGCATTGAAACATGTTAAGTTTTCAGTGTTTATAATGTTAGAAAATCATGAAGCCAAAATGTTGGGTGTTTCTACTTTTTTGTCCAACCGCTGTGCCTCTTTGTTGCAGATTGGTTTCATCGATTTCATCATCCATCCCCTGTGGGACACGTGGTGTGACCTGGTGCACCCAGCCAGTGAGCACATTCTGGAGGCCCTCGACACCAATAGGGACATCATCCTCAATCAGTCGCCCTTCAAGGAGTTTGAGCAGAAGGCCAAAGAGCGCTCCAATCCCACGGCCACCCTCAAATGAGACTTTTGGCATCGCAATCCCCCTCTTCCATCTGTTGACCCCTTGTAGCCACACAAACCCCATTGTAGCTATGACGCTCAAGTGATTATCACGAACCAAATCACCCCCGAGAGAGAGTATTCGGTGAAAGCACAGTGAAGTTGATGGAAGCTCCTCTCCAATCATTGTCGTCTCATCCACTCTCAGCACAATTATGTCCACCCTTACCGCCTCCTCCCCCGCCTCCTCCTCCTCCTCCTTCGATCCACAGGACAGGGAGACGACTGAAGATGACTGAACACTGTAGCGTTCGCGCTTCCCCCTAACCCTCCTCAAACGAGAGAAATGTACACATTTACGGCTCGGGTGTATTTACACACAAACACTGCAGATGAATTATTGAGTTGCCTTACTTGAAACGACCCGCCTTCTTATCTCTTTCTTGAACTGGGTAAACACAGAATGCTCTCGTGCTGTCAACCAGAAGTATGGGGCGTTTTAGGAACTGGAATTCGCCATCTCAGAGGAAGGAGGTGACCTTGAAATGTCCAATACTTTAGATAGAAAGCAAGACATTTAAGATCCATAAAATTATGGTGCATGTCGCAGACGTTGCTGAGTGAGACAAATCAAAGATTACCTGATTAACAGTTCTACTTGGGGAATCTGGTTTTTAAAAATGTAAGTTAGAAATTTTGTTGGCTTTCCAAAGTGTAGTCCTAATTTGATGAAATTTAATCAGCTTTATTACGCTCAATTTACCCGAAACGAAGGCACGGGTTCTTGCCACAATTAATAATTTCTTTTAAATAGAAAAGCATTTGATTTTAAATAAGAAAAGTGATGCCGATTAAATTTAGATTTTGCATTTATTTTCCACTTAAAGAGGTAATTTATTAGAGTTTATTCGCTAAGCACTAAGTTCCCCTTTGATGGTGAAGATTTTCTTTGAGACTAGAACGTTTAAGATTGCAAATCAGGAAATATTGTAGGATTCTCTAGCATCGAACCGGTGAAAAGTCAAGGAATTTTGTTGGATTTATAAGGGAATATTTTGGAAAATATTTAATTATAATGTTCAATATTGTATATCGGTTTCGCTGATAGCCTTTCCATTCTCCTATGAGCCATAGAATACCTTTTTTCAATTAGAAATTAAAATATATTCAGTCATATTGCTAAGTTTATACTTATGCTGTACAATTATTAATAACTTGGTTCCTAATATGATAGTTGTGAACTAACTCTGCCCGTTAAAGATAACCAAGCTGCTAAAATATTATCCATTATACCTAATATTAAATCTCATTTAAAAAACCATCGATTTAAACAAATCAGGCTTAAAGGGTAACCGATCAAGTGCTTTCCTTACTTATAGGAAAAATGAACCAAAAGTTTGTGGATTTTTTACTCAGATATTTAGTGAATTTAATGAAAAATTACGTAGATGTGCTTATTTCTCTTCATTTTCAACTGTTAGGTAAAAATTACCTATTTAGCGTTTCTAAGTATGAAAACATCCTTTTTATAACTACTATTTGCTTCTTTTTCTTCAAAATAAATTTGTTTGAGCGTTTCTTGGAGTTTTAGAAGAGGTCTATCAATATTAAAATGTTATAAGTGTGAAGTTTAATAGTATAACAAAATATAAAGGACATTTTTGGGAATTCATAATTATAGACAACTCTTACTAATCACAAACAATGCTGCCATTTGCGCCAAAATAACATAGTCATTAACGTACTTAATTGTTGCGGCCAAAATTACATATTAAAGTAATAAAAATTATAAATACAAAAGTCATTTAAACACAGTTAAAACATTATGAAAAGTTGTTTTTTTTAATAATTTTATCCACGAATTTATTCTCAAAAGATTTTTCATTAAGAATTCTCCTTTAATGCCGAAAGATTTTATAACTAAATTTTTCATTGTGGATTGCTGTTTAATTTGATCGGATTGACCGAAAACTGGGAATAAATTTTATTTATTGTTTATTCAAATTTGTTCTCAAAAGCACATTATTATGAAGTATACCCCAGAGAATATTTTTTTAGATCAGTGTTAAATAAAACCAAGCAAGAGGTTGTCATATTTAAATTGGGCATTAACGCAGAAATCCTATCATAATATTTGATCATCTTATAAACATTGAAGACCTGACGTACTGTAACAGTTTTGTTTATCATTTCCGTAACTGGATGCGTTTATTTTAAATAATTCCTTTTGAACTGTATTTTAAAATCGACTATGACCTTGTAAACTGGCAGACCTCTCGGACTTTCATAGACGCCAATTTGTAGGTGCTCGTTTGGCAGACGCTGGTGTAACAGAAACTGCACCTAGACAACGACGACGACGAAAACGATTGCTTAAAAGCGTTTAAAGTAGTGGAGTAGAAACCTCCGAAAGTGGTGTGTCCCCCAAGCAGTGGAAAAAGTGTTTCTCTGACAAATTATAGCCGTTTGCCCTAATTTCGATCTCCGGAACAGTTTACTGAGCCTGCAGACAGCGAATAATTCAAATTACCACCTTCTCCTAGCCTTAAAACATGATTATAAAGGGAGGATCTAGGGTGCCATCTCTTGGAATTTCACCGGTCCATGATTCCCCTTTGTGGGAAAAATAATTAACAGCCGAGAATATTTAGAAATTTTGGGCCACCAAGTTCATCTTATGGTTGTTCAAGGATTCTGGTTTTCGGAGGGGAACGCCGTAACCCTTCATCAGCCACCACAATCCCCAGGCTTCAACTTCTTTTTTGAGGTGCGTTTGTGGTTGATTATAGAGATTCGCCTCTAAAAGAACTGAGGTGTGTTAGCTGAAGAACTTGATAAAATCCCTTTGGAAATAATTCACGATTTTCATGAACCAATAATTAGGAGAAATGAAGCTAAAGCTGGACTTTCACTTATAAAAAGTCATATTTTATTAATTGTAGGTAAATATTCCTTAAAATATATGCAAAGAACCTCAGACTAAACAACCTCTAATCTAATGTTTACTAAAAAGCCCAATAACATTTATTGTCTAGTATTGTAAAATGATTCTGCTCTATGCAATAAATTGGGAACCATCACGTGATTGAAATGGTTTAATGAAGTCTCGATGCCTTTGAATAGACTAGATACAGAAATGCTCTTTTCTTAAGTATTTAAAACTTCTAATGTGATTAGTTGATTCTGATATAATCAAGTTTAGATTTATTTATCATTAAATAGCTTATATTTAAATAAAATATTCTCTATTCTCTATCCTCTAAAAACCTCTCTCTACTTCAGTTGCATGCATGAATTAATTATTCAAAAGAAGGCTTAAGGTGCAAGCGAAAAGTTTATCCCGTAATGAATACTTAATAAGAACAAATTGTAAAGCTTACTGATTCAAATTTCCCACACTGTCTTATGGGTGAATCTTGATTTAAGTTAAGTAAAAAACATTAACTTTTCATGACCTAAAGTTACATACAAAGTGTTGCGAATTAGTTTCGCAGTGGTTTTCAGTTGTGTTTACAAAATGTGCTAGTTTTAAAACGAAATCAAATTTTTTCAAAGCCTTTGTTAAATAAAATTTGATTAAAATTAAAATTACAACTATTTAATAATTTGAAAAAAATATTCTTTTTGAAACTTGAATATAAACTAAGCATGTTGTTTGAATTAATACCTAAGGGTATTGGAAAACTTAACATAGCCTGGAGGAGAATAAAATCAAGTTATTAAAAATTACGCTTCTATTGTTTCGAGTATGTTTAAACCTATATTTATGCAAGCAACCTTAAAATCTAAATAATAATGGGAATATAATAAAAACATGTGCCAAACTCTTTATCCACTCCTTCGATATAAATAAAAGGACTAGGTCAGAAATAAAAGCAGATTTCTATTATTTATGACGGTTGCTAAGCTAACAGACCAAACCCATCGGCTCTCCATTTAGTTGTTGTTGATAACTAAGATAAAAAAGCCATTTTTGATAACATTTTTCCTGACACTGACAGCCAAATATTTAGCAGTTTGACAGGGAGATAATATTTTCCCACTCTTTCCTTTTCTACATCTCGTATTCTGTATTTGAGTGTAAAATAAAATATCTATTCCAGTTTTCTGATTATCCTGAACCATAATTTATTCACCTTTTGTCTTCATAACGCAGTATGTGAACCTTTAATTAATTATGTTCTTTCTAGAAAACTCTCGAAGTTATCATTAACTGAGGCTATTGCAGTCCTACGTATCTTATATTCAGAAAAGTCTCTTTTTAATGCCCGTCTTCGGTACTTCAAAGTCGCGACGGATTCTGGAGAAAATATTAGAGACTGCACAACTAGAGTTAGTACACTTTGCTCCGAGTTCCACTTCAACCGTTTCTCGCATCATAACCTGTAAAGTCTTATTTTTATATTAGGCCTTAAGAGCCAAAATCATGGCTCTCCTGGACAATGATCCCGACACGACTGTCCAAGAGCTAGCGGATGCCTTCGCTCGAATTCAGAATATCGTGGCCGACGCTAAGTTGGTGCTCATTTCTGGTAAGGGCTCAGAACGGTCCAGAAGAAAGTGGAATTCAACCAAGGAAGTTGCCTTGGTATAATTTCTACGGAAAATTCCAACCACTTGTGCAGCAAGTGCAATGCAAGTCACAAAGATGGGACGCAACGAAGTGCTATCGTATGGCCTACGTGCCATTCTACAACTGACCAAGAACAGGCGGAGATTTGTCCCTGTAGTCACGAATGGCCGCATGATGTACCTAAAAAGTGAACATTAGGTCGGATGTCACGATGAAGTCAACAAATTCCTGGATTAAAGTACAAAGGTGCTATGCTACCTAAAAGAGCCTGATTACTGGATGTTACGTTAGATAACGGTCACAAGGGACGGGAGGCGTGATAACTCAAAGTTTATTCAAAGAAGTGCCAAGCGCCATAGTAACGACTTAAAGAACTGTACATATTGTACAGATAATAACGAAAGGCAAGTGAATCATAGTTTAAAATAATCAGAAAATTATTAATATATTTTTCTAAAGGTATAACATTGACTAAAAAGCGGCTTTATTAACAAAATTTATGCTTTTCACAAATATAAACTGGATACAAATTCATAGAGGTAACCTAAGTGGAATTTATTTTACGATAAGAAATTTCGTGTCCTAAGAAAAATCCTGGAACCCTTCATTGAAAGTTAAAATATTTAAAAAATTTCCCATCAAACAACAATATTTAAATGTTCAACACAGACAAATGCAGTTAAACTATGTTCTAGTGATGGCAAAATCTCGAAACACGATTTTTCAAAAAAATATTCCAAGCGCTTTCATTAATAATTCCTGAGGTTGAAGAAATCATGTTAGTTTGTAGCATCATGTGACCTCGTGAAAACAATATGCAATTTCTTCGTTTATATAACCTTCTTAATAATTTAATTCGAACTTTTAAAATTGTTTCAAAATATGCCTAGCTATTTCAGCTAATTTTGGACCAAAACAGTTCGTTTTAGATCTAAGGACTGATATTTGTACCGATTTCGCAAGATAAATACTTTTCGAATTCGAGTACAAATTGATACATTCACGAACAGATTTAGTTGTCTGCTTTAGAGTTTGTAATTATTTTTAAAAAAAGTTTTAGTATTAATTTACAGATGAACCTTTATAAAACCTTCCATGGTCGTGTCTTGGAGCTTCGGAAGAAGAATGACCTTGTAAAATAAATAATTTGTTTTAAAATATCACATTTGAGTCCTGGAAAGCTAGATAACGGTAGATGCGTTTGCTTCAAACGGATATATAGAAATCCACCAATGAAATTGTGCAATCAATATGCTATCTTCAGTCGCCAGGACTTTATGACATTGCAGAGCTCAGGAAAAAGAAAATTAGGAAATAAAATAGGAATTCAGGGAAATGTTGTTATCGGTCTCGCGTCTACTGTTGAAATTTTAAATTAAAATATGCAAGACTTAGAGATTACACTACGGCTAATAGAAACCAATTTTCTGGCTGCCCAGTTATATTAATAAATACATTCTAGCAGAAACACAAACTTTATATCGGAATTGAAGGAGTTATTTCCGTAAAATACGTTGAAGTTCAGTATACTGTGAATTTATAGAAGGGTTCAAAAATCAAATCTTGACAGCTGTCAATCTTTTTTTGGAATTTAGAGTAAGTCTTTGAAAAAATAAATATTTTTTTCTAAACTTTTACCAAGGTTGAGCTAGAGGTTGCATTTTATTTAATAATTATTTAAAAGTATATTTGTCGAATTTTGCATCTACATATCTTACTTAATTTATAATAAAGACCTGTTTCAGTTTACCTCTCTTAAGTATCAGTTATAAAAATTCCTTTTCATAAAAAAGGTCTGATTTTGTGTGTTGCTTGTTCCTGTTTGAGCGGAAATTAAGGCTTGAGATAATTCGGCGGTCAAATGCAGGGATAAAAGATAATTTTTTCTTTTAATGATAGTGTCAAATGCCCTCATTACCGGCAGTACCAATAAGCGTTAATTTCTGCTGAATTAGATAGTTTTAAGTCAAAGTGAATTATTCCCTGGTGAATTTCTCCCCACAAAGTTCCTTTTTCGCTGCGGCCGAGGCTGGGGTCTTATTTCGATAAAAAAATCGTTTTTGGCCGGAAGTCACAAGTCGTCAAATCATGGTTTAAGATTTTCATCAAACGATTCACCCATAGGCACCAAATTTTTAAGCGTAGAAACTTTTTCAAGTCTTTTAAAGGTGGTAAAGAAGCAAGGTAAGTTTCTTCAAGGACTGATTCAAGAAGCCAAACATCAAACTCAGATGGTCGTCGACCGGCTCGATTTTTATCCAGTTGAAGAGTGAAATCTTTACTTCTGAATCTCGCAAAATATCCTCTGTATACAACTCCGTCAATGTTTCTGATCAGTATATGTTGTTGAATTACCTTTCTTGAGCTCATAAAAACATGATGTGCCTCAAACGGCTGCTGCCTATTCCATATTATCAGTTAAATTTTAATTCTATTGTTCTTTAGAGCAAAAAATTTGATTGATTTAAATAAGCTTTGACATAAATAACGATGAGCTAAATTAGGCATCAAAAATATGCTTTAAATTTAGCATAATTTTGTAATAACCTGATGGAATGTTTAATGCTCCTTACAGTTTTTCAACCTGGCTACCTTTATAAGCTACACATTATTAAATCTTTATTTATTTTTCAGTTAATTTTCCGGTGCCTTTAATCATCATTAATTAGTATAGGATATATACAAAAAGATCCAATTATAACATTATAAATTATAAAGCTTTTCAAGTTTTTTTCTTGATAGGAATTACGAAAATGTTGAATAAGTATGTCCACAATTCGTCAAGAAAAGGAATATAAACTTCAACTCCACTCATAAGGAATAACACATTTTTTGTAAACAATTAAATACACATTCCGAAATTGCACTATTTAGTTGTAAAAAAAATATTAAGCAACCTTTTCAACAAGCGTCATCATTAAGATATTTAGTTATAGATTAGGAAAAAATACAAACAAATATTTCGAACAATTCAGCACGATAACTTAACTCCTAACTGGCAGAAATTTTTCGGTGTAATCCAAATCATCTGCGTAGACAGTTTTGGAAATAAATGGAATATTTTTTTGGAAATAAACGATTTCTACAAACTATGAGCTTTTCATTAATTTATTCGAATAGATAAATCTGTCGCATTCTAATTTGAAATTTTAATAAATTTTTTTAGGTTTATTACTTATTAACATATTATTAAAGATACAGGGTTAAAATTTTAGGTAATCAAATACCAGAAGATTCTAACAATGCATTATTTAACTTAAGCAGGGAGGTTTTACTCTGAACGTCTTCATAAATAATTGTGTATTACATGTACCAGCATTTTGAATATTTCTTGTAAAGAAAGCCTTAATGAATATTTTTTAAACTTTAGCTTATTTATACAAATTCAACTAAATTTCAAAAAAAGTTTGGTAGATAACAAGAGCTGAATAAAGGATATTCCTCTTTCTTGGCAAAGAAATCAAAAATAACCTAGTCTTTTTACTTATTGAAAGATAATTTATTATTTGAAAATGACATTTTCCGCTATATTTATTGTATGAATCCGTTGACAAACTATCTTCCGTTGCTTGTAAATATTTTCATCCTGTGAATTCTCAACAATAAAATTTCATTTACACATTAGAACCATACAAATTTTAAAATAAATCACCTAACACTAATTTTTTGCGTGTTTTACTTCGAGAAATGCTAATATAATTTCACTCTGATTGTAATAATGCCTTAAGCATTATTATCACTATTCACAATTCACACAATCAAAAATAATATTTTGATCAGTATCTAGTAAATTAGACGAATAGTAAATTTAACCACTGTTAAAAATTTAATTCAAATAATTGTATAACTGGTTTAAGAGAGAGGACTTTTCATCACCGACAGTGTTTTTAAAAATATAATTGAAGTAACTGCTAATTTATCTGAGTATTTTTATCATTTCAATCAAATTTTCAGTAATGTTATTTCATCAGAAGAAGCCTTCGTTCGTAGACTTCAAAAATCGTTAGCTTTTGACAAGTTTGGCGGTAGATCTCACCGAATAAATATATTTTTTGTATTTTCTCGAAAATTGCCAGACAGTTAGGCTGATCACCGAACATTAATGGGAAACCTAAAGTTAAACAATTTTTGGGCTTAAACGGACCATTAATTCCACTTCCGGTCGCATGATGTTGTCTCGGTAATTAAGCAAACATGCGCGCAGAAAATCCTCAGCTGCCAAAACTTTACTTCAATTTAACCTACATAAACGACTCGGTCTTTTCAGTAAACAAAACGTTTGCCACCAAAATGCAATTCAAAATAAAAATGAAATTTTCTTTAAATTTCGCAGTTCTAAAACTAATTCTCAAGAATATTTTAAATATCCTTTAATCAAAACATAAAAATCGCAAATTAGTTATTGAAAAGGGTAGCGAAATGCCGAGATATTGTTTGCCAAAAAAAGAAACCCTATAAGAGGAAAATAAAAAATAAATAGCCGTTACAACAAATTTTTTCTGAAATGTAAGAAAAAATCTTTTAAAATCGATTTCCCAATATTTGGTTCTTGACAGTTGCCCTATATCATGATGTTTTCTACACCTGTATTTATGACATCGGTTTTCTATAACCATATAAATAATTTTTTTCTTTGAAACAAGAAAATAACACTGCACTGTGATTCGTATGCATATCTTTGCAATAAGACTATTAAGTTTATTCTGGATTTAATTACCTTTTGAGTTGAGGAAAAGCTTTCTAGTCTCTTAAGTCATGAATTTCTGAAAAAAAGTGACTTTTCACAAATAGATGTGACATTCGATGAATTTCTTGACAAATTTTTAAGCGATTAACCCTCACGGGCCTAGAAGCTATCTTAATTTTACCTCAGCATCAGCAAATCATGCAAAAATATCATATATCTGCAACCGAATTCTAGGCTAGTGGTCGAATAATTTTTTTAAACATTACGAAACCTGCTGACCAGGTTTTGATTGATTAAAAAGCAGCCAGTTTTAAAGTCTTTGTAGGATTATAGATGCTTTCATTTTGTTGTCTTCATTTCCAATAAAAACAAAGTTAGATGAGAGGTTTGAATTTGTTTACATTCATCAGTTTAACTAACCACCGAAATTGGCAAGATGTTATGACCACAGAAGTGGTAGTTAAAACATCGACTGGCAATTTTGACCTTAAGCTTGTAACAAGCTTCATTTCTGAAAACTGGGAAAAAATTAGAGGAATGCAAAAATTTGATGTTTCAAATATTTTTAAAATCATAGGAAAACACCTGAATTGAAATTTGTAGGCTAAAATACCAAATTGGAGTAGATTGGAAACACAATTACCAAAATTGGTCCAAATTATTTAAAACTAAATAAGAAAGCTAAAATAATATTCTCTCAATAAATTTCGAAGTTTGCGGCAATGATTTGTCCAAATTTTATTGATCATTTTACTTGCTGACTATATTTGTAAATGACTTGACCACCGACGTTTCAGAAGCACAGGAGTTATTAATTAAAATTTTCAAAAAAATTTATTAAACTCACCTAAATCCTATTCTAAGTCTTAAATATGATTCCAAATAACTTTTATATGTTTCTCCTATGTCTAGTTTAAGCAGTATTTATTTAAACAAGCATTAAGAAAAATCTTTTTTAATTTTAATCAAAAATACTACCGTAACTCGCACTATTGCTGTATCAAAAATCCCAATCAAAATCTTGAGAAAAGCTTTCTACTATCCACGTAAAATGTAAGATTTTTAAATATTTACAAAACCGTAGATTCTTAATTTTGCTTGCGATAGGAAATTCTTTACTTTTTGTAAAATTATTTGGCATAACGCATTTCTGTGTTTTAAACTTTTGTTGAAAAGTTGGCTATCTGATGGTTTTTAAGGGGAAACCCCATTTTAGCTTATAAAAACGTAGAAATTCACTATAATATGTGTGTAATTAATAGACGCCAAAGTGATATATACACCTCTGGAGTGCGAAAATGATGGATAACGCCGTATCACAAATCGAATTATTCTGTGATACGATATGAAAAGTTATTATTAGCAAAATGTTATGAATATGGAAGCAAAAGCCAAAGCTAGCAATGAAAATTTGCAAATTAGGCATTTAAAAATCATGATTTGTAAAATTTTGAAGATTTCAAAGATCTAAAAATAAAAGAAGTTACTGTAGAAGTATGCATCTCTTTTCTCGAATTGCACAGAAGCAGATATATGCTGCAGTTTCAATATGAATTAGGTCTTAAAGAGGTTTGCGAAATTACAGAGTTTTAATAATGATATTTTTACCCATAAATTTCAAGTCCTTTGCAGCTTAAAAACTTTTGGAAATAGGGACTGTCGTTAGATTCCCAGATCTCATCAAAGGAAGGGTTTAATAAATCATGATAGAAGCTAGGATGATGATGTCTAACTTATTATTTCACAATTTAGCTAGCTTGTTTAACCAAAGGAATATTTTAAAATGAACTGAACTATGTCTTAATCTGGAATACTAAATAAAACCTTTGGTTCGTGAGGGTTTCTTCAAAAAAATGTAGGAAGAACAGATTACGATCAAAATAAACTTTTCCGAGGTCACCTCGTATGTTCTGTACGCATTTCTGCTCTAAATTTTGAACTAAAATTGGAAAGTATTTTATGGCAGCGATCTAAGGTGCATGTAAACTAATAAAATTAGATTTTGCAGAACATAAAAATCATGATTTTCGAAATTGCCTTATCGTTACTAATGTAGAATAAACCTAAAATCAATCGAGAAACCAAATGTTTTAGGAGTTTATATCTCCAGAAGATTACATTAATAATTAGGAAATATTAATATATAAAGAAATACATAAGTAATCACAGAAAGTATATTTATTATTAAATTAAATGATTAAATTTATCCAAAATTCCAACAGAAAATACTGGCTTACCTGATTTATCGATTTTTACGTGAGAATTTAAGGAATTTCAAAGTTAATTCATCTGTATTAGAAAAGGAAATAATTTGTTCTGAAGGAAGTTGATTGGAACGTGATTATACAATTAATCGTCAATTACTCCTCTTGAGTCCTTGAGTCCATGGACAGTCTGCGTCGAAAGCTTGAGAGAGACGAAAACTTAGTAACTCTAGCTCTTTTACAAATGACTTAGTACCACTGCTTTGTCCATAAATAGAATACGTCAGGGCTAAAAAAGACCCCTATAACAATGGATGACCGAAATACGGTTACAACTTTATTACTTCAAGATCAGAGGCCAAAACACAACTGAGGTTCAAAAGCAGTTTTGCCTAATTCCGTCGACTTTTAATGAAGTTCAAACATTGTATCAACTCAGCACATGACCTTTGAACAAATTTCGCTTTTATTATAATTAAACGAGATGCAAGGTGTAATATTAAGGTGCTCTGTGGAGCTGAGTATGTTAAGAGCCGTTTAAATTGATCAATTTTTGTCCAATCGAAAAGTAGCAATGAAGGGGTTAGAAGCATTCACTCTCAGTTTATGGAGAGAAACGTGTGAACGAGGGAGCACGCAGAAGATAGCCAGCGAAATTCAGTGAAAGTGGAGATTCGACCTCCAAGAAAATGCAGAAAATCCTTAAATATCTGTTGAGGTTGGTTGTTGGGTCCGTCCAGAACTCTTTACCGATGATTGATGTCCTCAACTAGCGAAAAAAAAACATCTTTTAATCTTTTGGCAGTATTGAGCTGCTATAACTGAGAGTGGAGCTAAGAAAAACATGGTAACAACACCCAGAATGACATATTTTAAAAGTATTTGGGTTGCTAGCTTTTGTTACTATGGAATTAGTAGAAAGGAGCGCAGAACCTGAATTTAGATAGTCAGGAAACTTTTGTTCTGCTCAAAGACAATTGTTCAAAGGCCCGCAGTGCGGTGCAGATTCCTTCAGCAAAATTGGTCACTCAAACATTGAAAAAATGAGATTTCCTCTGACCAATCGCCGGCGTTAAACTCATTTCCGAAACTCGACCGAGTGCACTACGTTTGGAGACAGATGAAAGAGGAATTTAATTACGTCTGTTGCTTTCTTCCAACCATAAAACCAGATGAACTGGGGTGGTATTTCTTGGAAATCTTCTACGGGGCCCAGTATAGGAATGGAGGGTAACCAAGTTCATTCGATGGTTGCTAGAGAACTAGAGTTGTTGAAGAATGAGCAACAACAAGAGATTGGGCATTTCGTTTGACCACCAAAATTCCCAGACCACCTCGACCTCATTATTGGGGATTATATAAAATCGATTTTGGAGAATCAAATAAGATTTCGGTGAACACTGCCGTCATGGTCTCCAAAAAAAACTGGTTGAAGGTGTTTTAACTGAAGACTGGGCCAAAATTCCTTTGTAACCATAAGTTCACACTTTATAGGAATCAAGTTGGGCCCACACGATATTAAAATTTGTCGCTGATTTTCAAGGTATCGCTCGTATTCTTTTTTTCAAACCTCTGTTTATGACAAACTACTTTATATTACTCGAATATAGAAAATGATTTTAGTCATTTAAATTACCTTGTATACCTGCGTCCTTAACAAGTCACTGAAAATGGAAAGAATTATAATATATTAAGGAAAATTTTCGTATATTCCCGAGGTGATGCAATATAAATATGAGCTTAGTTTTTCCGCAAAAAAATATGAATTATGTCTCGTCTAATATCTAGGCTTTTAAAGAAGTAAGTGGCGCTATGAACACATCTAACATGCATTGAGAATTAGGTTCATAATAGGAGAATCACAAACTGACGCTGATCATGAAATAAAACCAGGATATTATGAAAAGGTGACTACTAAAGAAAAATGTAAGTCCATAGATACCACCAACGGTTATTCCTACACACCACCGCTCAAAAATTTTCACTTATTAAGGATACTCTGCTATCCTAAACTGACTATTATTACAACAATCTAAGTTTGACAGTATTATGGACCTTTTAATGTTCTACAAGGCCACTTTATTTCAAGAGGTGTATCTGCTAGTTACTCCAACTTCATTCCTCAAATTATTATCCAAAATAAATAAGCGGAAATCGGAGAACCCAACCTTATGAGAGATTACCTCGCTAACAAGATTACTTCGTTACATTTTCTGAACATTGACAACGAAAAATTTAAATGACATGCAGAAAATTGTTTAGATACTTACTATTTACTACTTTAAAACAGAAATTAACTGACTTATAAAGGACCTACTAAGAACGTACATTTTAAAATATAGCCAATTTATATTTATATTTTATATCTTTAATTTAATATTAAATGACGGTCTAATGTATTTCTAAAGGAAGTAGCATATTTTCAAAGTGAATTGAATTGACAAGAAGACTTGTTTTTTTAAAAATGAGCTGACTTTTTGATTTACTTTTAAAACAAACATGATTTTGTATATTTATATTACCTTGAATTCTAATGACTTTAATAGCATGATATATTCATCTTGACATGGCAATGCAAGACCAGAACCCACTTGATTTATTGTCGATGAAAAGAAAACGATCTGCATTAATTCATCGAAAAGATTGTCCAATTTTTCATCTACAATAATTCAATTTGATTCTAGTCTTGCAATTCTAATGAAGAGGCGTATAAACTACTATGGTAAGAGTAGAGGGTGTTAACACAATTAACACGCAATCATTATCATAATTCTTTCTATTTTTAGTGGCTTGTTAAGCTATCTATATCATGATTTAGGACACAAGAATGCAAGTTAATTTATATGACCAAAATAATTTCCTATTTAACAAGCTGTTGAAAACAACGCCTTTCAGGAGCCTAATTCCTTGGTATTTTATTTCGCTTTCAAAATAGATTATTAAAAAAACTAAATAATCAACAAAACTCGATATTAAATTTGCTTATAAAACGTTATTTCTCCCGAAATTCGTCCAACAACCACTTCATTATATTTTGCCATTTCAGTGCCATGTCAAGATGAATACATAATGCTACTAAGGTCATCAGTGTTCATGGCAACTTAAGTAAGCAAATTCATGTTTGTTTAAAAAAAGAAATCACAAAATCAGCTCATTTTTAAAAACAAGTCTTCTTGTCATTTCAATTCACTTCGGAAATATGCTACTTCCTTTAGAAATACATTAAACCGTCATTTTATGTTAATGTAATTGTAATTGTAGAAGCTAAGTATAATATTGAATATTTTTAGCCCGATATGTATATATATTTTTTGATAAATTTTAAATTTGAATAAATTTATTCAAATTGTAAGTGGGACAATGATTATTACAAACTAAAATCAAGCCAAAATCGTTGTAGATTTAAACAAAAAATAAATTAAGAGGCAGCGCATTTCGAAAACTCATCTCCTTGACGTTTTATTTTGCTTTTAAATAGAGTGTCTCCTTTCCAAATAATATAAATGCCACTTATACACCATTGTTAAACAATTCTAATAGAATTTAATATCATAAATGCAAATTTGCTCATTCGAATTAAATAAAATTCATGCTGGAAATCTAAGAGCAACTAAAATGAACATAATTATGAATATAACATCGGCTTTATTTGTTAAATTCAAATTCTTATTAATCGCTTGCCTTATAAATCACTTTGTGTTTTGAAGTAAAGGCCACTCATCAAAAATCAACGAACTTTTGCATTTAATTTAAATTTTCCCACTGATCGTGTTCAGGAAATGTACCGGAGTAACATTTATATGCACTTCTTCAAGGGCAACTTTTGGAAAATTGTACTACCCTAGGCACGGAAATTCTTATTTTAATTTACTTTTGATAAATGCAGTTTAAGTAGGCAGAGGTTTTTGAAGATAAACTTGTTTACAATGTTCGTTTTTTTAAATTTCAGTTAATATTGTTATGTACGATGAATAACATTCTAGCAACCTGGTTATATTTAACGCACAGAGTCAGTTTACAACTATCATATAAGTAACCGAGTTATTAATAATTGCACAGTATAAGCATATACCTAGCAATTTGACTAAATATATTTCAATTTCTTGGTGAAAAAAGGTATTCTTTGGCTCATGGGAGAATGGAAAGGCTATTAACGAAATTTCTTGACTTTTAACCGGTTTGATGTTAGAGAATCATACAATATTTCCTGATCTCCAATCTTAATCATTCTGTTCGCAAAGAAACTTTTCACTATCAAAGGGGAACTTACTGCTTAGAGAATAAACTCTAATAAATTACATCTTTAAGTGAAAATAAATGCAAAATCTAAATTTAATCGGTATAACTTTTCTCACTTAACAGCAAATACTTTTCCAGTTAAAAAGGAATTATTAATTGTGGCGCAAGTACCCATGCTTTCGTTTCGGGTAAATTGGGCGAAATAAAGCTGATTAAATTTCATCAAATTAGGACTACACTTTGGAAAGCCAACAAAATTTCTAACTTACATTTTTAAAAACCAGATTCCCCAAGTAGAACTGTTAATCAGGTAATCTTTGATTTGTCTCTCTCAGCAACGTCTGCGACATGCACCATAATTTTATGGATCTTAAATGTCTTGCTTTCTGTCTAAAATATTGGACATTTCAAGGTCACCTCCTTCCTCTGAGATGGCGAATTCCAGTTCCTAAAACGCCCCATACTTCTGGTTGACAGCACCAGAGCATTCTGTGTTTACCCAGTTCAAGAAAGAGATAGGAAGGCGGGTCGTTTCAAGTAAGGCAACTCAATAATTCATCTGCAGTGTTTGTGTGTAAATACACCCGAGCCGTAAATGTGTACATTTCTCTCGTTTGAGGAGGGTTAGGGGGAAGCGCGAACGCTACAGTGTTCAGTCATCTTCAGTCGTCTCCCTGTCCTGTGGATCGAAGAGGAGGAGGAGGAGGCGGGGGAGGAGGCGGTAAGGGTGGACATAATTGTGCTGAGAGTGGATGAGACGACAATGACTGGAGAGGAGCTTCCATCAACTTCACTGTGCTTTCACCGAATACTCTCTCTCGGGGGTGATTTGGTTCGTGATAATCACTTGAGCGACATAGCTACAATGGGATTTGTGTGGCTACAAGGGGTCAACAGATGGGGGAGGGGGATTGCGATGCCAAAAGTCTCATTTGAGGGTGGCCGTGGGATTGGAGCGCTCTTTGGCCTTCTGCTCAAACTCCTTGAAGGGCGACTGATTGAGGATGATGTCCCTATTGGTGTCGAGGGCCTCCAGAATGTGCTCACTGGCTGGGTGCACCAGGTCACACCACGTGTCCCACAGGGGATGGATGATGAAATCGATGAAACCAATCTGCAACAAAGAGGCACAGCGGTTGGACAAAAAAGTCGAAACACCCAACATTTTGGCTTCATGATTTTCTAACATTATAAACACTGAAAACTTAACACATTTCAATGCTCTTGTTTCTAATTTTTTTTTGTTTGATATTTTAAATTAGCAATTTCTACACGTATGACAGGTAGGAACACTTGGCGTTTGAAGAGGTGCTCTCTCAAACGTAATAACTGCCACCTTTGAAAGAGAAGGTCAGACCGAATGTCACAATCACCTGGAATTGTTAGAGAGGAATCACAAGACCACGGCTCCTAGAATCGCTGCGGAGCTCTTCAAAGAACACCTTCATAACCCAGTCTCCGCACAAAAACCATGGAGTTGTCGGGAGCTGCGCACATCTGGATCCACTATGGAAGAGCAGCAATTAGAAACCTCTGCTCCCAAAGATGACAAGTGCTTCAAAGCCTTTGGGGTTGTGGTGTAGAACTCCCCAGAACTGGTTTGTGACTCGAGCAGTAGAAAGATGTGATTTTTTCGGCCTAATCGTCGTTTATCACCTCACTTCCGACCTCTAAGCCGCCGAGTGTACATTCGGAGACTGCCTTCTCCCAACAGTAAAAGATTTGGTTGGGGTTCTGTGGTGATGATCTTTGGTGCTAATTCCTAGGAATCCGCCATTAGACAAATTATTTGCTTCCCTTCATGGATGGCACGATGTCAGTGCTGCACCAAAAAGATTTGTCAAGAGCTATGAGGAAAATCAGTCCACCCATTTACTCAAACCTGGTGTTTTAACGTAATCCTCACGGAATGCGCAAGCACCAAAGTGATAAAACCTGATGTCTTCTCGACTTTGTCGGCTAATTACTACAAGAATCTAATTCACTGGCACCCTGAATATTTCCATCCAATCAAATCACTATAAATTACTGCCTGCTCACGACTTGTCGAATAAATCTCTTCTTTCCCTCTTGTCTCTCTTGGTTTGGAAATGGAAATTACGCACGGTAAGGGTATCACTCTAACCACTTGATTGTTAAATTTGTGAATTTTGGACATCTGCAGGGTTGAGAGAGCTATTTTAAGGAACCTATTAGCCGCAGTTGATTCAGACTTCTAAATGAAGCTACTGTCTCATCAACTGATACAATATAACCGTTTGGCTACCTGACATTATTAAATGAACAATGGGGCGTTATACATCGATTCACGCTCTAGCTAACACATTATCATCATTATTTGAATAGCTCTCATTTTAAGCTGACTTTTGACCATGAAACGATTAATAAAACTGCGATTTGTGATTTGAAAAAGTCACAAAGCCTTTTTTTCTCCTATCACTTCTGGCTCATTTGATGAGAGCTCAGTCGCGTTCACGTCTTTCTTTAAACCTTTTACAGTAACTTCATTTAAGAAGTTTAATTTCGTTGCTTTTAGTTTATTTAAGAAAGAATATTTTATAAAATCTATATTTTGCGGAGAAATTTTTGTCCTACGGATGCAAGGTTATCTCAAACTTATCTCAAACCTTTCAGTCAAATATTATCTGAAACTCTTAAGGTATTCTTAGGTTAAAAGCAAAAAAAATGAAGAGTTTTTATTTCAGTCATGCAAATGGAAATAAGGTTGAAGACGTACGAATTTAATAGGTCCAGAATTAAAAGGAGACTTTTGTATCAAAGAATTCAGATTTGAGACCTCAGGCTCAGTCTTTGGTAACAGACAACAAAGACGTGTTACTAATGGGAAATTCGCGTGCGCGGAGAACACTGGTCAAAAAATCATGAAGGATATTTGAAATTGAATCTAAGCGAATCCAAATGATCCCTTTTGGGCTTAATTTTATCGGACAGGACTGCAATTTCCATCAAATTACCTTATAGGCTAACAGTAGCCATGATAAGGGATTATTTTTAAAAATAAATCACTTGAAAAATGGCTTTTTTTCGTAATTTAAAAAGACTTTTTGAAGAACCGGAAGTTCACTGGCGCCTGACTTTGTTGTTACATCTATTGCACGGAAGTTTTATAGTTTGCACATCAACAAACGATGTGTAAACTCACGCATTCATTCGGTGGAGAGCGTTCAAGGTCCCATTCCCCGTACGACAGTTGTTTTAAACGACAATTAAGAGCCCATACATTCATCAACAGCACAAAGCTGATGTGATAAAGCCGGCAGCTATTCATTCCGTCACTATCCTTTGATCAGAGCAGTGATCAAAAGTGCCCGTTAAGCAACTCAAAGCGCCGGTTTTGACTAATGATAAGATAGAGAGCCTTGACTAGAGTTCCTTGCCATCTTAATGGGGGAATATTAGATACATTCTAGACACTAGCGGGACAAACGCGCACGTCTACTACCAGTAATCCCTAATCATTGTCGGCAAACGGTAGGACAGGTCTCTTAAGCTAGCTAATCACACGACTCAAGAATGTGGAATAGAGAAAACTAATATAAATGGAAGGATATCAACGACCAGAAGGTAATGAGCATCCACTACAAATACTCTTCAGATGAGCACACTGATAATCCGATAGATCATCAAGTTTTGGAAAAATCTACGGAATTTTAAACAATTTGGACCCTTCTCGATTAATCTAAGAGATGGAGTAGTTTCTGGGCATTTCTGAGCTATTTTTGCTAGTTTTAGATTTTAAACTAGTGCACTTTAAAAAAATATATAACTTGGTTTCTGCGCGTCTTTAGTTTTTCCCCAAAACGGTACCCAAGTACTCTTAATCCAAAGAATTTAAACAAAAAATATCATAATTTGAGCAACCTATCTAAAACCGTTCTGATTAGCTTATTTTTAATGGTTTCAAAGCACAAGAGAAGATCTTCAACCTGAAAGCAGTGTTTATTAAATTAGAGTTTTAAGGATACTCAAAATAAATGGAAAAAAAACGTAATTAATGGTTTTTTTCTAATATGTATTAAAGAGCACTTCAGTCTTAAGTAGTTTAAATGATTATGACTCGTCATAAAGTTAAGAAAGTTGAAAATGATAAACTTTACCTGAGCCTTGTCAACGTCGACAGATTCCCGATCGCACATGGCGCTGACCTCAATACCCAGTTCCTTCTCCTTGTCGCCTTGTTTAAAGAATTCCTCCATCACACCGAAAGTCCACCTTTTGTAGATCTCGAAGGGTTTCGTCGGGCTATTCAAGTCCGCACAGTGCAGCATGCATTGCAACACCTAAGATAAATTAATTGGCAAGCTCTGTTTGTTTAAAATGGCCCACGCATGACAGTGATTTACCTAGGTATTGCACCCAGGAACAACTTGCTATGTCATCGCATTTCAGCGTAGATAAACAAATGATTAAGCCTTTTTTCAATGAAGGGTGTTTGGACTCGAAGAGGAATTTGAAACTGACATCAGTTAGTTAAATTTTGGGGAGCAAAAAACCCGGTGACTTTGCATTTCAGAGTTCTTAACGAGGCAAATTTCTGGTGCCAACAATTCCAGTTCGCAGTCAAAAAGGTTACCTTAGTGGTTGAAGTCACAGTATGAAAGAATTTGAAATTCATTAGATTCCGTTTTCTTGAGACAGAACTGAGAATATTGACTAACTGTTAAACCAAAGCACTCGCCAAACAACGCAGCACAAAAACACATTATCTTTCTCTGGCCTTTCTGGTTTTCATTGAACAACATACAGCGAACTTATTTTAAGTAAAATTAACCACACTCATGATTATAATGAGTGACAATGAAACATGAACATTCCACAAGCCATTTCTCCCGTAGTTACCTTGAATCGTTTATTGAGAACGACCTTACTGAACGGATGATTTTGCAAAGAGCGGGTTTTCAGTAAGGAATTTAAGTAATTTTTGCACAATTTTTCGACCGACAATAAAAGATTATAACCAATTGAAAAATTGCTAGGCTTGACACCCCCTGAATGCAGTTTGTTGATATAAACAAAACAGGCTTGGTGTAAACTATACCCGTTAAAAAAATCCGTTGCTCTGTGCAAGCACTTCTAATAACAGCCACAAACTCTTTTTCTAAAAGGAGTTTCATTGTATTGATTACCGGAGTAACTTACCAAACTGCGATCGTTGTGATCATCAAGGCTGAGATAACCAGTTCCGGTCAGTTCTTTGGTCTCCACCATGGTTCTAAGCTCTGCAAGAAGGTTCATGTGCTTCGACATGTCCGTTGCTAGAACCTGAAGTAGATAAAATATTACTTTAGTCAGTTAGAAAAGAATTAACTGTTAGCTTAAGGTCATTTTTCGGTGCTTTGAGCATTACCAACTCAGTTTAATTTTTAAAAGAACTTTTGAGCTCGCTTGTGTTACCGGAAGATAGTTGGAGAAACAAACTGCCCTGCAATATTTTACAGAGCCAACTTTAAAGTATGCCGTTTAGTGATCCCTCTCTCACTTAAGGAAGTTAGATTTCCCCTTCAGGAAAATTTATCAAGCAAAATGAGGTTGAACAACTTTGTTTAAAAAATCACCAGTAGAAATCTGCTTGAAATTCGAACGAAATTTAGAGTGTAGGTGTTTAAAACACAATAAAACTTTAAATAATTTAACTGCTCACTTTTTCCATGGTTTAGGTAAATTATTTGTTCTTCAATAGCCCACTACAGGCTCAAGAAATTTTACTTTAACAATAAGTTACAAATATTTTTTTATAATTTGACTTGTTAACTATAAATATTCAAATTAAATTATAATAAAAATGTGCGAATCAAACAATTGATGTGACAAATCGACTAGTCTATTTTGCTACCTATCCAGTTACAATTAAAGCTGAAAACGATACGTCCGCTGGTATTCTATTTCAGACTTTTCAATGACATTGAAAATTTATGCAATTTAAATAAATTGGCGCTGTACTTTTCCTAAAAATACAACGGAACTACTCTAATTAGTTTAACTAGAGTTGCTAATCAAGCAGAACTACTTGAGCACAAATTTCACTGTTTTCTTCAAAATCACTGTTTATAAATATTTATTTCATTTGGCATTAAAAATAAACGGAACATAGGTAGATGAGTAGGTAATTCCGGGCCCTTCTTCAAAATACCGCGTAGTTTAGGTATTTATCAGAAGCAATTAATGGTTGAAAAATATAAATGCGGTCATATTTTTAATTTCCTTTAATTTAAGATATTTATGGATTAATTTTTATTAAGTTGAATCAGAAATTTAATTATGCTTACTTATTTATTATTACTTTATCTTATTTTGTGCATACACTTACCAAAGACTCGGCCTCCATTCTCTTAAACAAATGCTGTTATGTTAATTTTTGAGGTTTTTTTAATTTTCAAGTCCAAGTTTTAAAAAAATTGACATATGCATTAATTGTAAAGAAACTTTTTGTGAATCCCTCAGTATCTTGTTTCTTCTAGGCCAAGTAGCAGAAGATGAGATGCTGCTTTTACAATAATTACAAAGCAGTTTCAGTGTGTGTGTACACTCCTAGCTTTTAGACGGCAGTTGCATAACTCAGAACAGGTTCTACCAACTCCAACATATAAATTTGTGGCACACTAAACCGATTCCCTGAAACTCCCATGTGCTTGCTCAGCTACCGTTTATACTTCTGACATTGAGTTTTCAATAAAAACAGGGCAAGTAGTTTTTCACTGTCAAACATGAATCAGCTTCTAATAAAATAGTGAATTTCTATGGGGTTTTTAAGGACTGGACAAAATAATGGAAACACCATGAGAAATCAACAAATGTATTTTAATATTTATTTTGTCAAATTCCTGTAAGTGGTCGCTTTTTCTGGTGTGTTAAAGGAATAACTATCATAGAAGTCCACCTAATTCATTATAGAAGGGGATAACTAACTTTATTGTGGGTCTCGACTACCACCAGCGTTCAATGATCCCCCAGCCATGCTACAAAACCCCCTAAATTAGATAGCTGTAGTGGCACTGCTTAGTCCGGTGACCTGAGAGCGTCGTCACACCTTTTAGAAGGGGGAATCCCCCGCATTTCCCCGAATCACCGACTCCACAAGCCATATAAGTCTATTCCGTGCATTGACCTTACGTCTTAATGATAGAAGTGATTAGGTCAACCCAACGCTGAGAGAGCGTTGGCTCGGCGGCTGATTTAAAGTGGTCATCTAGGACGCTGTTCCCCAGGGAAAGAGTAAATCAGCTTGGTCCTAGTCCCAGAGTGAGCCAGTAATAGGCGTTGCTAGTAGCGACAGTTAATTTGAGGTAAAATCTTCACCAGCAATGTGAATTCCCTTGTCAAATGAATTTACTTCAAGTCCATTCTTTTTTGGCTTTTAAGTACCATTTTACATTTGCTAAACTGTTAAATTTTGTGTTAAATTTATTCGTTCAAGGGCAACGAACCACAGTTACAGGGGTTAGACAAAATAATGGAAACACATAGTATTTTGAAACCATAAACTTTGGACATGTTTTAAACAATTAAAACTTGATATATCTTAGCGTTTTTTACTGATTAGTTGATATAAACCCTTAAACTGAAATATATATATACAGCTACTATAAATTCTGAATATTATATTTATCGTATTATAATATTTGACAAATGGATTAAGTAATTCAAAGTGGTTATCGTATTCTAGTCTTCATGGATATCAGTAATTTTCCTTACTACGCAGTATGTTTGACATTCCTTGCGTACACACAAAAATAATTAATTAATTTAAATTAATTGATTCTTTCAAAAAGTTACACTCGAAACTCCCTTTCTCGTGCGACCCACTATTTTCTTTCACGTCACTTTTGTTTAATTAAAATCGAGTTAAACAAAATCCTTGTTGTTTTTCCCATTCGTCTAGGAATTCAGTCTTAATTAGGCCCATAAAAATTAACTTTTCATGCATTGTTCTATTTAAACAAGCTAACAGGTGAGAATAAGCTTAGCTAATAGAGGAAAAAACCTTTTCTCGTAAAGATATCAGGCTTGAAGTCCTTATTCGTTAAACACTTCATGATTAGAATATATGCATGAGTAAAGTCAAGTTTAAGCAGCCAACAACATGAGAATACTGCCGGCTTTTATGATGAAATGTATGTGACCTCAAAAGGTCAGTAGTGAACCTCAACGATGGTCTAAATTCTTGAAACCTAACGGGATCGGTTCTAGTCAAAATGAAGGACTATTACATTGCGAAAGTAGTTTTATTCTTTAGATTAGAATGATCCAAATTATCAATGAGAACTCCAGTTTTCGTTATAATACCTAGTACAAATGGAATAATAGTATATTCGCCGTGGTTACCAGGCAACTCATCTCCGGTATTAGTTACAGTACTCAGACCGCCAATCAATCATTAAGGGAATACAAAGAGAGTTTGTGTTAATGGAACGACAGATAAAACCAGGAAATTCCCATGGGACTGACGTGCATCAAACTCTATTACTAATGCATGCAGTTGGTGCATAAACCGAGAAAATATTGCCGTTTCCTTGTCTGTTCTTAAAGAATACGAATCCTCCTCCATGAAAGCGTTGTTTATAGGTCACGTGCTCGTGATTTCAGTTACTCAGGTACTTGTAAACTCTACAACTCACCAGTTCAATGACGAGACGTCGTAGGAACTGCCTCTGCTTGACGGTGAGGTTGGCGAAAATATCACAGCCGGGCTCTGTCAGCAGCTTGAAAGCGACTGAGAGGTGGTGATTCTCAAGGACTGAGGCATCGTTGTACAAGAGAGCCAATTTGTGTCCTGAAGCGAGATGAAAAGCCCGATCAATGCATGAGAAGTTATCATCGGAGCTATGAGTAAATTAACCTCCTCTAATAAAGGCTTCTTAAGCCCTATTAGGCCTAGGTAAGGGACGAACTATGGGGAAATTTATCCTGTTGTCTTGAAGACCAATACCAGCTGTTTCGATACAGCCTATATACATCTAGGTAGCATATTCTGATTTAACGTGGCTACACAATTTATGGGAAAAGTCTTTCTGGTCTCAAACAACATTTGAAGAATCCCGAAGACCATCAGAAATAAATTTGTCTGATGCCTTTGACATCAGAAGAAACGAAACTTCAAACATGGTGGCCTGAGCTGTTTTTATCCTGGAATCTCAGTTAAGTCGAGCTAGCCAACCCTTATGTCTGCAACGTACGTGAAAACGTCCGTAAAAAACGTCCGTTTATAACCCAGAGCAAATTAAGGCTTAGATCCTCTCAATTGAGAGGAAACTGCAATCCCTGGACACTGGACGCACCCCAAAGAGCGATAATTTCAAGTGCTGGTTACCCAGGAGTTACGGATTTTTCAGCTGCTAAGTCGATTTCGTATCCGTGACTTACATTAATAATAGTCCAAGTCCCAATCCATACGGCAAATATCCTCTAAGCTCTACCTACCCTACTCTCTCGCTGTCTCCGGTTTTCAGAGTTTACAAATACCGGAATTAATGCAGTTTTCCCCATTAACCAGCCGCGGAGAGTCTTTTGAAATCACCCAAGCGAAGAGCGTAGTTGGGAAAAAGACAACCCTACCGCCTCTACTTCCACTGAGGCGAATAAATGCGATCAACTCACCTGTGTTGACGAGGAATTGGTTGGTTAATCCCGGGTGATTCACGTCGTGGATTGCAGAGGCGAAGAGAGAGGACAGAACCTCCAGATCGCTGAAGACGTGCTGCAAATCGAGGTGTAGAAAGTTAAAAATGGGTTTTCAGAGTCTCCCTTTAGGGTATATTATTTGGAACTAGTTTAAATCTCTCAGCATTCACTCAGGTGATGAAAACACGGATAGTGGAACCGCTTGATTTATCGGAGAAATGGAAACTACCCTACAGAATCACGAGGATTCCAGAAGATCATCGAATTTATGGGGTCTTGGACACTGAACACATCAATCCAGCGGCTAGTGGAATAGATTACGGCAGATTACAGCCAATTTACTCATCGACAATCAGCTACGGAATGGGATAATTTTTCCCCAAAGATAATTGATAAACAATTTGTGTGAAGAGATAATTCTCAGGGTTATCTTTCAGGCTACATAATAACGCTCTCAAATGTCTCTCTAGGGAATCAGTGTAAGTTACAGTTTTTTTGCGGTACTTTGTTGAAAAGTCGCATTTCGTGTCGATGACAATCCAGTTCCGAAGAGGCGGTTTTTTTAATTTTAAAGAAAAAATCGTACCTCAAGTGTCTCCGCTTGAAGAAGGACATGAACTGCTTGCAAAACGTCGGCTCCATGAATGTGATTGTGGTAGGGATTCGTGCTATGATACGCTGATTCAAGACGGAGAATATAGACCACGAATGTGGCTGGGTCGATGTTGAATAAATGAAAGAGCCCGCGATTCTGGCAGCATGAAAATTTAAACAAAATTCGGACTAAAATCGGTTAAGCTAGTAAAGAATCACAGTTTTCGATTGCGGCAATGCCCTTATTTTCTAGTACCGAGATTTCTCATTACACATTCATTAGAACTGGTTGCTGAGTAACCAAACAAAGGAATTTTGGTCATTTGGGGTTTTATGTCTGGTAGCACTTCCTCCAGGAGAGAAAGTACGCCCATATAACATCTAAGGCAAACAACATTCTATGTATAACTGATGGTTCCAAAACGATAGAGACCGGAGGTTAAAAGCAACTCATATCTCAAGATTCCAGAAGTTTTTCTAATCCAATGAGCTTCCTACTCTAGATTCATAATCTATCGGTCGTCAGCCTTCTCGAATTTCATTTCATTCTTCCTAATATCCCAAGAGGATCATCTCTACGCAGATTTATTTAAACAAGCCCGAAAGGGTTGAGCTGTACTCAGGATACTGACTGAATGAGTTTGATCGATCAGTTTGTCTCTCCGGCGACATTGAGTACAAATTAACGGGCACGTCTTAATTCCTATTGATTAATTACTTGAATGATGAATTGTCCCTGAATGGCTGCGGATTTTACGACCGAACTTTGAGAGTTCATACCTCCAGAAATTAATTATCTCGCGAGCGGGGAATTTAATTTGAATTCGAGTTAATGTTCCACCCTGGCCTAAGATGAATCAAAGCATCGCAATAAATCGGTGCGGTTAAGTGATGGTGACCTTAGCTGAGGTCAAGGGGGAAGGGACGAGGTAAGACCCCATGATTTTCCTACCTAAATGAGGTATCACCATTAGATCTCCTCTGCATTAAAAGTTTGGAGTCCCTGGTGTTGCTTTTTAAGAGCATACATTTCTTAATTTGTTTTATCGAAACAAAATCGATCAAACTGTTTCAAGGTCATTGAGGGGGGGGGCAATAAAAATAACGAATCCTGACTAAATTAAAGCAATGCATTAAAACAAACTAATGTAACCTAAGAGAGGCTTAAAAGATGCTATTTTTCAAGTGAAAAACTTACAGAAAAAATGCGGTAGGCGACGACTGTTAAAGCGTGCTGACCAGAAAGAGTATCCACCGTAAACATGTTTAAACCCCACGAGTCCAGCGAAGCGTCAAGTTCCTGGACATTTTTTAAAGAAAATGAACCTAAAACACTATTCTTCAAGTAAAAATAATGGTTTATTCCAGGTGTATTAAAGGCAACAAGCGCTCAACCCTTCCTGTAAAAGTCTTATCACTTTTTTTGTAGCTGAAATGGAAAGTTCTGTCAATGAAGACCACTAATACCCATTGAGGCATCTCAGATGTCAAATTCTTGCAGAAAAGACTGCCAAAAATGCCGTCGACTACTCTAAAACCCCTATATTTGACCTTAGAACCCACCTCACCACCTCACTGCCAGCACCACAAAAGCTGACTACATAAGCTAACTCAAAATTAAGCGGTTTTTAATAGGCCTAATAAACGAGAAAGGAATTGAGATTCATACGGCTCTTGTCCGATCTTTAATAAACATTAGGATGTGCATTAACTAGACATTTAAACTTTTAATTATAAGACGCTTTAGAGCTGCACTTTAACTTCAACGTTAACCATTTAGTCAGAGTTTTTAATGCACAAGCGTTTAAAGGAAGAAAGGGTTTATCACAAGGAAATTTAAATTTTCGTTTACATTCCCAGTGCATATTCAAAATATTATCATCCTGTGAAGCGATATGTAGCTTGATTTAAATGCTTTTTAAAAACACAACAACACTGTAGTTGGTTAAGGGTAAAAACGCTAATCTCGCTTGTGGGCTGTTGATTGTATCTTAATGAATGCGGGCTATCTGCGGACTATCAAGTCTCCATTACACACAAAAAGACGAGCGAAATAGCTTCTTTTAAAACATTTAGCCTCCAAGAAACTTTTGCAGAAATGTAGCAGCAAGTTATGAGGATAGTCACCTTCTGACTACACGCTTTTAGGCAAAATTTTGAAAACTTTCAGTTGTGAATAGCATGCGAATGAAAGCTCACTTTGAACACAATTACTGAAGTGTAATGCTTCGATTATATCTACTTTGAGCACTCCACTTCTATCCCTAACACTTTAAAAGTGATCTTTTCTGCAAGAAAAAGATCGACTTTTGAATAAATCAAAGAGTGAAAAAGATGTAAGCACGCCGATTTCGACTAGCTAGTTATTTTATCTCCCTTCTTTTCAGTCTGGAGATAATTACAGGACTCTTGCTTAGAAGATTGTAACGAAAGTAATTGCAGAGAATCGACTGATGAGACCACTTAGGCCATTTAATTGTCTTGTGCAACTAAAAAATTATACGTTAGCCTCTCCTATTTCACTATGATTACCAGTTATTAAAAATACAAAAAGGAAAAATAAGTGATTGAGGAATTCTACATATAGCTTTGTGAATAGATGGACCAAGTTAAACATTCTCATAGGCAGAAATCTAAAATTTTGCAGTAAAAATAACTGAAAATTTGTTCACTAAGATATCGATCTAATTCAGTGATAAATCATTTTTCATGAAAAAATATTCTTCAAGTGTTTATCTGCATTGAACTTGAAATTCTTTGAAAAAATAGATTTTTTTGAATTCTTTCATCAACAACATCTTAGAGATGAGATTAAGATAAGTCTCATTCGCTCTGCTTTATATCAGAACGTTCAAATCTATATCTTTGTAAAAAATTGCTAATTTGCGATAAATAATCCTTTCATTTCATTAGATTTAGAAAAATTGGAATTATACATATTCAAATAATATTTACTTAGGTTTAATACTTCGAGCTCCTCCGAAAAATACACTGAAATTTTTTTAATAAAATCCTTAATTTTGCAAAATATTGCCTGAGTTATTGCGCATCAGAATGCTCACGAAATTAGAGATATTTGTCACTTTAAATTTAAGAAGACATGACAGGATAAGCGACTCCTTAAGTAGCTCAAAAAACCCCTTAATTCTTTAAACTTTTCAGTCAAGTAAAAATGAAAATGCCTTCTGTATTTCTCGGAAAGAAACGCACAATAAATAAAACGATATTTAGAAGAGCATAAATTTTGAGGGTTGAAAACACCGGAAAAGAAGAGCTCACTTTTTTAACGGCTTCATCGTCGGGAGTTGTTATTCCAAGATAGGGAGGATTTTCGGAATTTCTAGAGGCGGAAAACTTCAATCCCTCTCCATCCGACTCTCCGGGCGTGAGTGGAGATTCTGGCATCAACCCATCACCAGCAGAAGCTGGATTCTCATCTTTCGAGGTGCGTTTCGCAGATTTTTGGTCACCGGTTTCAGCAGAGGAGTCCAGAGAGAAGCCCGTCATGTCAGTTCGGGAATTGTCCATCGCCTCACTGCCTGTTGCCATGGCGTTTGAACTATATCTCCCCTCTTCCTCTTCGTTGTCATCTTGCTCCGAAAATTCATCTTAATTTACCACAAAAATTCCGCAATTATTTGATTTTCAAATGTGAGTACTGCCCAACTTGGTATTGATTTAGTTTCAAGGTCGGTTGTTGAAAAGTCGGGAGAAATAATGGAAACTCACCCATGAAAGTCTTGGATATGTATTCCGAGATTTGATTTTGGGATTTGTCCGCACTGCTAAAGTTTCCGAGTTTTTGACTGAGTAGGCGTTTGAACTAAAGTTGAATAAATAGACGAGACATTTTAAATCGCATTAGATCTATTGCAAAAAGAGTTGAGTGGATTAAAGAACTTTTGATTAAAACAGCAGGTTTGAAATGGATTCCATCTATGCTATTGACTTTCTTGAAAACACTGCGTTTTAACACAAACTAGTATCACTTTTACGTAGAAACAGATCCATTAGAAGCGACCAGTAAATCTTGCGTATAAATGTTAAATTCTTGAAGCGTTGCCTTCCATCTTCGAAGTACTCAGTCGAAAAATATTTGTATACATAATAGCAATGTTACCTAGGTTATGTCAGGATTTGATTTCCCACTGGATCTAGTGCGGTTAACATTAAAACAATTGTTTCTACTTCAAATGGGTAAAGTTAATTTTTTAGAGTGATCAAACCCGAGATATTGCAAGAGCATAAAAAACGGTAAATTTATAATGGGTTTAAAGTCGTCACGTCAGAGAATTGTGACCAAGGTTCAGTCTCGATTAGGAACTGTTTCAGAGGGGGAACGCTGCCATCTTTCAGAATGAGGATTCAGCTGAATTTCTTGAAGAATGGAGGCACAAAAATGAACATTCTAATGATGCTGAGCACCACACAACCTCCTCAATGATCCTGTATGATTGACTTTAGAGTTTCATGTAGAAATCGATTTCAGTATCTTCTTAAAAGTACTGGAAGGTGATTTAACTGAAGAATGGAGTAAAATTTCCTTGGAACCAACATTTCACAATACCTCAGCGAGTGAACTTACATCATATTAAAATACATTTTATTAATTTTCCGAGGTGTTTCCACCATTTTGTCCAATCCCTATGATTTCTTAATCGAGGCAAGAGTAGCAGTGTTAGCTTCTTTCCCGTAATAAAAATACATTAGCTAAATGATAGCATCTAAGCTGTATGCCAATGGCTGAACTCCTGACCTCTGATTTGCTAGAAGAATATCTCACCTTAGTAGATGCCATATCGGACACTGGACGTTTGGTTTGGATGTTTTCAAGTTGCTGCAAGCACCATTCCAGCTCCTTCTGCGTTGAATCGGCCAATGTCTCAAAGTCTTCGTCCACTTCAAAAGGTGTAAAAACAAAATCATGGACTACTTTAAGGTAGTGGTTTGGGTTTAAATTAAGGCATGAAAATTGTGCACTCATACTGGAGGAACCCGATGTAGGCATTTTCCGAGACGAATCATTGTCCGCACTGAAATGGGAACGCAAAACAGCATTCATTTCCACTGGGCACCGTTCTGGGCAAATGGTGTGTATTACCTGGTTTAAAAACGCACTCTCACGTGATTGGGTTTCACCTTATTAACACGCAATTACCCCTCTATTAATAGCTGCATGTTGTACAGACTATCACATAGAGGTCTTCTACTGTCCTAACCCGAAAATTTCTTTCCTAAAACAGTTCATATTTAGAATACGTCAGTGTAGGTTGCTGTTTTATGAGTAAACACCAACCTACGTGCCCCCACACGATAACAGCATCGAATAAATTCGAAAAGCAGCCTCCTTGTTGGTTGGAAATGCTTGACCAATGGCCGAAGTCGACCTTGTGTGTCTGTTTCTAGCATCCACACATTCGATTAGCTTTTGTCCTACGCACACACACAATGACTGCACTACGAAGGCGCAAAAAACACAAACAGACCCACACACGTGCGAGAAGTCAGTTTTTGGCAAATGGAATGCACATTCCGCCAAGCCATAACGGGGCATTTGAGCCAAGACATTTTCTCGTTCTGGTGTGCTGAAAGACATTGAAAAAAGAGCCTGCCACATCGATCTTGTCAAAACCCTTTTTGTCAATGAGGCATCGCCTCATTCCCTTTCGAAGGAAAAGCAAATCAAACGCTGCTTCTGCTGCTGCTGCTGCGTGACAAAAAATGACGCCGTTCTTTCCTGAAGGCAGGGGACTATTTTTAGGCTCGTTTCTGGATATTTCTCTCTCCCTCTAGGAACTTAGGAGCGTGAATTTTCTCTCCTGCACTCTGAGTGCATTAAGTGCTCAAACAGTTTTATAGCAAGCAGTAGCAGCAGTATTATAGCAGCGCGTTCAATGAACTGAGATCATGAGGCCTCCGCGAGCATTCATAATTCAGACCGTCATGAGATAAACTCTAGGAAATTCCTAGAAGCAGTCTAGCAAGCGCATTCCTTACCCGGAAGTTTTAGAAGCCTGCTGGAGCTGTTGTTTCTGGCTCGAGAGCCAAGCGATGTTGGATTGTACGGAGCGTAGTCCAGCCAGAATTTGTGCGAAGGGTGTAACAATGACTGACTCGTCCAGAAATCTCTCCTTGCCCGTGTGAGAGCCCTCCCCAACGGAGGGACTTGGCTGACTTGCAGTAATAGGTCCTGGCGTGCCAACCTTGGAACTATCCGCAGAGGTTTGTTGGTTTATCAGGATGGTGGAAGGGTGTGTTCTAGCCGAGCGAGCAAGCAGAGATCCTCTGCGAAGGACTATAGAGTTGTGGTTCGGGTGCAGACGGGTCGTACGAACCGATTTGGAGCTGAAGAAGGAGGGAAACGTTCGATTGGCAGCACTGGGCATGTCCATGTTAGCAACATCTATGTCCAGAGAGTGGTTCCGTACGCCCGGATAGCGTGCTTGATATTTCTCCTCTTCTTTCGCTGAAGTGTCCAACTCAAACGTCACAGGAGGTCTGGGGGTCTTGCAGACTTCATGGTGAGTCGAATTCCGGATTGAAGTAATGTCATCCACCTCGGGTTTCGCTAGGGTAGGCGTCTTGACTACATCCGCATCGTCGATGCTTTCATTGAGGTTCGCAGAACGACGTGAGGTTGATTCCGTGTTCACCGTCTGTTTGCGCCAGGGCCAGTGAAGTTTCCCCGAGGAGGATTCGCCAGTACAACCACAAAAATTTGGCATTTTGGTCCACAAGGTGGAAGCGGGGCTTAAGGTCTATGATTATATCCGAAATCGCAGACGTTATTCTGCGATTGAGAGCATAGCTCTTGCTGAGAAGGTGTGGTTAGCTTCGGAGTGCAAGGTAGCCTAGTTGAGTGTGCGTGTGCTTTGAGAAATTACACAAACTCGGCGTGTCTATATTAGCACGAGAATCGTGCATTTGCAAGTATGCAGCTGTGTGCAGCAGCAGCAGTGTTGCACCCAGGTCTCTGAAAGGCCATGCACAGGCCTGCAACCAATAACCGTGCAGCATTCTAGATACGCACACAGCTGGTGCGCACATGCCTGTCCCTTCCGCGGCACCATTGGCTGCCTCGGACCAATTGACTAAGGGCAGGCTGATCATTGGCTCAGCGGAGCTGACCAATTACAGTGCGCCCTGGGTAACATTTAATTTGTGGAGGTATATACAGCAATGAGGGCTTTTTTCACATTTCTGACAACCTAAGTACGTCTGATCACGTTCTCGTGGTAGTGATGAGGAAACGGCACTTGTTAATTTGCTAAATAAAATATTTTTGGGGAAAATTTATAGCAGATAAAGTTTTGGGGATTATAAAGCGAACATTCTTGACAAGGCTTCGTAGAAGATATTAGAATAGCTGGCAAAAAGTGTTGGCTCCCACGTTTCTAGACCAAATTAATGAATTGGGTTGTGCGAAACAATTTTTCGAAAATCAAAAGGAATTCAGAATGGCATTGAAGCATGAATAGAATGTTAAACCTCTAATGCAAGCTCGGCTATTCACAGAGAATGGCGTCAAATGAAGTGATTTTTCACATTAATCCAGTTCCTAGAGCCTTTTTAAGTTCTTAATCGGAAATCCTAATGGAAAAAAAGATTTTGAAAAGGCGTGCCATTTGTGGACACCCAAAAGACACTCGAGTTTTTCTTGTTCTAGCAATCTGCGGGTCATGATTTGCCTGGTAATTGGGTTAATAGCGACAATACAGCCAATGATTTCTTGAAAAAAACATTGCAGAAATCCTCAGCTACAAGAAGGAGCATTTTCAGCTGCCTATTTGAAGAAAATTTCTGTACTACAAAAATGGAAGAGGTGATGATAACTTGGCGTCAACTTTGCAGATATTAATCGGTGAAGGATGGTAAAAGTGCAGTGCATTTCAGTTGGGTAATCTTCGGTGAAATCTGGGCCAAAACGAGCCAAAACGGCCTTTTAGAGAGAGAAATATCACTTTACCCGATGGAAATATTTTTTTATACATTCAGTAGACACTGAGTCAAACTGCACTCAGTGGTTTCGTGACTGAGAGTTGTTAAAATGGCCAAGCTATTTATAGCTGATGATTGGAGCTTATTATAACCCTATGTGTGAAGCAGCGGTAGCGAATTGAAATATTTAAAAGGACTGAATCAAGTATTTGAGCGTTTATATGAAAAATCCTGCCTATATTTATAATAGAAGCATTAAGTTGGAAAGCGCCAGTGATGTTTACCTTAAGTCAGCTCCAATATCAGGTAGTCACATTTGTTGGGTGGCCAAATGACGCATTTAATTAAAGATTACTCTCTGATCACCCATTAACATTCTTATTCGTACCGAAATTTCCCAATTCCCTTGTTTTCGGTTTGAGAAACATACATATGCCAGTTTCAGACTCTTCCTGAGCTGCAAAAGCTGTTTGTTCTATCAAAAGATTTTGTGGGCTACGAAACACGAGAGTCTAAAGAAACGAGTCCGGCAGAGCGAAGCAGCGCGTTTTTCTGACTAGAGTCGGCTTTCTCTTCTTCCTCCTCAAAGACTTGTTTAAACGCCCTGGTTGCTACCAGCAACCAGCATCAGGTGGTAACAATTCAAAGCGGATCATTCATCGAAGAAGAACCTTCTTTTCCATGTGGAGTACGGAGGTGCTATGGTTCGATAACAGCCACAAGAGACGGGACGCGTCGTAACTCCAAAGTTTATTCAACAAAGTGCAAGGCGTCATAGTAACGATTTAAACAAAAATGGGTGAAACAATTGGTCAAGAGCGTAGGAGGGAGTATCGGTAATCATAAACACAGAATGTGAGATTTTTTAGGGATTCCATAGGTTTGAAAGGGCACGATGAACAGTTGAAGTGCTTCAAATAAGCTTAATTACCAAGCTTTACCACTTTGAAGAAAGTGTAAGAACATGGTGTACCGAAAAACAGATTCAGAGAAGAACAAATGGAAGATTCTCGGACCTCAGTTGATGGCGAAAAAATCGAGGATACTTAAAATTTAAATGGCTCTATTAGTCCTTAATTAAATACGCCCGCAGGATCTAGGATTCCATGCAAAACCCCTCTTGATCACGTCACTTTCATCAAAGTCTCGTGACGATAATTAATTAGCGAGGCTCCTTCTCACGTTTGAGTGCGTTTCAATTAGAATCACTTTCGTTACTAGAAGAGACAAAAATTTAGTGTTTTCTGCTTGGATAACTACTAAGAAAAACAATATGTGCCGTGCAAATTAACAACTATATCATGCCTGTTCTTTTTCCAAACTCAAGAAAATGTTTGTGGATGGAATTACGTTTTTTTTGAAAAAAACAAATCCTGTCAAGTGATATTCCTGAATTCAAGCCTGGATGTTAATTAATAAAAATTAACATCTTTATTTCTAAAAATTATTTCCTTTTGTCTATATCTATCCTATTTTATTGCATATATATTAACTAAAATAAAACAAAGTAATGCTCTAAGAAATTAGATATATTTGTTTTATGAGTGACAAAAGAAAGACTGATCATCCAATAAATAAACAGTATTTTTTTCGAATAAGTTAATTTAAATGTTACAAGATGTCTTGAGTTTCTCTGATCATCTTCACCTTTCCAACATGCTGATCGACTCGACCGATCGCAGATGTTCGGGATCTAATCGAAGAGTTGAGTAAAGTTTAACTGCCAGATCATTTCATAAGTTCTGTCTGATTTTTTCTTATTAAAATTAGTAATAATGGTACTTTTAATTGAAGATTTAGTCATCAAAGCAATTTTTCTGATTATCTACAAACTCACTAACATGCCAATTTAGATAAATTATTGCGTTTTTGATTCAAAGTTCTCAAAATGGTTAATTTTAGCACCTCTTTTGAGCCGTTTTAAAAAGTCTACTTTCCTGGGTGGTTAGGATACTGATACGACCGGTCTTGTCACTGCTAAATCACACTAACGTTTCCAGCAGAAGTTCAGTCTACAGGGCCGAGTTCCCAAACCCAACGAAAATGAAGATTCCACATCTCCTAACCTGCTAACAGGGTTTTAATAAAACGGATTTAAATTTAAGTGTTCCGTAAAGACCAATTATTCATAATACATCTTAATATAAGTAATTATCATCTTCATCAGGCGTCATAAATTACTCCTTAAATGTGGACAGAGATCTCGAAAACATTCAAACAATTATATCAAAACCCAGCATTAAGCATCACCTAGGCACGAGGATTAGGTTTCCTGCTTCAAGGAAATAAAGAGGCGCTTTTGTGGCACCGAAAGGATAATAATGAAACCATGGCAGCGCTAGGTAACCGCTTCTAACTTGCAAAGGCATTTGCGTGTTTCACAAACGCATAATCGACCTTTCCTCACACATCCCTTGTGGTCTTTGTAAGAAGTGGGTTACGCCATCCTTATAGAGTTTCGCGAATGCTCTCTGCAAGTAAAAGGGACATTTCTGTGAAGATGCAAAATATTTTTATAAATAGAGTGGTCGTCAGTTTATCGTCATAGTTATATCCAAGTTTTAAGTGAATAAAAGAAGTTACTAAATGTTCCATTCATTCAGTGATTAAATCATGAATTTGCTCTCCTTGACACCCTTAAATTTATCAACAAAATGATTAATATCTTCAGTAATTTAAGGCTCTCTTCGTTTTGAAACAAAGAACTCAAAATCTGTCCGTTTCTTTCAAGTTATTTGGTACTTTGACAGAGCGGGAGAAGAGTTAGGCCGAAACGATTAAAGGTGTATTATTCCTCAGAGATTTCATCCGACTGTGTAGAGCTGCAGCGAATTCACTTTTATGTTTGCGGCCAAGGTAGAGGTCCCAAATTATCCCCTGCTGCCACTAAATTGGTTTAAAAATAAACTAGAAAAGTTTTGAATTTTCTCTGATTTTCTCCCGAAGAAAAAGGGTGTGGACAAGGTACCATCCCATTTAGTTTATTCATAAAAAGATGGCAAGTGAACAAAAAATATTAATCAGCTTTATTTTAACAAATTGAGAGTACAGTAAAAATCTGATCTATGATATTATTACAAAAATTATCGAAAAAGAACAAATTTCGAGGGTTTTTAAATTGTTATAATTCTGGAAGAAACGATATTTATCGAGAGTCCTGGTGAAAACCTACCTAATTCTCCTGGAAACCATATTTATATGTAATAAAATTTAAACGATAAATATCATTTACTAAGGTAAACAGGAATTAATACTTTTTGTTTATCCTTCGCAGTTCCACATATTTAGCTAAAATAAATGTTTATTACAGATAGGTAAAACATCGGGACTGACCTCTTGAACTTTCAAAGAGAACAAATTATTGGTGTTCGTATGGCAGGCGCTAGTGTCCCCCAAATGCTTAAATTTTTAAGAGGCACTCTCTCAAAGGCACTGTCGTTCTCAACAATGCACAGGGAGACCGTCTGACTAAATCGAATTGTTGGAAAGGATCACAAGACCATGTTCACTGCAGAGCTCTTCAGTGAACACCTATTCTTTGTCCGGAGCTGTACAAATATGCAATTGGAAAACCGCAGCCCTCAAAGACGACAAATATTCATGGATGTGAAGTTTAAACCTCTAGAATTGGTCTGTACCTCGAGCAATAGAAAAACTGGTAGTTTCCGACTTTTGGAGACAATCGGAAGGACCGTAAAACATAGCGACGGGGTTTCTGCCAAGATTGTCTGAGGTGCACTTTCTTCCAAATCCGACGAGTCAACGATTTCCATTCATGGAATGGAATTAAAAGCCAGACTATTTAGAAATTTTAGGGACAACCAAGTTTATTCTATGATTTGAGAACGGCTCCCGAAGCGAAGAAAATGTTTGGGGGTTTTTTAATTGAAAAGTGGACTAAAATTCCTTTGAAAACAAAACAGTGTTCCTTCTTCGCCTTTTAGGAAACTTTTAGGGCAATTCTAGGCTAAAAAGTTTAATTTACTTGAGTGTAGAGAACGTTCTGTCAAAGGTGGAGGAACTCGCACTCTCATATCCCACCAGTTGGTCTCGAAGTCCCTCCAATCTAAAATGATTGTTCTCACTCTAACCAGAGCATAATTATGGTCTTATAAATTATTTAAATACCAGAATACGTGGGTTCTTGCAAACGACGCAGTCTGATATTTAAAATTCGAAAGCAATGGTGGGGATTCTAAGCATGAATTTCTTTGAATGAAATATGAAATCCTATAATTAGTGGAAAGAGCGTACCGACTTATACATAAAATTTTGCTAATTTTGGCTATGAATTAACCACTTCATCCTGAGTTGAATAGAGTCAAATTATTTTTTAGGCGAATTTAACCTAAATCCCAACTATAGGCTTGAAATCATCACCGTAAATTAATAACTTTTATGTATTAGATTATCTGCTATTGATGTCAGATAAAAAAGCATTTGGGACGAATATTTATGACGCATCTCATGCTGGACGAAGTGTTCGATCCTTTCTGATTCTTTCGTTTGCTACAGAAAGCACTCCAGAACAGCTCTTAGGAATTTAGAATTGCACAAGAAACATTCCTTTAGCCATAAGTACCAGGTTTGTCCTTTCGTTGGTAACCAGCATTACTCCTAAACACCTGTTTAAGCCGTCAGAAAGACTTTGAAGGCCCTAATAGCGACTCTGGCTATGGTTTTTGAAATACCAGATTAACGACGCTATCGTAAAGGGATTGTTTGATGTAACAAAAGCTCTAAGAAGTTCCGAGGTTTGTAGGAGACTATGGGAAGGTGTAACCTTTCATAAATGATCAGTAAACATTAACGGTATTAAAGAAGTTGGCCAACTTTTAGAGATTAATTTCTTGAAAACAGGAAGTCTGTGAATCTGTCTGTGAGCCGGTGATTTCCGGATGAATATTTCATGTGGCAGAAAAGGTCACTTTGGAGGAATGAGTAGATATCCTCCATTTATAGTCTCTCTCCTCAATTACGTGATCATTTTCCTGGAAATTGCCAAATTGAGTCACCTTAAACCAGAATTATGCATTTACAGTGAATTCTCATTAATTCACCTCGACTCAGTTAATTCCCAATGCTTCCATTGCAACCATGTGATCCAGTATCACTTAATTATTTATGCTGGTTGTCTTGCTAAGTGCAGATCCAGTTGATAAATATCAAGTCATCCACTGAGTACTGACAGAATTATAAAAATTTTACAAATGGACGAACTATAAGGAGTTTCTCCCAATACCTCGATTACCTACGTGGCCTACCAAAGCGAGTGACTTGACACAATTTAATTTTTTATACAAGTAGAGAGACATAATTCCAATGAATATTTCATATTCTAGATCTACATAATGTCAGATTTCCATTAATAAATCAGACAATTATGGTTAGCCTTCCAATTATGATTCAAGAACTACGCAATATTACATTTAGAGAAATTAAAACAGGAAATAGCTATTTATAAACGCTTCAAAATGCACTAATATGGCATGAATTTTAAAGTGAGTTATCTTGCCTATCTGGTTTTGTTTAAAAGTTCTTTATTATTTAATGAATGCAATAATTAAATACGAACACAGTGTGTGGAAGTTTATATCACAATAAGCGGATGGGAATTTGCGTGTTAGCTATTCTTATAATATAAAGTACCCTTCGGTTTATTGTTTATCCTTAGAGAGAATCGGATAGCATGAGAACCAAGCAACCAAGCAATTTAGAGGATAACTCATAGTGCTCCCATCACTGTTTTTTAACTTTCCATGTTTCTAATGATACAAAGAGGTTTTATAATTGACTGGTTTGTGGATTGCTACACTGTTTACAGCCTTCATTCTTCATTCACGGAAGCGGTGTCCTAGACTGATAAAGGAACCTCGATTCGAGAGCCGTCTAGCATGTCATAGCCCCTCTTAGTAAGCTCGTGACGTGCATTCCCCAGATGTCTCCGAATCCGCAAGCCTTACATCGACCAGTGTATCTGATCGAGACACAATCACGTGTTTCTAGTCCTGCTTCCAATTTCGCACACAACAAGAACTTAATTGGGAGAAAAATGCCTCATCCAAGAGTTTATTCCTCCGACCTTGTTTTTCCGAATTCCGCATTCTTCTTTCGTTCATTTAGAAAGTCATTTCGAAGCGACAATTTCGGCAGCTCAGCAGAAAGTGTTTGAAACTGACATGAAGGAATTCTCCGAATATTTAAAAAAACCAAAATAATTTTTAAATGATAAAGATTTAAATAAAGTCGTAAATAGATGAAGGGGATTCAAAGATAGGATAGTGACTTTGGGTTACTTTTTATCATTTATTAAAAATGCTGACAGAACTTACGAGTAAATACACTCTTCCTCTTTCCTGTTTCATTGTTTTTGCTGGAATTATCATTTAGTTGGAATATCAAAGATTTTTTAACAATTAGAGGAACTCGCGGACCAGTCGACAATCGAATGACAATCGTCTCAAGGTGAATGAAAACCTCCCGTTTCCGTTGTGCTAGTTAGCATGTGCTCGCCAGCTTGTACGATGTGCGTGCTGAGTGGATGATGGATTCGAGAAACCATATCAGGTTTATCACACTCATCTGGTGTGCTTGACTGCGTGGGCGTCAGTGGTGAATCTTGAAGGCCTAAAAATCTCTATGAGATGCATGGCACAGACAATTACTTTGAAAATTAACAGAGGAAAAACAACGGAATCTGTGTAGCACTGATTATGATGTAAGACCATCTTTTGTGGAAATTATAAGCACAATTCTTGAGAATATCGATTTATACGAATTCTGAATTGTTTCTAAAGGAAATTCTTCAGTTAAAACACTCTCACCCAGTTCTTCTAGAGACGACAGCAAAGGCGGAAATCGATTTCTTATTTGAGTCTCTATAATGGACCATAAACTCTAATCAATAATGTTGAAGAGGCATGAGGATTGTGTTGGTCAGATGAGATGCTCAACCTCATTCCTCAACAAATCCAGCTGCTGCCTAGATTGGAGTACTACCGTCATCTTGAATGATGACCGTGTTCCCCTCCGGATGAACTTCCTTGAAGGGAAGTCGTTAGCTCGATGGATTTCCAGGAAATAGCAACCACAAAAGCATCTCCATGTTCTACGGTAGGCCTCCTTTTACTGTCTCCAAACGTACACTCAATCGGAGGTCGGAAATATGGTTCACGATGATGATTCGTTGGAGAAAATCACATTTTCACTGCTCGAGGGATCAATTTAGGAAATTCCTACAACAACACTTTAAAATCTCTGAAATATTTTTCGTCTTTGGGTACTAAGGTTGTTTCAGGAGCCGTGGTCTTACGATACTCCCCAACAATTCAACGCTGAAGTGCCTAACTCTCTCTCTCTCGCACATCACCTTCGAATTTCGTCCAGATCTGTACTCTACCGAGGCTGTTTCGCCTTCGCTTTCAAAGGCAGTCACCCAAATTTCCGATTTGTCTATTATTAATATGAACTAATACACTCCGATAGCTTGGAAGAAGGGCCCAAATTTCAACGAATATTCGCTTATTTCTGCCAATCCTATTATAAACTTGAACCAGCTGCGATTTAATGGTGCATTTTGATCTTTAAATGGCAACCACCAGTGAAGAATAGGAACACCTTCACCTAAATGTCATAGATTTATCCACCTAAATATCATGGAGACAAGCCATCGATGGGAAGAAAATGATATTGACAGTGGCACTTTGCTGCCACCATTCTTATTAAATGGTCTTCAAGCATATTTCCTCTTTAGGTGGCATAATACACAAAATTCAAGACATAAAATTGGTATTCCAAGTTTTTGCATCAATTAATTTTTGCCTTTTCCTAATCGTGCTAGCTCAGAGCTTCGAAATCAGATTAATCGGTGATTCTTTAGATGAATTTGAATTCAATCTACTTATAAATTTATAAGTAGAGGGGATTCGCCTAGCTAGTTTTAGGGATCCATCCAAATTCAGAGATTCAATTTGCATTCATTCTGCTATAAATAGCACAGTGGTAATTAAATAACAGTTTCATTAGAAAAATTAAGTTTGTCGTTCCTTAGAAAAACTTATTTGTAAAATGTGTATCGATTCTATTGTCGAAATGGATTAAGACAAATTGCCCTCTGTGACCCATTAAACGGATTTATCTACAAAATCCTTATTAATTTTTTTTAAATGAATAACTTTTTGCATGGATCCAAAGAGGAGAATAAAAAACAGATTTGTTTATCTTATGAAGCAATTTCGTTTCGAAAATGGGTAAAAATGTTTAAATTTTTTACTTGGTGGTCCATGAGACCAAGTTTGCCTGTCCCTTAAATCGGACAGTGATACCGATAGCAAATTATTCCTTTTAATTTGGAATAATTTTGTTTATGACATTTATTGCGGTTGGAGATTTAACCGGAGTTTAATTAAATTCAATAAATTCAATTTTGGATTGTACATGAGATGGACAAAATAGTGGAAACAGTTGGAAAAATAAGCAAAATGCGTTTCAAATTTTTGTAGGTTTACCTTTTGTAGCAAAATAGCTCTATTTCTCGTAGTTTTTCGTTTCATATAACCGGGTTAAAACGCCCTCATCAAAGCATAGGCTTGGCCGAATGTCAAAGCCGTCGGCTTTAGATCCAATCGCTGAAGAGGTTCACAAGGCCACGACTCCTAAAATCAGTCCAGAACTCAATGGAGTGCTGTTTCCAGGGCCAGTTATTTCCCTCCCTTATTGGAATACTTAACAGCCAAGAATATTTAAGAATTTTGGGTGACCAAGTGTACCACCATCTTCCAAGACGATAATGTACCATGCCACAGAGCTAGTATTGCTGAAGAATGCAGGAACGAGTTAAGCACATTACTGAACATTTACTAGAGATTATGGAGATTCAGAAAGTGGTCGATTTGCTCTAAAAGAACTGAGTGAGGATGTTTTAGCTAAAGAATAGAATATAACTCCTTTGGAAAAAACGTACACATTGTTATAAGCAATAATAATAAAATAAACGGTTATTTTAAATAAACACATCGAATAACGAACATATAAATAAACGAAAAATCTAAAATATGAATCGAGTTCCATTCAAAGTTACGTGTTTCACTATTTTGTCTGATGCCTTTATATCGATTTTCAATTCCAAATTCAACCCCATTAGGAATATTGCAAAATTTTAACTGATTTCTAGCTATTTAATGGGTTACCTTATGGGTTTGCACCAAGATAAGCAGACATCATGAACTATAAACTCAGCTATTAGCGCAAATAAGAGGAAGTCTTTATGATTATCAGACAGTGTGCCTCAAAATCGTCAGTTGGTGAGGGCAAAGACAGCGGTAAAATGATTGCTATCAATAAAATCTGCGATCAACGATCGAATTGCTGCCTGTTTTGACTGCGCTGACGTGGTACAATTCACCCTCTATACATCAAATATATTTTCAATTTTTCTGTGTTGCTGCAACTTTGTTCAACTCCTGTGCATGGTACTGGCTGGATGACCATGGGTAGAGACTTCGATCAGTGTTTGAAAATAATTCATTTATCGGGACTCAAGAAACTCTGAAATTTCTTCCCTCACTGAATCATGTAGCGAATTTGTCCACTTCAAATTTCCTTTAGATAAATCAAATTGGCCCTCTTCACAGGCAATTACGACTCAAAAATACTTAAGCAATTACGTCGGAAGTAGTTAAAATGAAGTTAAAGCTCGATCCCTACCTACAAAATACCAGAAAACAACTCGTTATGGCATGCAATTACTATAACTGCTCTTAATACTCAACCCATTTTGACTTAGTCTTAAGTGATTTTGAGTTTATATGGAAGTCGAAATGCTCCTTCTGGTTTGGAATTTAAAAAGCAAAAATAACCAAGAGAAGAGCAATGCTGAGCACAATCCTGAATGAAGATCAACGGTGAATCACAATTCTGCGGTTTTCAAATTCAAATTTAACTGAACTGTAAAGTCCAAGGTGCAAAATCAAAGCCCGTATGCACTGAAGCCGGTGACTTTTTCACTAATGACAGTTTGACAAGTTAAGGGGAGGCATTTGAGAATTCCCTTCCACTTTGCAAAAAAATCCTTAGAGAGTCAAGGAAACCTGTCATTTCGGGCATAATAACTTTTTAAACATTTTTAAAGGGGAAGATTTGAAATTAGGTCAACTAGCCACTTCATCAAGATCTGCACTAAGTTAATTTCAAGCAATACTCACAGATAATGTGAAAGAGAAATAAGAGAAGAATCAGAGTTAATAGCAGATTGGTTTGACTCCTAAGTACTTAATTCCCATCGAATTGCTCCAGTAGATCTTCCTTAGAAAACACCACAAGATCATGATCAAGTTTTCCCGTTTTATGAAGAAAAAAATAACTGAATTATTTCTGAAAAGAGTTTCAAAAAAGGAATTGTTAGAAAATATGCTGAAACATGTCTATTACTCGTGTTTTTATCTTTCTTAACCTAGTTAAACATTTGAACACAATCAATTAGGTACATGGCAAATCAACAAAATGGCGTTTCAAACAAACATTTTTGACACACGAACTTAATTAAAATTGGAAAAAACTACACCGAAACTGATTGGTCATGGAAAATAAAACCGAGAATACGGTTAAATAGACTTCAGAGTTCATTTAACAAGGCATCGGAATAGAGGAATAATCTACAAAGTGAGTGGACATTGAAATTATTTGCGTAAGAACGCAGCAAATAGGTGTAGTAGGTTTTTTCTAATGACCTAATGGTAATATAAAATTAATTTTCGAGTAATTATCAAGGAAATTAAATAAATAAAAATTTAGGATAATATTGGTAGAATAAATAAAACAGAATTAGTAGAATATTAGAACTTTTTTCCAATATTAGAAAATGTTCTATTAAAATATTTTAAAAGATAAATCAGGGAGTATTCATGAATATTTTTTGTGAGTATTCACAAATAATTTGCTTAATAATTAAACGAATTAATGTAAATTATAATCAAGCAAATAGCTGAAGACTGAGATGCCAAATTGTCATTAAACTACACAATTACTAGGTATTTTTACTGCGTTAAACAAAAACGTCAATTTTGATAAATTTCATTTAAAATGCAAAATATTACAGACTTCTGATCGAAAAGTGCAAGCTTATTTTTGTGCAGATAGCAATAAAATCACGTAGACTGTTTTTTATGCGATTGCAAGTTAATTTGTACTTCCATGCATTAAGAGTTCCTTTGATGCATAGAAATATTTGCACTTTATTTACATTTCTTTATTCCGATAAAATGTCATAGCTTCGAATTCCGTGGCAGATGTATTGCCTATTTCGTGCAATCCAACATACCTGCTATTTTTTGTGCAGAAAAATTATAGCTTTTCCGAAAAATTAAAATTCCTTTTTCCTCTCCTTAGAATACACGTTTATATAGCTTTTGTTTCAAAATTAAAATATTTTGATCCAGCAATTCAAAATTGGCATTTTCTAACATTTGGTGAATTTTGGTTTACTTTTTTGATATTTCAATTTATCAAATGCACAGTTTGAGTTTAATTTTCCAAGAAATGGACAATAATCTTATTTATAGCCACATTTGACAGCATTTAGACTAATTGTTCAGTTGTAGTCAGACGTTCTAGAGTAGTTATAGATGAATGCTCGGAGTAGTCATCAGGTGCGTTCAATGGTCACAAAACTAGCCTTGCACTCGGAAGCAGGAATTTGAATTTGTAAAACATTTTTATAAATCTATCAATTTTATCCCTAACACCAATTTTATTATGAAATAAACTATTCGTCTCTTTAAGTAACATGACAAAATTTCGAATTTATGACACAGTTTGGGAAAAATAATTAAATTTGACAAACACCTCATAATATGGATTTTAATATAAAAATGTTATTAAATTAGAAATCTAAATCACCTCACATTTAAAAAATAAATAACTTTCACATTAAAACGTATTGGAGAAGTGAGTGAAAAAGTTTCTGAGTTACCATAGCAGTGATTCTTCGACAGACTTCAAGATAACAAATCACTAAATAATATTTTTTAGATTTTTTTGTTTTATTAATAATGGCTATTTTTAAGCACCATAATGTTACAAAAAATAGCACAAGCCTAGGGTAAAGCACAATTTTTCACACAATTTCTAAATGTAAAAATTGAGACTGCGGCTGTGAATAGTGAACTGGCTACAACTCTGAAAACTCGGAAATGAAAATCACCTAAACTGATTTAGATGACGAATTGATAATTTTAGATACGGTTGAATTAGTAGAGACTACGAATTAGACGTGGTTGGAAGAAAGAAGCTCTACGGAAAACCTGTTTTTGCTGGCACAACAGATGTCCTCAAACGTCTGAATTCAAATTATTGCGTAAGCGTTCTGAAACTTGATGTTAGCCAAAAATGGAAAGAAAACATATGGCACCAGGATTTACTACCCATGGCCAATCTTCTGAAAAGGCCACAATTTTTTTTACCAAATTTCGCTACGACTACACGAGTCCCAGTGTTTACCAACAGCTGAATTTCCCAGATCTTAACGCTAATCACCTTGTTGATAAAATAGTAACCTTCATTTATTGATAAAAATTAAAAAAAGCGTTCCATGGGAACATTTTTCACCTTTCTGCTCTAGAATGAGGCTATTTTAGAAGCCATTGTGTTTATTACTGAGTCAAATGCATTGTCCTCTTATTTTTGCTAATTTATTCAATTTTTTCTCACGAATCTGCCATCTTTAAATTAAACTTCCTGTTTATTTTTTAAATTATTTACCAGAGATATAATAAAATAAATAATTAGTGCTTTATCAGCATCAAAGCATTTCACATTGCTCACTTTCCCACTATAATGAGATATCATAAACTGTAATTTCAGATGTTTGTTGGTATGCAATAAAATTAATCACTATTCTTAACAAATACTATTTTTTAAGTAATAAAAGTCAGATGATATATAAACGCATTTTCAGCTTGCATTCAAAGGAGTTGTTTGTAAGACCTCGACATTAGTAATCAGAAAATATTAAATTTATCAATGTTCAATCCTCTAAAAATATTCATTGAAACAGAATATTTTTGGTTCCAGAGAAGTTTTATTCAAGATAAATACTACTAATTTAAGAGATTAGACCCTACTACAATCAGAGAGATGGGACAATCGAGAATCGCATTGGAGACAACGATTTGACCATATGTTTTGCAAGTAGCTAAACAGACAATTTGACTACAGATTTTTTTCAAGCTTCCGAAACAGGGTTTTTTGGGCTGGGGCCCCTGATGAATCCAGTTTCCTGCGTAGGCGCAGCCAAAAATATGCATCCATATGGCCTCTTCGGAAAAAAATGAAATATTTTTTTACTGGTTTTGCAATAACTTTCCAAATTCCAGTCGGTCTCAGATCTTAACCCTCCGATGGATTGCCAAATTTTTTTGGTTGCCATCATCTAGAAAGACACTAGTGGTCTTAATGGCAGCGGAATAAAGTAGTAAATTAATAAAACCTGAATTTTAATAATTTATCTTGAAAAAGAGGAGTGAGGCAATACTAGGCGCTAGGAGCGGCTATTTTGTCAGTTTCTTTAAAGTTTTTTAATAAGTTCTCTTTTTTCTGTGAAATGCAGAAGTTTTCAAAACTGTTTCCCCTAGAATCTGCAACCCTCATCTAGAACACCCACAAAATTTTGCATTGCCCACATCGAGGGCTGGTTACACTTCATAAAAGCTTAAATAAAACCACCCGAGACTGAACTAGTTGATTAATTGTGCCCTGTTATTTATCTAGAGTATTCAAAACAGATTTAACAGGACATTTCCTAGGTACGAAAGTGCTATGCTACCTAAAGTAGCCATCTAGTTAGATTACGGCCGCAAGAGACGGGACGCGTCGTAACTCCAAAGTTTATTTAACAAAGTGCAAGGCTTCATAGTAACGATTTAAACAACTGTACATATTATACAGATAATTACGAAAGGTAAATAAATTATAGTTTAGAATAATTGGGTAATTGTTAAAATAATTTTCTGGAGATATAACATTAATATGTTGATCAATTGAAATATATTTAAAATGTCCCTTTTCAAGAAAGAATTAAAAAAATTCATTTTAAGAGGTTTTCTAATTCTAAAAATGATGAAGTTTCAGCATTTTCGAAAAATTTGGATAAATTTATTTCAGAAATGCATGTTTTTAAATAATATAAACATTTAAAAATATGTTCACCCCAATGGGCATGCAACATCCTAGATTCTTCACAGTGTTTATGAAAAAAATTTTAAAATTAGTAAATTAAGTAACACGTTATTTACTTTAGAGTACGGTTTTCAGTGCAATGTAGTTATTCGATTAAAAAGCTATATTTTTGAAATTTTCAAAAAATTAACCGTATATCACATTTTGTAAAAATATATATGTAATAGCAATTTTTATTTGTTTTATCATCTTAATATTGTAAAATGACAATATCTTTAGTATAAGAACATTTTTACTTTGAAAATACCGATAGGACTGTGGTTGCTGATAAGAAACTCAGAAAATTTGAAATGCACTTCACTGAGACTGAATTAACTGACAAAATGGGCCTGTTTTCCGTTTTTAGACATAATAATCATCACAATGTTAAGTGGGGCTTTCAAAATAATTATCAGAGAATATTTCTGGTTTCAAATAGGTTGAATTCAAGAAAAATAGGAGTTTTTTAAGAGTTTTGATCCATCTACACTCAAGGAGATGAGAAAATCGAAAATCACATTGGAAATTATGATTTGACCATGTCTAAAAGAAAGCAGTTTAACGGATAATCTAAAAAATCTCCCAGTTGCAGATTTTGGCTTTCGAAGGCGGGCTTCAGTTGAATGCAATTCTCTGCGTGGGCGATTTGAATAATGAGGTTAGAAAAAATTAGACAAAAATTTGACTCCAGAATTCACCCACATTGGCTTCACTCTCAATGTTTGCTGCTCGCCGAGATTAGTATATCACACAGGGAAAATTTCAAACCAACTTGGTCCAGATTGAGGTGACAATAGGCATTAATTTCGGTTTTGCTCTCTTGAATGCTTGGACTGTTCATTTGTTGATATGCATTTTTTAAATTCTACAGAATGCTAAAGTTCCTAGCATTTCTACCTCATACATCTGGCGAGTTTATCGCAAAAAATCTTAATACTTATAAATTATTTTAATATTTTTTCGAAATGAACTATTTTTCACTTATATTAACATTTTAAAATTGCTCTATGTTCAGACTGTTTGGAAAACAGTTAATTGTATTTCATAAATTTAAAACCATTTTATATGACAACTCAAAAATTTAGTTTTTATGCAATAAGGGCATTAAAATTAAACTGCACCTCATTTTTGAAATTTTGTCAAAAAACTTCATTTTTCCAGTGCAGACATATTTATTCAGTGTTAAATAATTTGTAAATTGGCAAATAATCTGCTTATTATTTTGCAATAAGTTGAAAAGCCTAAATTACTTATAATACCAGTAATTTGATAAAGACTCCAATGTATATAGGGGGTGAATTAGAACTCAGATTAATTTAAGTACATGAACAGACCTCTCGCATATCTCGTTTAGCTATCAGTAAGGCAGTAGTAGAAAGAGTCTTGGAAAGGGTGAGGAATCCAATAAAATGCCAAGCCATATCCAGATGCACCAGCAGGGTCAATGCCCACATAAAGGGAGACAGAGACTGAGTGCTGACTGCCTGACCCGAATACCACTGCGATCGGTGCACTTACTGTTTGCACAAGGCAAACCCCCTCCGCTACTGACCCCATAGAAGTGCAGCAGCAGCATCAGCAGTAACAGTCAAAGATTAAGGTATACTTGGGAAAAAAGACCGAATTCCTTTTATGCGAGCTGTTCCCACTGTATTCGACAGTCTAGTAAGGTAACAGAGAAGGTGGTTGGTAGATAAAAACAATTTGATTTAATTAAATGTTTTTCTCTCAAAGTAACCGCCTGTAGGAAGCCGATTTTGCACTTATTGTTTGAATTAATTGCATTGCATCGATTAGCGCGAATTTCAAAATTTTGGCACGGCGATTGGTGTCTTGGAAACTAGCAGACCAGCTGATAAAAAATTGTTTTACAAAACAATTAAATTAAAATTCCTTTGATTAAAACAGGAATCAGAATTCATTGAAGGAAAATGATTTCAAGAAAGGAAGCTAAGCAGCTTAGGAGAGGAAAGAGCAAATTAAAAACATAATTTACTAAATTTAGATGTGGAGATTTCACTTTCCACGTAGTTGAAGATGAAACCAGACACTTTCACTTTGAATTTGATGAAAAGTTACTTAAGGAAGTCCTAGCAATAAATCCTAATTATTAGTTAAAGAATTGGCAACGTTATCTTCAAAAATTTGGACAAGCTCCTTGGAAAACTTCGAAAACTCTGTCTAAACAATCTCAACACTCTGGTTTGCATCTGCACCTCTCTCCATTCCAGCCATCTCTTCTCTGTTCTCTTTTGTCAGTAGCGACGGAATAGATAACCCAGATACAGCCGAGAAGTGAAATTTATGGAAATAAAGGTCCCTCTTCGACCAGTTAATTGAGATCGTCAAGAAATAATCTAATTCTCATTTTTTATCATCCAATGGAGCAAAAAGTGAATCTTCAGGTCTGCCGCCAACATGTACTACATTTGAAGCAAGCTTTGGAGAGAAAATAACACCTGCACTAGTGACCTACACGACGCTAAAAAGAAAGATCCATGTTAAGGAAGATTGAAAAAACTTTGCTGGGAGGAAATCCGTGATTCATTTTGTTCTTCCAACTTCGTAACTAGGACGAAACTGCAGCTTTTGGTAGGCCGCGCGTGAATTCTTCCAATAAAAACTTCAAGCGGTTTAGAATAATGAGGGACTTAATAAATCAGCCAGTAAATTGAAGGGAGTGGTGCTTGAACCTTGTCTGATACTAATGCCAAATGCTTTGATCTCACCAGTTCTGGAATTTCGTGGTTCTGGCAGGTAGAATGCTGTAATTGCAAATTCCATGCATGAGTAAAGGAGAATTTATAACTGTAGGAATATCCAAAATAATGCCTATTTAACGCATTTTGAAGTAAATGAAAATTTCTACTCACGCAACTTCTGTTGAAGGGGAAAACCAATAAGCCTTTGAAAGAGATCTTTCCTAATTTATTCTCTAGGAATTAATCACCTAAGAAATGCTTCAAGACTAATTGCTACAATTTCAGCGGAAACACTGAATGCCATGATTGATGGCACGCCCGTAAAAGACCACAAAGTTCCTATTAATACACTTTCCCTTAAGGAATGATAGATAACTTCCTGTTAACAAGGCAAAAGAATAGGCGTCCGAAATCCTACAGCTCCATTAATTCGCAATACCAGTATTACTTTCATAGATGATGTTAAGTCTTAACATACCAGGCGCATACTAGTGCAGATTCACGGCGGTCAAAACATATCAGACATGGCCTTTAGAATCACGTAACCTTGGCATTCGAGCCTGCGTAGTCATGTCGTTTGCGTTACTGACGTAGGTGGCTATCGGGAACTAGGACAGCGACGTTTGAAAGGTTTCGTAAATGCCATGGCTGTCGGTAACTTAGAAGGTCATTCAGATCCTTCGATACGAAAAGTAAAGATATTCGGTAACGAAAGGACGGTTTATGAATATTTTGAATAAAAATATCACATAATATAAATAAACAAAAATGCTAAAAGGTTATCAAGCTCAGATTGGTAATAACGTGTTGAAAAATAATAATTCCAGCAATGTTATGTGTTCCCATTATTTTGTCTAAATTCTGTTGATGGTACTTGGCGCAGTGTACAACGAAGACATTGCACAAAATCCTATTATTTTCGTTTAAATAAGTACGTCGCACACTTTTTCCTGCTTTTCTGTTAACAAAGATAATTAATTAAAATAAAATCAACTAGCCTCAATACTTTTTGAGAGATAAAAGAAGCTTTGTCAAGTGAAATTAAAGGAAGGAATTAAAGGTTAAATTTCTGAATTAATATCAAGGGGAAGAGCCAATTTAGCTAAATTTATAAGGACAAAAAATAATAATGATATTAATGTATATAATAAATATGATATATATAATATACACAATATTAATATATATTTATATTAATTAAGCTTTTCATCTGGCTTCAAAATCACATTAATAAAAAGTGAAAGGAGAGTTAAATGACAATTAGATAGTTCCTCTATCTAAAACACTGAAATTTTCTTAAAAAAGCAACCTTAATTCCTCATCCATAATTCAACCGGACTTATTTCCATATTAGTTGAATAAAATTGTTTTTCTATTAGGGTCAAACTCAAAAAGAAAGATTTTTTTTACAACATTTTGTTTAGGGAGTTTTCGCGAGAAAAAGAGTGTAATTCGCCAATTAGCTCAATTAGACCTTAGAAAGGGACTGTGCTTATTCACAAAACGGATTCCTTCATTAATGAAACCCCGACTGTAGAAACATATTCCAGTCATTCTAACTTCCTTTTAGTGTATCAAATATATGTGTATTTTTAATAATTCTTATCTTACTTTCTTTGTTAACTAAATATAAATGTTAATCTTCATTTCGTGTCGTGTGTAATCAATAAATCACATTTTATTAACCCTTATAAGGAAAAAAATAAAAACAATCAATTTTACCGACTTAAAAAAAATTACCTTGGGTTCTTAATAAACTTAAGTAAATAAAATTCTATTTTTTGCAAGAAATTCCTGTATTTTATCAATGACTTTGATGTACTTTGTATTTGGATGAAGTTCAAAAACAATTAGTCATCATCTTATGGAATTTCAGTCAATTTTTTTGCCCCGTCTTTATTGAAATGAAAAATAAAAGCGATTAAATTAAAACTGAAAGTGATTTAATGTTAAGCCTAATTAAAAATTCCATATTTCATAAATACTACATTAAATTGAAGATTCAATTCACAATGTACTTTCCCTGATTGTAAAAAAATTCAAACCACGTATTATCACAGCTGATTTGTGATAACAATAATATTCTTTCGATGATGCAACAATTATCCGAGTTTTAAAGATGAAGATGAACAATTGTTGGCTGATTTGAGCAGACCCTGAACTTCAGTTCCTACTCAAATGGGAAAGCAGGATTATCTCCTCCAAGTTACGCTTCAGGGATTTTACCAACTAACTCAACTGAACGTCCAATTCGATCCATATCTTCATGGAGAATGAAGACTCTTGTTTTGGGGTTAGTCTGTGTAAATTCTTGTCCATTTACTGCGTGAATGTTTCTGGTCACGTTGCCGGCTCCTGAGTTTCCATCAACGAACTCATGAAACAAATCTTAATTTAGTAATTATATTAAATATAATTTTGTGTTTTTGAGTTAACTTTCACATTAAATCTACATTAGTTTCGAAAAAGATAATTAAGTTTTCGGTTGATTTTGGTCTCTATAAAAGGCAGGATCGGACATAACTTATGGGATGATCTGATATTCTTGAACTACGGAATACCTCGGCAGTTAAGGACAAATCTGTTGCTTTCCAGCCTCTGAATGATGTTAGATGCGCCCAAAGAGAGACTTACTCAGTTTCTGAAAGACACTCTTCTGGAAGTGTCGTGGAAATAGTCGTGAGTCACTGTTGGGTGTGACAGTGGTCTCGTTCCCCTCATTCATAGGCTCCTGCCACTGCTGACAACAGCCAAGACTCAGCGCTTTGATGTGTTAACAATAGCTCTCAGGTTAATTTTCACTGGGCCTTGCTTAAAACCGTCTCCAGGGTTGTTGTAAGTTTATGAGTGCTCCATGAACTCATGAACTCGGATTCCACGATGAAAGAGCTGCAGTTAGAAAACATCTGCTCTCGAAGACGACAAATGGTGTAGAAACGAAACATTCACAGTTGGTCCCTCGGGCTGTTATCAGTTTGAGTAAAATCCTCTTGAAAAAATGACAAGCAAATACTCTTAATGGCTACTCTCGTTGTTTAGGACTTAATTGTGGTGTTCAACGATTTCGCGTTGATGTCCGAATCGTTTAAAAGTCCCTCTTTGATAACCTCGGAGGCACTCACATCCGAAAACCGTGACTGTCAAAGGAAATTCATTTTGCATAATCCGGGTATGAGGTGGCCTATAGCCTGAATACAGGCCACCTATTATTCAGCCTATTGCGCTTTTGATCTCTCTAACCATTTTTTTCCTCTTACGAAACGAATAAACGTGGTTTGTGCTGCACCAGGAGGTTTCATTTCGCTCGTCTGTTTCATAGCCTTTGTAACATTGTTTCCCAGGGTTTGCTCTGAGAGAATTTGACGTGTTACGCATCAGTTGTGACACCAAACGGCAAACATTAAGTGGAACTTTCATTTTGAGCCCTACACCTTCATTTAACTAATTTCCGGTTGAAAAAATGATCCATTGTTATAAAAAAGCTGGTGTGATGCTTCCTTATTGTCACAAAACTTTACCGTCTTTAGTTCAGTTGTTCAGTTTGAGTTTGATTGCTCTTATCACAATGCTGAAGAAGCACTGAGCATCATCCGTAGTCCTTTTTATTTTGATAACTTCCGCGAGACAATATTGTCCCTTCTAGGCCGGTAGGGGATTCAACTCTTGATCAAAATCATCAGTATGCGCGCAGAAGAACCACGTTTGTTTTAATGGAACCGTGGTGTATCAATATGGACCGACTGTGAATAGGTGACCATAACCACTCTGATTCTTCGAACAGTAGTTGTAAGGTGTTTTCGAATTTTCGATTATGTACTCATTAATACATGAAGCAACTCACAAGCAATTGCAGATTAGTAGATTTCCTGGAGTCAATAATGTAGCGAAAATTCTCCAACTCCCTTAATTCGCTGTTTATTGGTAACTGTGAGACTTTAATGCAGGATTAGAGTCTCATATTGGGACCACTGCAATCAAGACTTGTTCCAGAGCTCAATTTAATAAGTTCTGTTCTCATTTTGCTTTTTAATGAAAATAATCCATCTTAATTATAAAAGCTTTTTAGCAGAACAGTTAATCGAAATTTATTGTAAAATTTAAGGCGTCTTAGACGGTGGTTTGTAAGTTAGTCGTCGACCTCACCTTAATTAAAATTGCAATTTTTTGTTTTTAAAATAATCCATACCAAATTGATTTTAAAATAATTAAATTATTAAAACTCTTGCTAATAGATAGGAGGATTTCAGAAATAGTCAGGGAAAGTTACTGTCACAAGATCTTTAATGAAATAATACTTGTTTTATAGATCTACATTCTAATCGAAAATGCCTGAAGTCTAAGTCACATCTCTCATCTCTCGAGTGATTGAACGCTTCCAGTCATCAGCGGCTTCATGGTGATATTCGCCTTCTGTTGTAGGTTTTGTGATGACTGGCCCTCGTGCGGTAGATGGAAAAAGCAGACCAATTTGATGAATCCAGTCAGTAAGTAGCCGTTTGAGCGCTGTTGTCGGGCATTAATGGCCGTGAATCAGCTCTACGCGGCAATTATAACGCTCAGTTTGGCGTCACAGTTGGTCTCAGCTCCCGAATCATCTTTGGGTGTTGGTGAGCAATGAAAGAAATAGCCTGCCTTATCACTTCTAGGTGGATGCGGTACCCCCAAAAAACTTCGTTTTCTGTATGCATGCATTGCCACCCTTTAAGCCAACATCAACCTTTTTCAGCCAACTAGAGAATGTTGGGATATTTCCTCTATACGAGGCCGTCATTGTCTACGACGTCTAATATTTCGATAACAAGCTTCCAGATTCGTCTTCACAATGAATCACCGTGTTCTTCTGACCAAGTCCTACCACATTTTTCTGGTATCATTCCACTCTGAGATGTTTCAGCCTAATTCCATTGTGAAAACCAAAACATTTTTCAACGACTGAAATTCAATTTCAGCAGTCCTATTTTTCGGCTTGGAAGTTTGATAAGTCCAAGGGCATTTATTTGTTCTTTCACAAAATACCTTATGCGTCAATTTAAACAAAAATCAATATTTATTTACATGTTTGTTTAAAACTGCGTCAGTTCCTAAGCGGGAAGTTTGATTTGTGATAAATAAATAGAATAAATAGTGTATTATTTATATTATGGTTATTTTTATATTACTTCTATCTCAGTTCATGCCACTGGGATGCGGTATTACCGCAGCTATGTTTTTCCCAATTTTTTCCTACTTAACTGCATGGCTTCAGGCTGGTGCTGCCAGTTCAGTGTCCTCCTAAGGGGACCGAATAGGGTATGACTCAGCTGGCTTACAAGAGACCTGGAGCAAAGTTATGTCCCCAACCTGTGACTCATCCTTTTCGTCTTCCCTCCACCTCTTCCTCCTACTGCCGCACCCAATTTGCTGTTGCCACCTCGCGTCAAGAACATGCCATCAATCACCGAACACACTGAACCGGGGTGTCAGTATCATCTCCAAGTGAGACAGACGGGTTATTTGTATTCGATGCCAACCGCTTTCTGTAAATCCCATCAGCTAATTCCCTGAGTGATTCACTAAGTGCAGTTCAGGAAATTACTTAGTCATGGTCTCTCGATGTACTAGAATATACAGAGTCTCAAAGTAATTAAGTTAAGCTTTCAAGAGAAGAATCGAGTTGAATCTAAGAAGACGTTTAGGTCGTCTCAACAAAATGCTCTTAATCAGTGAAACTATACCATTCTACCGTCTTGTAGAAGGTCATACCATAAATTTTTCTGAGAATTTTCTTCTTCAATTTTGAACGAAATTTAATGAGTAGTTTACAGAGATAAATTTTAATGTCTCAAAAATTAAAACTCAGAAGCTGACGAAGTAGCTAAAAACATTCACTCAGTTTGTGGCGAGAAATGTGTGATTGAACGAGCTTGCAGAAGACGTCACTCTTTTCTTAATCAAGTACGCTTTGCCAACGAGATTGGAATCACGCTATGCCCTTTTAAAGGGTTATTTTATCATTAAACTTTTGTTTCTCCAATGGACTTAAATTCCCTTGGGAGTTATTGTTACAGAAGTACTAACTGGTACTACAGTTCATGTGTCATCAAGTCGTAATCGGCAGGCAGTAAATTCCCAGGAAAGTGTCAAATTCACAACGCCACCTACGCACTTATGTCCACCGTTTCACATTCTCCCAGGGACGCGAATTCCCATGGTTGGACAAGCTTGTCAAAATGTCTAGACTTTGCTTCGTAAAGTAACGCAATAATTGTTAAGTGGACAACTTACAGTCAAGTATACGGTTGTAGCTCTATCTAGGGCAAGGGTAATGGATAAGGTGTCTTAATAGGCTTTATATTATCATCACTGAAATGTAATTTTAAATTGACATGGCATTTGAATCAAATTTATTACATGCTCGAAGTCAATCCTCAATTAAAACTGATGCAGAAATGAGTTATCTATTCTTAATGGAACTTCCTGTTTACGAATCGTTTAAATTGTTATGAAATTTCTTTTCGAAAATGCAGCCACTGAAGCCGTACTAGCCATTGTACTCAGAACAAAATTAACTTGTTAGAGCATTGTTTACTGCAGTTAAAATCAGCAATGTCTTCTACTCCTAAATTACCACGAAAGACACTTATCAAAATAATGAAGTCAATCCTGTCGAAATCTGAAAAAATAAATTATTATTAAATGATAAAGAGAAAATTTAAATAAATTTTCCACTAATTTTTGTGAAAAATTTTTAACTTGTTTAAGAGATATTTATAAGTTTCTTTACTGAATTTTCCGCAACATTTGTTAGATAACATAATTAATGGATTAAATATTTCGTTCAGTAGCCGAAATGAACAAGGTCAAAGTGTAGTCCACTATTCAGGTTGAGATTTTGTTTAAATTCATTCGTTTAAAACATTGACAAAAAGTTGATGATATCTGCCTTAATAAAGTAACCAGAAAAAAACGCAACCTTCACTTTCGTTTACCCAGTAAATATGGGTGTGTAGACAATAGTCCGCTTGCTTATTTAAACTCTGATTTTCTATTTAAAATTTCGATTTTTTTATTTCTGGTCTCTTTCTCTTCAAGTAACGGTGAATCATTCGATAATATAAATTCCCTTAAAAGGTCAACACACATTGAACTCTACGCATGCTTTTCAGCTTCATTAAAACACACCTTAAGTTGGAAAAAAATTATTTGTGTTTTATTTATTTCAAATAAAGTTAATAGCAGTTAAAGACATCGTTACACGTACATTTTACCACGTTAATAAAAATCTCAACTACGATTATTGTAAGAGAATTCAACTGGAAAAGTTTGTGTAGGCACATCTTTGAGCACTTTGGAGTGGGTTAGTCATTCTTGAGATGTAGGAAGAAGGCTGTTTGGGATGTCTCATATTCTGGCAGGTGTCCAAACGATAGAGCATGGAATAATGTCCAAGAATTGGGCTTCTTTCCACGTGCATTTGATCCAAACGCTTAGTAATGCTCTGTAGCGCATTGCAAACATCAATTGCTTCCAACTTTTCTCTCTGAATTCCATCGCTTTCCTCTAACTCGTCTTCCAGTAGATTGTTGCTGAAGTTCGGAGGTTTCAGAATAGGAATGGGAAGAACTGGTGATTGGGAGCAGGTTCTTTTTGGAGGCAGAGGTGGAGGAAGGGTCCTCTCAATGACCTTGAACTCTGGAGCCATGGAGGCTGGTCTAGCACGACGTTTGTCGACGTCCAGACTTCGAGAGCAACGCAGACGCGATGTATTGTTCTCCGAGTAGTCGCTGGGGCTCCTTTTTAACCACGCAGTGGTGGAGAGGACATCCGGATGCTTTAGTCGCAGAGAAAGGCTCTCTGGAAGGGTAGCGGTGCGGTAGGGCAAGACTGGCGCTGCCTTTGTATGATCACTTGCATCTATTGTGGAGTTTGAAGGAACTTGGGGTAGGTGGAGCTGGATATCCATGGACTGAAATGCTTACTTGCACATTCGAGTGGGAAGTAATGAGGCAACAACGTGTAAGGATAGGCCTTCCAAAGCCTGCCCCTCATTGGTTGGATTCTTTGACCAATCAAAATTCAGTCTACAGAAATGCATAAAAATACCTTTTACTAATTTTGCTAATTTTAAAAACAGGTCAAAAATTTTAGCAGAATTGTTTGACAGACTCGTAAGTAAATTTAATTTTTGCAAAATTCTTTCGGATTTGTTTTAAGGAACTCACAAGATTCAGTTTAAAACTCTTTCTGTGGCTTTGCAAAAGCTGCTTCTTCAAAAAGCTACAAAACGAATGGTGGTCCAAGAAATGAGGATGGAAAATACGATGGATGCTGAAGAATTTCCTCCCACCCAAGTGTTCTTCGGTCTCTTGGAAAATGTTTTTTTTTTCAATGAAGATGGAACAACTTTACCCCTTTAAAAACCCACTGAGTTGGGATTTGAGTGATTATTTATGAGATAAGATTTAAGTATTTCGCTCCCTGTCTTCAATAAAGGAATAATTCTTCGTCGCAAGTAATAACTACATTTAAATAAAAAAATGTTTTGAGATTGCTCTTTTGGCGTCTCATGAGGTGGCATCCATTTTGAAATTTTATGAACTTTTCCAAGTGTTTAAAGATTATCATTCGTCAAAACTTTAAGCAGGATATTCTGGTCAAACAAAGTCAAGTAGATGTTGAAGCTTGCCACTGCATTTCCTAGAAATTTACAATTAGTAATCTTTGTGAATAGAGCTCCATGCAACAATAAAGTTATAAATACCGCACTCACAAGCCTGAAACGCAGACACACTAGGGACACTTCGTAAATGTTTTATGTCAAATACATCTGTACATTGTCATGCCTCTCTCATGTAGTGAATTGATCCTGTCATTTGTTGGAGACGAAAGCTATAATTGCTGAGAAGACAGAAAGTGGATATTAATTTTTATTTATAGTTAGAAGATAGAAAGTTATTCAGCTTCCTTCAAAATATAAATGCAGATATGTGGAAAAAATAGCAGGGAACTTGAAGAAGTCGTTGACTCTAAGTGTTCTTATAAAAACTTTAATATATTGAACCATTTCTAAATGCACATCATGAAAATATCCTGCAATTTTTACATCTTGTTATTAATGAGTCCTTCGATTTCAGTAGTGTTTTTGGGGGTTATAAAGTTGATAAAACTTGAAATTATCGATTATGGTTATACTATGACTTTCTGTCAATATCAATCCTTAAACCAATGAGTGTTAATGATCAATGTTAAGTAATTATCAAGCAAATAGGATAAAGAGAGCATTCTTATTCAATCGCGATACTGAAAAGCAATCTCTCCATTCTCATATTGATGTCGACTTTAACTATTAATTGTATTCTGATGTCCTGACGTCTCCAAAAACTTTTCCTTCTGCATCTTTACCACGGAGATCTCAAGCTAACGTTGCAATTGAAGTCGTAGGCCCTGCATATTGGAGGGTATTCACGAACTTGAGAACCCTCAGCTGTTACTTCCAGTCTCGGTAACGTGATAGATGGTTTCAAGTCCCTTTTAAATCACTTTCTTGGTACCCCCAGAAATCGTGCTCATTGACACTTAAGGGTTCCGGCACCGAAATAAAGCCTCATCCGGATTCATCGTTATCAGCAAGAATTCTAAAATCTTATATTCGATGGACTTTGGTAATTTGGTCTTAACGGAGAGAGTGTTCGTGAGTTCAGCTCAAGGTAGCTTGTTTATCCACTAGTAAAATTCGATCAGAAGATAGAATTACCACTTAGTGAGTACCCCTGAGTTAAACGAAAGTTAGCTCATTAAGGCATTAGCAAAATTTTACCAAAAAATTTCTGTGCTACTTATATTCGCACCTCAATTATGTTATCGGCATTGTCTCCTAATCTTTTAAATTTTCAAAATATAAGGTAATTACAAGGGTCGGAAACCCAGCATTTTGGCAACATATTATTTTTTGTAATTTTTTCTGAAATGCTTTTTGTAAAAATGTTTTTACAGAAATTTATTAAAAATTTCTGCGACCTTTTTAAAATGGCAGACGTCTGCGACTTTCAAAAATGTCAAATTGCTGGTGCTTGTGCAACAGAAACTGCCCGAAAAACGTGACCTTCCAACTACTACCTCTGAGAGAGCAGAAGAAACGTCTTCCTCATTGAAGCACTGATCTGGCCAAGAGTCGAAGTTGCGGGCTGAGAAAGACTGATCCAACTGATCTAACCTTGAATTAGCCGGGAAAACTAAGACTTTAAGCTCCAAATGAGCTATCAACATATGTCTGCACATTTCCTCTACTGTCTGTCTGCATTAGGATAGACCAACCATAAATAGCTTCTATTGAATTGAGACAAAATAGCGATGACATAAAACACGTTATTTAATGAAAAGAGACATTCCACGCTATGGATGCAAAGTTGTCCTTGTACGATTTATCCGTAGTTCACTCCTAAATCTTACGATCTAAAAGCAATAAGAAATTGGTTAAATGTTATCCCGGTAGGTGCATAAAGTATTTATGAATTTATATTCCTACTCCAATTAATGGCCTTCGTTAAATAACGACCTCCCACTTCAAAAATGTAAAAGTCAATGGGTTCTCTTTGTTCCACGGTGAAAATGTGCCTCTTCAGAAGCGGTACAGCTTTGTATGCTAGAATTAGAAAAAAAAGAGTGTGTAAAATGCGTAATGTGGTGATGGTACTCACCGTAGTTTACAATTTGTTTGAACTCTCCAGAAGTGGCATTCAATGGGATCATATCTTTTCCATAGTAGAATTGGGGCTTGAATTCGGCGCAGACAAAAACAGGCAGTTTAAACGACAATTAATAATATTTAAATATTAAGTATTTCTAAATATTCAACAACCATTCCTATTCATTTGGTCAACAGAATATGATCAGACAAAGAAGTGACTTACTCCTAGATTTCCAAAACCGTCTAGATAGGCGAATGTAAAGGTGACCGCATCCAAACCCCTAGGGTTGATGATCAGAGGAAGTGATAAATGTGGTTGTATCATTCCTGAACAAAAGGAAAAATGATTTTAAGTTCTGATTCAAAAACACATATCCAACTTCAGAATGCAATAAGTATCTCACCATTGTCATAGTTATACCAAGTGTTGTTACTTAAGAAGTAGACGGTGATGGGCATTGGAAATTCATCCGATCTGAAGGTGGTGTAAAAATAATCCGGACGCATTGTTCCCGAGAGCGTCAATCGTGTATTATTGTCTTCATCTTTCGTTAAAAATAGAACACATAATCAGTACTTACTTATTACACAGTAATTTAGATTGGAAAATAAAGAACACACCATAGAAGTAGGTGCAGTTAAGTGCTGCGAAAGAGCAATTTCCGTTGCTAAAACGCATTGAATCCCATTCACCGACGACACTCTGAAAGAAGAACACAAGTAGGAATTTTTCCAATATTATTTGTTAGCTAAAAAGGTTTTCTTACGTGAAATCTTCCTGGCAAGACGGTTTCCATGACAAATGGCTCTCCTTCCATCAAAGATACCACCCAATCTCCACCTACGGATTTGATAACAGTTTTTAAAAAGTATAGAAATGATTTGAGAATTCTAGCTACTTATTTCCATTTAAGTAGTTGTGTTTCTTTTTAATTAAAATACAGCACACATAGGTTGATATTAAAATCATAGTTCCAGTTAGTATATTTATATTTGATAAACCGTTTTAAAAAGTTCCATTTAACATTGTAAATGGTGAAAAAGTGATTTACCAATGTCGGGATAAAACGTGGATACGTATAAAGCTATCGCACCAGCAAGAGTTGTAAGAATACTATAATGAAGAAAGATACAATTTAAATCATGCACTGTACAACTGATTTAGGGCAAAAATAACACAGACTTACGGCTGAAGGATACTCATGTTAAAATCTACCTGCTAGGTGACAGAATGAGGCCTCTTGTGGTGAGTTTAGAAGAGCCCTCTAGGGCCTGAAATCTGATTGGCTGTCACGGCTTCTCCAAGTCATGCTCCACTGCTCAACTTGGCTTATCGCCGTGGTGTCTGACCTTGACCTCGGATGATTTGTGCTTGATCTCAGTGCTCAAACCCTCTTTGAGATAGACAGCTCATAAGAAATTCCGCCCTTAAGATTCAGCTCGTTATTTATTAATAGGACACATTGAACCTGGTCATTAAAGTTTGTTAGATTAAAATCCTGCATCGTCCTCGTTAAAAGCTTAAAAAGGTTTCCTAAATTGGAAAATGCGTGCTTCATGAATCACTTGACGAAACCTGTTCTTCTCTCCAAAATTAAGTCTTGAATAAGTTTCTTAAGAGATGGATAGAAATGGTTTAAGATTTAATTTAATGCAACCCCTTAGAATTTGTTTTATTTAATAAAAATTCAGACACAACTTGTGTGCTTTCACGATACATCCTGAACTATTCCGAGATTACACTTTTTATTTGGAACAGATGGGTAAGTTGAATTGAAGAGTCGTATTGTAAAAATCGTTTAAAAAACGCAAATGAACAGTAGACTTAAAGGAGCCTTATTCTGCTATCAAAAGAACGCATTTGCCGTTAAAGTGCTTTGAACATTAGCGTTGTCTAATGCACCGCATCCCAGAACTTTTAAAACCTAACCCTGCTCCCTGGTAAATTACGAGCTGCACTGAATACAGTAGTCTGCGTTTCCATAAAATTTTGAAGAAATCAACTGCGCAGTTCTTCACTTCATACCTCCTAATTATTTTCGAAATCGCTCTGGGCAGCAACCACTATGTCCTCGTTATTTTGACCGTGATAGGTAGCAGCTGGGGCGATGTTGACGCGATGACTTTTGGACTTATAAATAAATAAATCAGTTCTCATTAAGATTCCTTCTCCACCTCAATAAGAATATAAATTTTCTCCAGGTTATTTTACATAAATTTACTGTAACAGCTATCAGAACTTCTGTTTTAGATAATCCCGGAAAGAATAGTTATTGTAACAATATTTAAGCTCTCAGTAAGAACACATCCGTTAATTCGATAAGATGGAACCTGATTGGACTTCATATATCAAAGATGAAGGGTTCTAAGGCCGTGAAACTTTGCATATCGTGAAAAAACCCTTCAAGAAATGAACCGATATACACAGGCTGGAAAAAAAAATAGTGGAAACACCGATTTGAGAGAGCCCGACGGACTTTCTCAGCGAACAACTTTGACTTTCCGCAAGACAATACCGAAATATTAGGTGTTTCCACGATTTTGTACACCCTTTTATATGCAGATTTATGTTATGGGAGAGCAAGATAAAGACCAAAAGACGTAGTTTTCGTTTGTAAGAGGCGGAAGTCTGGGTTGTAGCCAGTGGTTGGGACGAAAGCCATTGTTAAACCCCCATGTCTGAAGTGTGTGTGCTGAGTAAGTGACTAGAGAGATGAGTCACCCGGTTTAGCGTGGGCACAGGGGGAAGGCGTCTAGTTTCTGGTTAGAACCATAAGTTTAGCGCTTGCAGAGTTGAGTTGGGCCTTTATACAGGTCAAAACACGTCAAGATGCCTTTGCTATCCCACCCAGTCCTCATAGTAGAGTGAAAATTACTTTTTGCCCACCTTACCAGATCGGAATCAGTAAAACCGATTGTGGCTCTTTGATTCACCTCTTAAATTGTTCAACTGCATCATATTACGAGAGAAGACGTTCGTCGTAGAGAGTTTATTAGAAACGTGTCTCAATATATAAAAGATGGACAAAATAATGGAAACAGCTAAAATTTTGCGTCATAATTTTTGAACATTTTGCAAACACCCGAAACTTGACATTTTTTAATGTTTTTCTTTTCTTTGACTCACATGAAATGAAAAAGCACCAAAGTTTAATTTACCTAGAGGTAGAAATCAACTCCTCAATCATGGCACTTTAGAGTGGTGATTAATGTGACGTCAGTGCTATGGAGATCATCTTCATTTGGCCAATGTGAATTATCAGTGTTCATTCAGAATAATTAACTGTGATTACCAGCGCATTCTGAACGCTAACTAGCCTAATGAATTTAGGAATTAGTGAAAACTTTGGCCAGTCAAAAGAAGCATTCCCGATCATCCTCTAAGTTCCCTAGGAATTTATCTTTTTAATATTTAACGATATTTTAAGTGAATTTAAGAATTTCTAATGGTGATGAACATCACAAATCTCGAGTCGACATCTGCTTCTCTGTTCGTTCTCTCCGTTTAGTTTCATCATTTTGGGCGGCCTTGTGACTGAAAACTAAAAATGGATCTTTCATCGAATTGGTAAGCGTCTTAGACAGTGACGATGTCATAGAAGGAACTTCATGGGAACAGTTTCAAGGAAGGAAAAATCCACTTTAAGCTGAAAACGCCTTACAATTCAACAATTAATGTCCCAATCTACTGTCGTTCATCAGTTAGGGCGTTTGAGCCAAGCTTGGATGGCAAAAGAAATGAAAAGAAGTGGTTTTATCAGCGCGACCCCACACAGCAATATTCACGTCACACAAGTATGTCAAAGAACAATACTGGGTGTAAATTAATCACCCACCTTATTCTCCCAACGAAATGTTGTGTACTTTCCAATCAAATAAGTTCTCTAAGTTGGGAAAATGCCCAGTTAAAGCCCTCATTAGGCATATAAATAGCATCACTGGAACAAAGGCAATTTCCTCCTACAACAAAGAACTTTTGAAGCATTTGTTACAATAAGGAAACCCACTTATCGACCCATTATACCAGCTCACTAGGACTCACATAAAAGTTTTATAAGTTGGCTTATTGAATCCTTTTTTGATTTTCTTGGTAACTAGTGGTTTGATTAACAATAGGGGCATCATAAAATGGTCGATTGTTGGTGCCTAGAGAGTGCTACATTTTATTGCTCCCACAACTTTGTTGTCTGATTGTTGATTTGCGATTTTCTCCATAAATTATTGAACAGGCTACCTTTGTGTCCTGGGCCTCAGTGGAAATTTAAACAAACCAGTGAAATCGTGTATATTTTTTTGAAGGAGATTTACAAATTGATGCTCGAATATTTACAATGCTAGACTCCTAATCTAAATGACTTGGGCATTAAATATTGAGAAGCGCAGTCAATTGCAGCACCAATGGGGCAATTAGATGCAGAAATTTTGGAGGAGATAGGCAGTTGGCTAGTGACGTTGTCCGTGCTTTAGGATAATGAACATAGCGCTCGTCATTGAGGGGTTGTAGCATCTCGTTTGTCACGAAGGGCCTAGGAATGACGGGTGATGGTTGTGCAACTCCTGGCTGGTGGGCTGTTTGATTAATGAAAAATCGATGATTTTATTCTCTAATATTAACATTTAAACAACAACAAATTTATAATTAAAGTGATGCACTCAAGCTACTTTAGAAATAAGCCAAGAAACCCTGTAGGGTAGTTTTAGCATATCAGGTCATCCAGTAAGTTCTGTCCGAATTTTAAAAAATAAAGTTTTAAATTATATTTTATTAAGCAATTAGTCATTAAGGTACTTTTTCCAATACTTTATGAATTTTCTTCGTTATAGGAAATTTTATTGATACCAGATTCGAACAAAGAAAAAAAAATGGAATTAATACCTGTGGGTTTTTCCGCCTTATAAGCCTCGTCTTTTACGAGCCAAAATGACCGGTCAACTTTCTTTTTCTCCCTCTTTCCTGTAAAAAAATTAAAAAAATATACCATCAAAAGAACCTTTCCAGATATTTTTAGGAAAAAATCCTCTTAATTCCCTTGTTAAAACCACTGAAAAGGCTTTTAACCACTTTTTTAAAGTCCCAATAAAAATTGATGTATCCATCAACCAGTCACGAGGCTCGTGGGATAGATTTTTGATAATTAAATGTCATAAGCTGAAAAAACAGTCAGGCCTCAGGTAACTTACCAATGACGTTCAGATGAAACATTTTCTCTAAAACAGTTTCCAGGTTGATTTGGCATGAGTAACCTCCGGTATCACCGACTTTTGCATCATCGATTATGAGAGTCCAGTCTTCATAGAATTGTCGTGGTAGCCGGAAGCGCTTGTCTTGAGTCGTTAAACCCAGCGATATCTCCTGTAGTTCACCGTCTTTCCACCATGAAACCTTAATGGGAAAAACCCGAGCCCTTTTTACTTCAACAGGACCCAAATGTAGGACAATGTAGCTAGTCGGAATCCCAAGCTTTCAGAGGTAATATAGTGAGGCATTCCCCACACATCTAATTAATTGGATTTAAACTTCTAAATGCTGAAAGGCAGGGCAGTAGTTTCGCCACGGGATGTTAATTTTGGATTTATTTTGATTCATTAGCTTTTTAATTGGTTGGCAGGCAGAAGCTTAAAATTTCACGCCTCATTGGTTTTTGGTGGCAAAAATTTCCAATTCTCACTATTTCTGACTCTCTTTTGCAAATGAACTGGAGCAATTTGCAACTCAATTCTCAAAAATCCACTTGCTTTGAAGGATATTTACTTTTGTGCTTCGAGATAAGGCCGTAGCTTAGCGCTGATCAGATAACTGCGGTATTGTCATGGTACGCCAGTGCCTGATTGTGCATTATTAAATTATGCAAATAGACAGCTACTCCATGACTTATGTATTTTGGATTAATCCTGATGTTAAAAATAATTCCTCCATTAACTGACTAAATATTTAATTAATTTTAAAGTTGTGCTGATAAAATATTTGGTCTTTTATTTAAAAAAGTTGAAATAATACCTTTTGAAGCGTAAAAAAACGCAAGTCCTTTGGAAATATGTTTGAAAGGAAGAGATGTTTTGGAGTCCTTCATTATTATATTAAGAAAAATCTAAATAATATTCCAAAAGAATTAAATGACCATTTCTGCAAGCAGCTAGACCTTTTGTTCTATTTGTTGTGCATTGACAAATGATTATTATTAATAAAATATTGCCATTGTTATGCTCATTTAATTTAAAATCTCTAATAAAATGAAAATTCTAAAAAAATTGAAAAAAAATTGACAGTTTAAAATCGTAGAGAAAAGTAAAAAATTCTAAGTTAGTGGCTCTAATTAGCTGTCAGACATAAGATTTCCGCCTGGAAGAGTTACTTCATTTAAATCACTTTGTATCAAATTGAACTTCAACGGTCTACGCTTGACAAGAATCGCTACTAGCAAAGCCATTTTTCAAAATGAAATGAATGGCTCGTGAAGGTACTTGTTTGAGGCAAAAAATGAATCAAAATTTGCAATAATATCTAAATTTCAATTTCATCAATATTTGTTGTATGAAAAAATAATATTTTAGGCAAACAAGAGGAATAATAAATTTGAAAGAGTTTAAGTGAGAAGGTAGCTAAGTTTCCTACCAGCGTCTTTGAAAAGTCCACATTGTATACGAAGCACTTGAGCTCGGCACTTTCACCCTCATTAGTGGTGACTTTGACTTTCACATCTCCGGCAAAACATGGCGTTTGTGAGAGGACTGAGCTACCTGATTTGCAGTCAAATTGGCTTTTGGGATTCAACAAGCTCGTATTTTTGGTGGGCTCGAGTTGAAAGAAATTGATTCCAAAACACAGGTGATGGTAATGAAGGAGAAGAAAAATGAGAGGCCGCAGCAGAAGCAGTGAAAGCACTTCTTTCATTTCATTTGTCACTGTTATTGCTTCTTGCTTCAGGATATGAGCAGCGCATTTGATAAATGTTCCCTAAAACGAAGACCGCCTTTCAAAATCTCAAAGGTAACAACGCAAAAACCTTTTCCTCTCCTCTAAAAGTTCATAAATTACTTTTTATTATGCATAAAATACATTTTGTAAAACAATATGTGCGTTTAATTATTCTTATTATCATGTAATCACTAATAAATCAAGTTTTAGTGTTCTAAATAGTTAAGGAGTAATTTGCAAAACGGAATTTCGATGTTCAGATCAAAATATGCTTAAATAAATTTATAAACTTGTTTAAATGAGCAAATTTCATAATGAAATTGGAAGCCAAAAATGTTTTTTTGACGGTTTTCAGATTGTTACAGAAAAAAGTGCCATTTTGTTCAGTAAGCGCAAACATTTCCCATGATTTTAAAATGGGTTTCTTTGCAAAATTGTCTCTGTTTTTATTACAAAAGATGCCATTAAGTAGACAGGCATAATTGTAAATTTATTTGGCAATCTAAAGTTTATTTTTTATTTAGGAAATGGCTTTTCGAATTTTGTTTTAAATATTCAAAACCAAAATATAATACAGGTGGATCTAATAAAGATATGAAAAAATGGTTAAATAATTCAATAAATAACATGAATTCAAATTTATTTTCCAAGTGTTAGTTTTTATACAACAGCAAATAAATTTTTCAAAGTAAATTAAATTAAACGTTAAAAGTATAATATATTTAATTAGTAGAATGAATGGATGATTTGCTATCATTACACATTCAAAGCATAAGCCTTTCTTTGTGAATTTAAAAATAAAAATTCAAAATAATTACACATGTAAGATTTAGAGTGATTTTATTTTGAATACATATTGTTAGGGAAAAATATGATGAATATAATTCAAAATAAATTATTTCGCGATTGTTGAATGGTTTAATCTGTTCTACCCGAAAATACAAAATAACCTCAGTGTTGTAGAAGTCACAAGATTTTGATTTAAGTACACCTTAGGACCTGATCTATATCAGTCACCCAAATTATAATCTCCATGGGCTTATGTAATGGAACCAAATGAGTCGAAAAGGTCTCGAAGACCCAAGGACTTACCTGATACAACTCACAGTGTTGCCCTTCGCATTCAATCACTTGATTACTCCGTGAAGTTGTGTATGAGAATGCCTGCTCAAAAGGTATTGGCCAGTTCTAAGTTATTCGCTTCAGCCAATAGGAGTACTGGGGAAATTCACTTGGTGGAGGAAGAGGGAGCTTTGTTTTGACTGTTTCCGTCGAAAAAAACATGCGTATCAAAGTCTTTTTTCCAACACACTGACCGCTGAGCTGATCTGCGAATATAGGGAAGAGCTAATAGTTCTCTATGCGTAATGAAAAATGCGTTAGTGACCATTAGAGCATATCCGCTGCATCTGATCAGTATTCTGAATAAATTGAGAATAGTTTTTTATATCAAAAATGCCTTATGATTTGAAATTAATTATTTAGACTGTTTTCCCAATAATATTCATATCTATAAGAAATAGCTTTACAGGACATTGTGGATTTATTATTCAACCATTGAAATGATTGTGATGTAATATCTGGCCTGCCCTAGCAAAAAACATGGCATTTTTTGCAAAATTGAGTAAAAATTCCCCTTTAACACGCCGAAAATATTTTTTTCCATCTATTAATGAGGAATTCATTGTTCCAGTAATGCTTGACTGTAATAAATGTGTCATTATTGCAAATTCACTAATGGCTATTTGCTTAGAGTTTGATAAATTGTTCTTTTCCGATAATGCTTCTTTTTATTTTGAAAACTCAATCAATTTTACCAACTCATACAATTATAACAGAAACGTAACATATGATGGATTGATAAAATCTTATTAATAATGACAAGAGACTCTCCGAATCTTCAAGTCTTTAATTAAGATGTAATCACTATTTTTTGTCGCTTTTGTGAACGAAAGAAATTTTTTTGTATTATTAATCTTCAATCGAGGTCGTGACAAAAACTTTCAGTTCGTTCTTTGTCTACAAAACGTCATTTTTTATTCGGTTAAGCGCATGTGTAAATAAGGCATGAACCTACATGCATTCAGAATGATTAATTTACCCCTATTCCGTTAATATCTCTAGAAATGTCCAAATAAATAAAGAACCTGCAGCGCTGGCCGACCTAAGTTGCCACCTCATGAATTTAGAGAGGTGGAAACGCATTTAGCACCCAGACAAATGATAAACAAACTAACTCCGAATGCAAGATGCAGTCACGAAAAAGATATGCCTCCAATTCGGGTGAAATCTTTCTTTAAAAATTAATATTTAAACATTTTTTTTTATTCCTCGCATTTTATGACAGACATTTTGAATTTAATTATGATTTTGAGAGTAGTTCTAAGCTTAAAAAGGAAATAATTCTAACTGTCAGGCAATGACACTGACGACAATGGCTAAGAAATAGTGAGAAATAATATTTGAATTCTCAATGAAAATGATCAAAATAACAGGTAAATTTATAATGAGACGTTTAACACAAGCTCATTTTTGAAGCAAATTGCAAAAGTGTGGAAATTTTGCATTCTTTTATTAATATACGAAAGGAATGAAAACCAGTCATGTTTAATTAGTAAGATCGTTCGTTTGTAGCAAATAGATGACAAATACTTCAAAAAACGTCAAAATTTAAGTTGAAAAAGTACCGATAACGTTTTGGGAATTCAAAAGAAAGAAATAAATTGCTTTAAGACAAATCTTTACTATTTTCTTGAGTTTTGAAAGGTATGTGAGCTCAATCAATTTGTTTTAGAAAAAAATTTTGGCAAAAATAAAATAACTTTTTTTGCGTTTATTTTTTGAAAATACCAACTAATTGGGATCGCAATGTTTAGGCCGTCATTTAAATTAAAAAAATTACAACCCACATACCAAATCAGAATTAACCTCTGGAGGATTCTATTAAAAGGACAGTTGACAAAAACGTCCTGTTTTCACATTGATTGCATTTAATGAAATAATTTTTCCTGTCATAGATTTTTTTCGTTCTCAAAAAGGTACTTTTAAGAATGCATTTCCGCTACAAGGGAGTTTTCTTGTCACTCTGTGCTGCACAACTGTAACAAGAAAAAGGGAATCATTTTTACTTACTTGATTTAAACCCATGAAGCATTTGACAAACACAATTTTTTTTCACAGTTGAAAGGGAACTTTGCAGAAGTGGAAATTTTACTCCCCAAGAAGATGCGGATTTAATAGGACGTCTAGCGAAGGCGGTCTTGAATAAATTCCTGCTTCAATAGTTAGGCAATAGACACTAGAGCTTGGTTCGAAATTTTACCTTAAAAATAAGCACCCCATGACTGGATGTCTTAAAGAAAAGTCAAATGTCTATTGTACATCAGCTCCAACACCCATTCTCTAGAAATTGTGCATCATTTTGTGCTGAGCTATCCTGTAACTGGTGACGAAAAATGGACTGGCTTTGTCAGATGGGAAGATACCTGAAAAAAACAGTTTTTCTTTTAATTAGTTAATACTCAAGGAAGAATTATATCGCAGAAGATTGGGAGAGGATTCCTAACCAGCCTCATTCTCCTGGCATGCTTCTCCTGTCTCGTAGCTAATGAGCTTGTTAGAAAGAAATGGCTTTTTCGAAGCAGGAATGGTTTGAAATCCGCATTTTTGAGCTTTTTAAATGATCAAAGCCCCGATAATTTTACAAAAATTACTGTTAATTGATTGACGAAGGCACTTTCAACAAACTCAATAATGATTTAAGCGTCAGACAATTAAGAAATCTACTAAATCTTATTTTTTTCCTTATGTAAAAGTCATTGTCAGTACATCGACGATGAATCCCGGTTTGTCATTAAGGGACCGACAGAGTTTAATTAAAACGCAGTTCTTTTTGAAACTATTCAAGCCTTCATTTTATATTCTTTTTAATTGTGTTTTGTCTGATGATATAAATAGAACACGTTTTGTGGCCGCAAGGCACTTTTTCTAATCAACTCAGCTCAACCTACGCGCTAATTTCTCATAATATTCAAACAAAACCCAATCGGCATCATGAGTAGATTTCGATCTCCCTCATTACATTACAAGATCGATTATTTTATTCAATAATTTTGAAATAAATCACATAAGAATAAATTAAAAGAATTTCATCTATGCATTCGAAAAAATAAATAATTGAGTACTACATGTTCTGGGATGATAACACTTCTTTCAGCTACTATATTTAAGTGATTTGATATGAAGAAGAAGAATGCCATTGACAGCGGTTGTCATCACTGCATTGATACAATTTTTTTGTTCTGGGAGTCAAAGCCTCAGACTAGGTTTCTGATTTTAGCCTACTGATACGTTAGGTGCTTAGTTAGCTATGCATTAAATCAGTGAACAGAACGCTAGGTTTCACTGAAACAGAAGGGAAATAGCATTGGCAGCACTAATCAACTTATGCACCTATTATATACATCCATCGTGCGATTGTGTCCAATAATGTTTGTGGTCAATTCAGTGGATTCCCTCGCCTCAATATTGCAACTCAAGCATGCAAACAGAAGCTGAGATAAGAGTCTTTGTTTAGATTCTGTCAAATCAATGAACAGCCGACATCTGTGAAGGGTACCGAACTGAAAGAATCCCACGATTGACGTGAATATCGCAAACAAATCCAGAGTTCCCTTGGCAACACGTCATTGTTTCAGGATAATCCAGCTTGCCCAATCAACGCAACTGATATTTTCAACCTCTGAAAATTTAAATTTTTTAATCGGCCATCGCTGAAAGTCTTCCTTTAAAATCTACCATCAAAAAACACTAAATTAAGAGCATTAATAAGGTTTGAACTTGTTGCTAATGAGGAAGTTTTTTTTGAAGATAAAAAATCAGTCAGTTGTTTTCAGATTAAAACAAAAATGATTTCGTGTAATGCTACAGGTGGGATTTTTGAATTTATTTTATTCAAAACAGATTTAAGAATTATGTAAAGAGAAATTCGTTTTGTTATCATTAAAGAGGATAGCAGTGTTGGTTGTAGTCAAAGCCCATTAAACGGAATTCGCGTGACCATCGCAAGTTGACAAACAGGCAGAGAGAAACCCAGTGACTTTTCATCTCCTCGTCACCCAATCAGCTCGCAGCTCGAAGATGGATTGATGCTTCATTTTCTAGACTTTTCCATCCAATCGGCAATCTAATTAAACCTATCTTTCATCCTTAGTTTGAGTATGAATACACGTCCACAGACGTACGTCCACTCCGTAATCAGTGTCCTTTTTTCATGATTTAAGTAAATAATAGGCATAAATCTTGTGACATCAACCAAAATATTGTCGAAAAACTACCATTACACTTGAATATTTAGATAACTTTGCAAATAATACAACCGATATTGCAATTGTTTTCAGGGGGAAACATGATTTAAATGCTGTTAGTGCAATTTTCGGATGATTTGAGTTGAAACTTTACTGAAAAGTAACGAGGACTTACACCGTTACAGTCACCAACGATAATCCACTCAAATTGCGTCCGAATTAGGACCAATGGATCCTTACGCGGTTAGGATAAATGAAAGCATGAGCAGCAAGAGAATGACGGTGGCATCTTAAAAATGCTGTATTCAACAAAAGACTCAAGCGTCAGTGTGCTTTCGTTGATTATTTAGCACATTCTCTCACGCGTTAATAAGCTTATTACTGCCTTTATCGGTGAAAATTTCCCTTGTTTTTGATCAGAAGAAATCAAAAGTGTCAGCGTTGCTTAAGCCATTTCTTCCAGACGATTTTTAGGCTTTAAACAAAGTGGAAGTCTTAGGAAGGATCAAAGGAAAAGCAGTTTGGTGGACGAGGAATCTGTCTCCAGTCAAAGTATCCCATCTTTTGTGACCTGATTCGTGTTGCAAGCTTTAGTCGACTGGGTATTCGTTAATGCTGCATTAGGCTTTAGCATTTGAAAGTGGATTTCTCCCTAGCGACCCAACAAGATTGATTACAAGAATAAATACCTTCGTTTGGAGGAATTGTGAAGGCTGTATTCATTCCGCGCTTACGAAATGATTGCCTACTATGTTTAACGTTTCGATAAGCGACCAATTGTTTTTGACAGTTTAAGGTTATTCAAAACTGAAGCGAACTGTTGACAGTGGATGGAAGAGCTGATGCGGCAAAGTGTTGCAGCTTTTAGAAGTTACCTTTTGGAGGTGACAGTGAAAAAAATATATGGTTTGAACTAACCCTAATTGCCAAATGCAACTCAATTGATAAAGCTTTTCAAGGTTTGCTTCAATTAGCGCCTTTTCATCAAACTCATCTGGACGTCGTCCGATTTGGAGTGGGTAAATCTACACTTCTGAATTTCTCCTACTGTCTTCCGCACGTTCGTCCACTGACACGTTTCTCTTCGCAATGCGGGTTAATAAAAGAATAAAAATTATGATTATTATAAGGTGACCTGATTTATATTTCTTCGAGCCTGTAAAAACACTCCTGGGTGAAAAATTTTATGTGAGTGTTACTCTTGTTTCACATTCACTACTCCAGCAAAATGAAAACATCGGTGTTTCGCTAAGCAACCGCAGAGATCCAAGTCTTAAATCATTGTGGTCGTATTCTACTGAGAGGCAGACATACGAGATGCAACACTGCTGCTATGCATATCGGCATAAAATTCAACCCTATAGACTTATTTTCACGGTATTAAAGTCTCGTATATTATTATTCTTAAGAGTTTTAAAAGTCACTTTCTGTCTAAACCAATGAGGATCTCGTGAAATGACGTAGAGAATGTGAATGACAACACTCCTTTTAGAAAAATGGCAGGTTATTTCATTACGTGAAATGTGATTTTCCATCACTTCCCTCAAGAATTGGAAATAATATTTGTTCACTTCCAAAAAACTCTCTTCATCATTACCAGGTTGGTAGTCCATTTCGGTCAATGACTGAACGTATGGGATAGCATCTTTTTAAAAGCAAGCCTTCCAGGTCTCACCATTAATGGAAAAGCGAGCTTTTAGCCTCGTGTGTGTGCCTAAAAGGAAGTCATTCATCTTGTTCTAAAAATGTACTCTCACAGTTATATCTAACGCATGTTTCGCAAAATACTTGATAATGCATCTTAATTTATTTCTTGCAAGAGTTTTTGGCAAAGTGATTCAATGAAGTTACCTAAGTGCTCAAGGCGCAATAACAAGGCTGTCACATATTATTTAAATAATATTTATTACCCATTTGCAGTATTTTGTGGTATTATTATGAACATCTTTTGAAACTAGATCAAATGGTTTTCATTGAGTAATTCTTTTTATCGTCCGAGATGGCGAGTAACAACAATGGAAAACTTCATCGACTAACGTTGCTCCTAAATAGAACCATATTTTCCGAAGATCTTAACATTATATTGTGTTTCGCTATATCAATTTTCTTCGCATTGCCATCATCTTAACTGCAAAATGATCATTTTCATTCGAACCCAAAATTGGATGAAATTTTCGCACCTCTGCTTTAGAGAGGACAATTTTCCAATCTGTAAATAATTTACATAGAATTAAACTTCAAAGTACATTAAAAATGTACAAATTTGATTACTCAAGCGAATTTGAATTCATAAAGTTCTTAAAAGTGCGCGAATTTTGATCTGCATTAAAATGAATTTGCTGATGCAAATAATTAATTGCTTTATAATAAGAATGAGCAAAAGCCATGGAATTTAGAGTTTGAGTAAGCTTCATGTCTACTAAAATTTAATCAAAGCATCATCGAAAACTTTCCCAATTTTCAAAAGGGCGTTCCCGTGTGCATTTGTCAATTATCAAAGAGCAATAATTTTAATTTGAAAATTTGGCAGATATTTAATGCCAAAAATTTTCACGTTCAGGCCCTTTTATCTATTGGTAGAGAAAATTATTTACCTTATTTATTAAAGTATTAATAGGAGGGATATTAATATCTGTTTTCAACATTTAACTCTTCATTTTCGTTAAAGATACTAATTATGCTTTGCTTTCCATTTAATTTTTGCTCGGCGTGTTTCATAGAAGCAATTGTACTGCGGTTTTGAACGCCACGTTTAACAAGAAGAAAATAATTAAAAAACAATCTTTTGTGGCGAAATATTTTTTGCATGCATATTTTCAAATTGTTTGATTTCCAAAAAGTGAAAAATGTGCAAATGAAGTGTTTGCTGAAGGGTTTCGGGCGTCCGTGCAAACAATTCTGTTTATATCAGAATTAAAGTATTGCAAAATTTCGTATGTCCCTCTACTTCGAAATATTTCAATTATTTCGCTGCACACGTAACATAATAGTAGCAATTCTGACAGGAATACACACGTTTCAGAAGATTTTCCTTAGCCCTTATCATCAAGGATATTCGTTTTAGTAAAAAAACGTTTTTCCATAATTATAAAACTCAAAAATGATTACGATCTTCATTGCAATTGCGGAACCCATAAATGCTCACCCTCAAGGTGCGAACTTTAGTTTGGAACCATTGCCATCATTGCCCTCTTGATAACTATTTCTAAAATTTATATTTTCCAAATGTTCTGTAATTGCCTAATTATTATTAAGAATAGTTGTTCATTTCGGCATGGCGAGTAATCGTTCCGCTGTATTTTCTTATTCTTTCTCACAGTGAGAGTTGCATATCGCTTACCTGGCAAAACTAATATAAAGTCAATTGTGATCATACTATTTTTTCCTATTAATTTTATATAATTTAAGGGACAAATTCTTAAGGTAACTTTGCAACCAAGAGCATTTTTGTCTAATATTCTGGTTGTGGCCTCATTAAGCAGTTTCCAACTCTTATTCATTTCATCGTGTTATAAAGTTAATGAAAAAAATTCGAACATTTTACTGGTGTTTTTAATTATGTTAGTATAGCAGAGATATCTTATAAATCACTAAAATTGGGCTATTCATGCAGTAATAAGCAACATTCTGGATACCTGAAATAGGCCTATTCAGTTTTCGCAAACAATGCTAGAAGACGTTTTGATTATTCTTGCAAAGTAACTATCCCAAATGCCTAAACGATTGCTTTGCGTCATTCTCATATATATATTGACGTTAAATTTAAATTATAGAAAGTGGTTTGACCTTTTTACAGAAACAAAAACCATTCCTACCATAGGATTAATATTTTATTGGCGTTTTGACGATTGCCGCATTTGAAAACTTGTGAATAAAAGGTAAGGCTCTCATAAGCCGCTGTCACAATAGACAGCTTCGCATTTGAATCATAAAAAATCGGTAAATTATGCAGTATTTTGAAGAAAATTTCATTGTCTCTACAACTTAAAATTTTGACTGCTTACATTGACTTTTAAGCGCATTGTGCAATAGTTGCTTACTTCCACTGGGGCAGTAAATACCATATATTGAAACACTTTGAGAATAAAAAATATTTTGATTTTGCCTTTTATTACGCCAACTTAATTTTTGCCAAAAAACAAATCAAACTCTCCTATTTCTGCATTAAGTGTCCAAAGCGCATTTTATCCAATAGCTCACAAATCTCTCATCTAACTATCTGAAACACTTAACGACAAAACGAGTATTCAAAAGACACTTTAATCTTGCTAATGTACGTTTTAAAACATCGCTTTGGGTATCTTGTGTCAGTAGAAGATTGGCTTGATATGATTAAGTTGTCGCTGCTTTATGCGATGGCAGGCCCATTTGTCCACCAGAAGGTGTAAGCAATTTGCCTAATGCGTATTTCCAATCTACTTGTGAATGGTGTTTTCTGAAAACGCCAAAATCACTCAAGAAAACTTCATTTGCTCTGACAAACTTCGCTTCTTGAAAAAGCGGAGTTTATATATATATATAATTCGAGGATCAGCTAGGGTGATACGCCCTAAAATGAAGGCGAATTTCGTCGCAGTCCTATACTTTGAATTAAGACCTCCCAGAAGAACAGGCAAACCCGTTAGCCCAATTCCAATTTCTTACGGAAAATTTTAAAGTTAATGAATGCCCTAATTGTGTGCATGAATATAGCCTTCTCTTGTTTTCTGAAGTTTTAACAAACCTCGATTTCTAAGAATTCAAAGTAATCACTCACACTGACTAGGTAGAACATTGAAAACATCGCGTCCATTTTGAAGACACTGAGTGCCTCTCCGAGATGGATTTACTGCTCCCCATAGGATACTTCCGCTACCAGAGCACGAAGCTCGTTTTTGTGGTGTAGGAACAAGGAGGGTATGACCCAGACTTAAACTAGCGACAGAGCGGTGACTGCGTGCGTCTGAGAAGTTGTCCTGCATCTAGTTTGCCGCGTCTGAGGAGCTGACCTCACACTGCGACTCCTCTTTCGATCCCACTTCATTTATGAACGAAGTGAATAAATATTCAATATCTATTCAAAAGTCATTGGTGGTTATAAACACAACGACATTAGTTAATCAGGAACATGTCATTTTTTCGGAAACAGTTAGTTCAAATTTGTCCTCAAGCCTTTTACGACTGGTAAGGAATTAACCTTATTAATTTTAACTTCATGAATTTATATTTCATATTCAATTTTTGATAAATGTGGACCGTTGCAGTTAAAATAGCTCATTTTATAAAACTTTAAATGATTGAGTCCATTCAATGGGCTTTTAGCAAATGATTTCTGTGTCACTCAAGCAAAGCTCTATCTTGCTTATCCATCCCGTTGATAGCTAATTCCTCTTCAAATCAATCCAAAAATTTCCACGCCCATCTTCAGTTTGGTTGAGAAAAGATGCAAACATTTGATTTGATTTTGATTTGATTTAAATTTAGCAGAGGTATCCCAGAAAATAATTTCGATTGCAATTTCAACTAACAAAAGAATAAAGTAACGTGGTTACTAAAACTTTTTGAAGTTATCTGTATTTTAGGTATCTCTATTGAGTAAATCAAGGAGTCCTTGCAAGTTAATTCTTAATTTTCCATTAAAACTTAGTCATGAATTTCTTTTCCTTTAACTATGGATTAAATTTATGGCTTTATTTACAGTCCGGTGAATAATTTGTCTAAACCTCGATGGTCAGATTATTTCTACGTGAAAATTAATCGAAGTAATAGCTGTATTATTTGTTT
>JAUOZQ010001229.1:0-16190 GCA_030710315.1 Anomotaenia brevis
ATAGTAATATAGGTGTATCTTAATGCAAGAACCGCACTGAAAATCGATCCTTTCCTATGGTTTCGTATTATAACTTCAGACAGCGGAGCTCCAGATCGCTCACTTGCTAAATACAAACAAATGATTGGATAATTTTGAATACGTCTCACCGACATGTGTCTTTCTCCTTTCTTTCAATCCACATTTTATTGACGCACATAACTTATTGATTGTCTGTTCTAAAAGCGCCCATACATTGCTCCTGATGCTGGTATCTTTGTTTCTATTAGCAATGCATAAAGAAGTTTATGTCATTTAAGTTAAAACAGTTCCTTCAAACTCTATAGGCCTGTGTTTTCCTTAGAGGCAGATCAAAGAAGCGAAGATCTTATTTGGGTCGTATTAAGTGTAGAGAAACCTATTCAAGATATTCGATTTTTGCATTTTAGTGTTTTTAACATCGATTGTAAATGATTTCGTGTTAAATGCACAACTTAGGAATAGGCAAATAGTTCATAGAGATGAAAACGGTCATTTGTGCTACCACAAATGAATCTTAGTTGGTTAACCTTTTGTAGCGACTTCGATTGAAATATTTGCAACGGCTCTCATTATTTCCTCTTTGGTTCATAAAAAGTAAATGAATTTACTCGATTCTTCCTTCATCCCCACCATTACGTGCGCTGAACAGATGAGAAAACCCGGTACTGGAAGCATAACGAAATCACACCCAAACCTGATGCAAAGTGTGCTCACATTGCGGCAAATTCTTGCAAAACGGGTACACCTCTTCGCTCCCTCCCTCATAATGTCTGTTGACGGTCTGAAAATTTACAGTGAAAGACTCAGCCCAATTTGCGTTTCGCAAATACTTTTCATGAGGCATTCATCTTTCAACCGCATGAATTTCAACGTTCACTCAATTTCTCTAGGTAACGCTTGAACTGAACAGGTGATTTACCTTTGGCAGTCGAGGCATGTTTTAGTGTAAATTAGATTTATAAATGTTAACATTTGCCATTAGATATAGTGTTTTCGTTACCCTTTTGGAGTGAATGAAAAAAGTTAGTACATCTGTAGGACTGATGTGCTTGGTGGACAAAGGATCGAAAGGATCTCATGATCACATTTGCTGAAATGAAATACGATTGAATATACAGGATTGATCTAGAGGTATGGCATGATCTACTTGGATTTTTGAAATAAGGAAATGTTTACAAAGAGGAGTAGCACTGCTAAGATTTTGTAGCTGAGGTTTGCAAGGGTCAGGTCATGTTGCACACTGCAATCCTTTAAACTATTTGGATACATTTTAATGTTCATGTTTATGTTCAAGCTAAAGTCTTCTCAAAGACGGGTAGTTGTTGATCTGCTCCTTCTAAAGATTCCTAAATCAGAATGTGTCGAGCGGTAATTTATACAGTTTGCTTACTCCATTGACTTTTCTATATCATTTGAGCAACCAAAGCATTGCAAATTCCTTTTGCAGTAAAGTATGTAGCACACAATATAAACCCACATTCCTGCAAGCTCACGTAAACATTGAACGGCAGTATATATGGCCTCAAATCAAAGACACTAACTTAATCATTCACTCATAAGTAATAAATGACTGAAACACTCTTCATTATTCTATTTGCTTTCAGCACAGCCTTTCCTAATTTTGGTGAGTTCCTTTCTTCTAGATGTCCAATTCAGATTTAGATGATGGTGCAAACGATGGAGACACGAACATAGAAATTGCAGCAAGTGCTGCGATGTACAGTGCACTGAAGGAAATTTCTACGGAAGTGACACATTTCAATGCTCTAAACTTAATTAAAGAATCCTGGGTTACAAAATGCTCACGTTCGACAGAGGAAGATGATAATTTCGCTTGCAATATTGCAATGCCCCTAGTCAGGTTCCGTGTTGTAAGTTCTTCTACAAACTGTTCATACATTTCAGACATTGACGACAGTTCACCTTCGCTTTCACTCGGCGAAAGTGAATATCTCCGGATTGCTACTGCGAGCAACATTCGCTTTTAACGATGAAAAAGTTAGCCTTGTTCGTGTGGATGAGTGTACCAGCGATCTAGTCGTATTGCCAGCCGATTTCATATTCAGCAAAGCAAGCGAGTTTATGATAGCACTCAAAGACGGTCTAAATAGCTGCATTCCCATGTGTAAAGACAGGTTTTAACAAAGTAACCAATTCTCCGAGTCTTAAGCTCTTGTAGCTTGCGAAAATCCCTACTATGCAAAAAATGTTGCATGGTATTCGGCATCATCCACCGTCCACAGTTGCCTCACTACTTCCTTTTGCTATTCTTTTTAAGTAACTACCCCCCACTCTCCTGATCTTGAATTCGTTTCAAAATAAATAAAGCCCTTCTCATTGATTGCATTGCATTAATGAAATCGTTTCTTAATTTGACTTTGGAAAGGAGCACTATGTAAGCATTTACTCTTAGCCTGTAAATTGAACGTCTGTGGGATTCATTTATACTGTACTATTTGCAAATATTGCAAAAGCCAGCGGAATAATATTTCAAAGTGGTTGCATATATATTCTCATTAACCTTGCCCTCAGTGAGGAATAAGACAGAAACAGTCAGTATATCACATCAGTCAGACCAATTTTGGAGAAATTGATCAGACTAATTCCTAGAAATTCAATAATTCATTCACTTTGTTTGACTTTGGAATATCTGAATTGAAAGGAAGTAAATAAGCAGAAATGCAGGTCTGAGAAGCTGAAATGAGGCTCTATTGACCAAATGCAATGTCCTGGGATTATCATTTTATTATTTCAGTCGAATGTAGGTCTCTGATGAATCGTCCAGGTTTTCAGTTGATTCCCTAGCGAGTTCGCGTATTTTAGATATCTTTTCATGTGAAAGAGAAATCTTCATAAAGTGGGTATCCCCAAATTTAACTATCAACGAATTCACAAGTTTGCACTTAATTTGTTACCGGTTATCTGGCTTACGCTCCAAGATGATATGACATCGATTCTATTTTCTAAAATAGCCATATTCATACAATTTTAAACAGAGATAGTAAATAGAAATGCGATACAGACGTTTACATTTTACTCAAGACGTCGATGTGCAACATTGGTATCTAAGATGACTGTCTTAAATACCTGATCACCTGAATACCGAGTGACTGAATGCCACCTCACAAGCATTCCCTTTCCTAATTTGATCGAAACATTTAGGCAAGTCAACTCCATAGACTCTTGCATAGACTCGTATTAACCTTAAAATAGTGCAAAGATGCATCCACTGACATCAACATAATTTCCACTAAGGTCATGAAGATGCTTGGAATTTCGAATACCACCTGGATCATTGTTCTGCGCAATGGCTAATTGCAAAAAATATTTGTCGTAAACTCATGATGCACAATTTACTACTCATATAAGTTGCTCCCGCTGCCACTCTTCATTGATGTGCTGCTTGAAAAGAAGTTGTTCTAATTTTAAATGCAATGAATATTCGAGTAAAAATTTTGAGGTAATATTCGAGGAATCATTTCTGTTTATGTTTTGACGGATGAGTCAGGAGCTATAATATATTGTTAGGGTTGATTTGATATTTAAGCAAGTTCCGTTGATATAATAAGATTTATTTTTAATGATACGGAATCAGGAATAACCGCGTTTTTCCAATATTCATTTGGTTATGCTTCCGCATAACTCCGAAGGGCCGCTTGAAAACATCAAGGAATGTCCAAGTGCTCCATGATAATTGAGAAGACCGGAGGCTGCAATTGGGTGGTCGGTGGGAACCCTGAGAGCGGTTACCAATTCTGCCGGAATTACCTCCATGGCTCTGAGACCAACGAACTAGTGAGGTGCATCTAATTGCCTGGCTCTGTCGCAGCGTAACTGTAATTTAGAGGTGTGATTTCATTTCCACTTCAACCGTTACCGAAATCAAAGGGCCTTATTGAATCTGGAGATTGATAACACCACGAACATCGAATCAGGCTGCTGCAAAAGACCTCGTTACATCCGCATGAAGAGTCTAAGAACCCCCGTATACGCCTCCAAATTTGCTGCCATTCTTGACTGAAATCTTGAGTCAATCATGTTTTAGTCAAATCATGACGACCTACAGAGAGCCATGCCTAATGATAAAAAACCAATCGACTCGAAGAAGATGCAACGTCTAGCAGCCTACTGAAGGCGCCGTCGCAGAGCAAATTTGAGAAGGTCATGAGAGGAAGACTTGGAAGTATATTTCCCTCAAGTGAATAAAGTCAATTGTAACGAAAGTTGTGTATAATTTTATTACCTGAAAATATCTGCTTAGGCCCCTATTTTACTAGACTATCTGCATTTTACGTCAATCAAACAAAAACTGATGGTGATTTACGACTTCGCATGGGTGGGAAAATGAGTTAAATAGGAAATCTCAGTGGGATACATTGGATTTGTCAAAGCAGTTCCCTTCAGCACGAAAAATGTAGTAATGGGACAAGCAACCAAGGAGAGCAGGATGTGATGTCAATTGATAAATCCTAATTCGCCTTCTTTCTAAGCGATTTCAAAAGGAAAATTACCCCGGCAGCCACTACTTTGCCAGAGATCGATAAAAATATGAACGATGAGCATTTTGGAACCAAATAAACTCTATCTACTCACTCCTATGTCATGTGACTTTTAAATTAGCTCACTTAATTTCAGTGAGACAGCTGGAAAAATAAATATTACCATTTGACGCAAAAAAGCGAAGCACTGTTTTCGGCCAGAATGACAGCAAAGATGAATCTGCTTATGAGAACTCGAGATTCTACGGGGATATCTTTTAAGCTTATACAACTGTTGTTGACTGTGTCTGACTATACATTTTCAGCCTTGACTCCAATCGATCTATAAATAAATATTATCAGGAACATGGGAAATGTCCCCAGCAATCCGCTGCCTCCGGGCATGATGCTCAGGCCACCGTCTTCGAACCAAAAATCCACATTCTCCTCTGAGAAAACAAATGCGTCATGCCCTACGACGACCCAACCCTCATCTCCCCAAGTAATGCATCCATTGACTCTCGTTAGTCACACCACAGCCCCACCTCACTTTCGCGTTATCAGACCTCCTCTTTCCATCTTTTGCAAGTTTGAATTACGGTGTGAGTAATGGAATGGTGAATTTTTGAGAGTCGGGACTCAGAAGTAAACTGGAAAAATACATGCCTGGACTAGACCGATGTGTGATTGAGCTTCTAGGGCATAGTTATGAATGTGCTGCAATTATATGAGAGACCCTATTCGTAAACTCGCTATATTTAGAATTGATGGGGCAATATATTTGATCTCTAGTAGGGTCTCTTTAACGATTGAAAAGACATGGATGAGGAAAGACGTGACAACAAACTCAAAGTCTCATTCATGAGAAGATTGGTTTTCAGACACCCTGATGATGCTTCGACTAACCCTCTGAGACGATGAACCATCGATTTTAGTTTAGATAGCCAATACCAGTTTTCAAGTGGCAGTTGCAATCTCACTTGTTCATTCATCTAAAGCATCGATTAAGTGGATCGAGACTTTTTAAAGATAGTTTTGGAACTGAAATCATTGACTTGAGAAGTGCTTTGACCTGATGGGCAACCTTGCTTAGAAATGAGCTCATGTGTGCATTTGTTCACCGGAAATAAAGGCATTTCCTAAAAATGCCTCGAGTCTTCCGCCAGTCATTGCAATGGAATCGTTGATCGAACTCTCAACACCCTACTTAAAATTTCGCAACCTTAATAGATCAATGAAATCTTATAATGCACAGAATGCACCCTGTTTCGACAGAGAGAATCTCTCAGCGTTTTGCGAAATATTAGCTTTAGTTGACACTGATTTTCTATGAATTGCATCACTCAAGAAGCCCTTAAATAGGTCTAAACCATCCATTCTGGTAGGAGAGCCAACATAGTGAATCTTTGGTAGTCGTTTCCACACCAGTCACTTCAACCCATCGGTCTTAAATATTTTAAGGTTACCAACAAGGACGCACTTACCAAAGGATGCTGTATGGGAATTAACCTACTTACCCACGATAATTGGGTTTCTTTTTGCAAAATACTTCTTCTGGTTGTGAAACGTTAAGAATTAGATGGAGACACAGAAGATCTTATAAAAGACTACCATTTCAATACTGTTTCCGGATGCATCAACTCAATTCAATGGTTTTTCGTCTCATAAGTTTATGGAAAGCATTATCAGGTTGTACGATAAAGACATCCATTCAAACACGAATTACCATCAATGAACAACTACTGTAACTTAACGATACTGTTGGCACTTCTTTCCTCATCGAAGTCTGTTAAGCTAAGAAAGTTAGACCCATTCATTCTAAATATTACGAGTCTACCATTAAGACACTTTTAAAAGCACCTTCGTCTTGGCTGACATTCTGGCCGTAAACAATGTGTCGCTCACATTCGCATCAAGGCAAAATCTCCTTATCTTTTTCTCTGTCCGAATAAAATTAAGTAAGTTAAGTGGAACGCGAATGAGGAGTTTAAAGAGTGGCATTAAATCCTGCATCTATTGAGTTGCTCGGTCGAAAAATTGCCATTTTAGTGAAACCCCAAACGACTGATATATTCAATGTGTTAAGTTAAAATAGTCCGAATTTCTGAAATGCCTATTTTTCCTTCTCTGTCAATCGCTTTTGGAAAATGAATCTTGCTAGGGGGGTTATCTAGTGGTAATTTTTGTCTACGGGATTTGTTTTTCATCTGTTTTGTTTTATCTAATGAGATTGAGGGGAGGTCACTTCAACAAAGTTTATGTTGATGATATCATAGCATCTCTTTCGGGATCTATGACTTTGAAGGCCATTATTAAAAAATAAACTTGAATACTCAGCACAGAAACCCCTTTATTGAAAGTTTTTCTCTTCTGACATTGTTCGCCTCAATTGAGTCAATGAAAGTTTGACGTGAATGTGAGCGACGCATTGTTTTCGGTCACAATTGCAGCAAAGATGTGGCTGATGGTGAGGGTGCTTCGACCTTCCTGGAGGATTTCATCATTTCTTCAGTCCACTCCTCAAGATAAGTATGGGAATCCAGAAATAGTCCCCAGGAGTCTCCAGTCTCCCATCATGAGGCTCTGTGCCACCGTCTTCGAGCACTTGTGTCAATGTTTTATATGTGATCATGAGAAGGAAACTAACTTTTTTCTCATTTAACTAGCAGGGTCCATCTGAGGTAGAGGAAATAGTTGAACCGACTGCATCTTAAAATGGCAGAGAGTTCATTGCCTAAGGATTATCGTGAATTGAATAAGTATTGATGAAATTTAATCAAGAAACAGTAATAAATAAAATTACGAATGTTTCTTTTCTCGCATACTCAATTGATATGAGCAAAGTTATTGATAACCACCATTTGTATGTTGAGAATGAGTATAAGGTTTTATAAAAGACTACTAAAATGAATTGCTATGTATTTATTTACTTGCACTGAATAAGTCTTGAAAGTGGGTACCAACTTTCGACGATATTGTTAATTATTATAGTTTATATTTATTATTTGCTTTTTGCACCACATTCTGTAAGAAGTTATTTATTGTTTAATGGCTACCAATTCGTGCTACATCACAACAGAAAAGTTATGCTGGCATATCCATTAAGATGCTTGATAAACTATGATTTTTTCCAAGCAAAAAAATTCATAATGGGTGGGAGAAAATGTGCATCGATGATTGAATCTTAAACTAACATTTTGTCACTTGCTTTACTGAAAATTTGAGCAGCACCTATAGGATGACCTGGAATGATAATTGCCAAAATTCAATTTGTGTCTAAATCATTTGTACCGAGAGACAACCTCTAGGGTAGGTTGGCTGTGCTATCGTGATGTACTGAATATTCCATCAGAAGCGACTGATGGAGTCCACCTGACTCACGCATCCGTGCACAGGTCAAATTTGATTCATGAGTCACTTATAATCTAACCTTAGTTATTAGTTATAGCAAACCCTAACTCATAAAAGTTCATGTTCTCTTATTTTAGGTCAACATTTACAATAAATCAGCCGTATTTTACTACTGAACTAGCAACATGAGAGTGATTGCTGTTCTATCCGATTATGAGTCACTTAAGGCCACTGAAATTATTATTTCAAGAAATGGCTTGCGAAAAAACTTTAATTCGAACCAAAAGCCCTTCCTACTGTTTTGAATGCTGAAAATGCATTTAAAATTCAACAAATATTTTTTTTAATATTTTTTTAAAATAAAGCATTTTCACAGCTATTGTGAAATTTTCCTTTCAGCTGCACCAGTGTGGTGAAACTTAGACATTCTACTATGATAGAAATCTTGAGCGTGCGGTCTTCTACCCTAATATTAAAATTTTATGAAAATTTCAAATTAATGATAATAAGCTAACATTGGCAGACGTTATCTGGTAATTTAATTGTACCTCAGGCTATCTTTAAGCGTTTAAATCATATAAATTACGACTGAAAAGCTGTTAAATGATGAACGTCGATTCGATGACATTGTTTATCAAAGAACATAAAACATAAATAGATTAGAAAATGGTAATTTTTAATATTAAAGGCATTAAATATTTTACATATTTTAATACTAATACTACATATGTTTGCCTGATTTTCTCTTTGGTCTGAATAATAATGTGAAGTATTAAGTATTATTATCAATTTCTTATATTTTAAATGTTAATTTAATTATTCATTATTATTGACTATTAAGAAAGGTGCAATATATTATTGCAATACTAATACTACACTTCATTGCCTGATTTTCTCTTTGGACTGCATTAGAATGTGCCGAATAACCCGTTAACTTTTTCATGGTCTATTTTGTCCTATCCTACTGAGACAAACCGATCTTAGAAGAGCCCTCATCGATTATGCAATGGCGATGTTATTTTCTAAAATTTCCTAAAGCTATACGTGATTATTTTATTGCAATTCATTGAGTTATTTATTTGTTTGTCATGAGAAAAGCATATATCGTCTCTATATGCTTATGTTTTTAAGTACTTATTTCTTGCGATATAAACCAAATCGGGAGCAAAATACTAAAATAAAGTATATTGCATTTAAGATGGATTTAAATAGTTGCAAAAAATGATGCCAACTTTTATAAGTTATTTAGCAATTTTGCGAACATTTGCAAACCACTTTACGCTAACGTTTTTAATAATAAGTCTTTTTTACTTTTTGGCGTTTTTCTAACGAATATTAATTATTTGCCTGCAATTTCTCTACAATTTATTAAAAACTGCTGCTTATTTGTTATAATATTTAAAGTGAGTTAAAGGCCCAAAGTATATCTTAAGAGGGAAGATGCTTGATAATTGCAATTTTAATTTGTATTGCCATTATACAAATTGTAATTTCAAAATAGTGCCAATTTAGGATATAAAAAATTACATTATACCAATAGATAATCTTGTGTTGCTTGCCCATTTATCAATGATTACCAACATACACTTCTTTAGAATTACATGCAATGGAAGTTGACAACTACGTCGCAAGAATTGTAGACCCGAAATTAACAAAAATCTAAATCATGTAACGCTTCACAATGTGGCATATTCAAAGCCACTCCGTATTGAAGTTCTTTGTCACTTAAATCGTAACTGAAATGTCATTATGAGAAACATATAACGTTCGTGTTATTTATATAATACACGCATTTGCCATGCATCTAAAACTGCAAAAAGATTAGCAGACTTTAAGACTAAAGAATGGTAACGTGACTAGTATGAAATCCAATGGGTTAAAAGAATCATCTTCGTTTAATGCTTTAATGGATCGACACCCCAATCTTGGTAACTATCAAATAGAACAAGTGAATGTGAACATTTCATTTTACATATTTTTTAAACGTGGCGAGATTCATTTGCTATAATTTATTCAATTTAAATCACTAAACACTTCCATTTTAAAATTTGCAAAGGGACCTTTGCAAAGGAGACCTGAAAATTGATATCTCAAATTGACAAATTGACAATATTAAAACTTACCATTTTCTAATCTATTTATGTTTTATGTTCTTTGATAAACAATGTCATCGAATCGACGTTCATCATTTAACAGCTTTTCAGTCGTAATTTATATGATTTAAACGCTTAAAGATAGCCTGAGGTACAATTAAATTACCAGATAACGTCTGCCAATGTTAGCTTATTATCATTAATTTGAAATTTTCATAAAATTTTAATATTAGGGTAGAAGACCGCACGCTCAAGATTTCTATCATAGTAGAATGTCTAAGTTTCACCACACTGGTGCAGTTGAAAGGAAAATTTCACAATAGCTGTAAAAATGCTTTATTTTTAAAAAAATATTAAAAAACTATTTGTTGAATTTTTATACGGAAATACAGGTTAGTAGGAATTTCGGAATTTTACCAATTTATACCCTTGGATGTGCAGTATCCGTACTTAGCGGTATAGATTTTAAAGCGTTTAATTCGTAATTAACTTTCTACTTCAACATGCTTTTTCAACAGCTTATTTTATGAACAGCGTTCTTGCTTTGCTTAAAACGGACCAATTTCGATTGAATGGATTATTAAACAGCAGTCATATAAACTAATTTTTAACTTGTAACTAATAGACTTATTCAAAACATTTCAAAATTTTCTCAGGCAAAACTTTCGAAATTATGCAATTAATTTTCACATTATGATTGTAGGGGAAAGGGTTATGTGTTCACAAGGTTAAGAGTGTACCTTTAGCGTTTTATTGCACTTTAACTGGTAAAACATAAAAATCGGTTACATTTTAATATGCCAATCATTCGCTATCGATGCTCTAAACCTATAGAGCTTATTAATTGTTTTAAGTGCCTTTTTTAACTTTTACGCACTACACCATATAAAGCAAGTTAAAATACTAAAAGGGTACTTTTAAGATTTCATTCTTATTTTTAGATAACCATAAATGAAGCTTATATGGAAAATATTCTAAACTGTTAAAAATGCACACTTTAATGATTGTCTAGCTTCTTTAAAATAGAAATTCTAAAATGTATTGCTTTGACATTAAATACTGCCTAGAACTAATTGAAATTTATATTACTTGAAATAATTGTACATATGCTTGCCTTTTATGTAATTAAGTTCACAAAGAAAGTGAACTCGGAACCTAATGTTAATGAAAGAATCAGCTTAAAGGAAAGTGAAACGAGTTTTGTTAGCGAGACAACGGTTTCAGGTATTCTAAACTATTTTACAATCTACTTTATAAAAGTAAAATAAGAAAAAACCCTAAAATATATATGTTTAGCATATATTTGTTTTCCGTCTTGTAAGGTTCCAATTTTAATGTATATCTGTAATGGAAACCTCAGATAAGAACTTTGAATATCATAGAAATTTGTATTTATTTTTAAGCAAAATTTGACTGATTTTTAGAGTCATTACATAAATAAAGAAGGAAGAGATCCGTTTAATGGATTAATTTAACATGGTTTCAACAGATTCTAGCTTTAGATACTTTAAAAAGCATATATGTATTTCGTATTATCTTTATAAATTGTTCCAAGCAAAATAAGTTACTTTGAAATGATTTCATCGAATGTTAGGTTAGCTAATTTTTAATTCTCATAACCTAACAGCAAAACATATAGCAGGCTGAACAGGCCAAATAACAACTCTACGCCATGTAAATTATAATTCTCGAAATCCATCCTATTTGGCCTTTTGTCGTTTCCGAGCAAAATTTCATTTTGCTGTTATTTAAGAATTAAAAATCCCTCTTAAATGCACAAGAGTTTTAATTAAGGTTAGGTTTAGCTAATGAAAACTCATAGTAACTCGTATAATATTGTCTTCCAAATGCACTAGAATAACATTAAATTCTCCCTGTTGAACATAAACAAAATGTTCTGTGTTCAATATGTTTTATAAATTTATAATTATTTTTGTACAAATACGGATCTAATAATAAACTGCGGTTGTTGTGATCGATTTTTCGTAAACAAACTTCAAATTATATTATCTCCAGTAAAAATTCGCAAAAAAACACTGGCTAATAAAAAGGCACTATTTATATAAAACCTGTAAATTAATGGGAAATATAATTAAATCGGTGTTATTTTGCATTCTCTTTCTATAATTTCTGAAAAAGTAGTCTATGCACTTGAGCTACCAAATCGCAAATTCTCCAATATTTTTTTATGAAAGTGGAAACGACTGATATCTTTGAGGCACATAAAAGCAAATTAGACACAAACGCCTAAAGGGGAAAAATCATATTACTATTTTGTTATACCTGCAGAAATTATATATAACGTTTGCGTTATAGCAAAATCTGGGGATACCAAATCTAAAAGACGCCTTAGAATTATTCTAAAAACGTTGACTCTCTGACTATTAAAAATGGCTTTTTCCTGTTATGAAATGCAGCACTATGTAAGACAAGAAAAACAGCAGCAATTGTTCTTAAAATATGCTTTTTCCTAATAATATGAAATTGCTTCGCAAAAAATGTCGTTAGCAGTACCCAGCTCGGCTAAGAATGTTTTTTACTCACGGAGATCAAAACAAAGCATATTGTTATGTTGTTTGGAAATAAAAAGCCTATATTCATAAAATCCCTTCCTGTCAGTGCAAAAAATAAACTTTTATATGGAAGCTCTTTTCAACTGCTCTCTCTTTGCAGTGTCTTTCACTTTATAGGTGGTTTCAAATTTCTGCTTCATCGTAAATGACCGTTATCAAGGTAACTGCTTATCACAACTTGTAAAAGTGAGGGTGTACTTATTAGCTCCTTCTGTATTTGACAACTAAAGTCAATAAATACAGATCTTGTCAATATTTGCAATATTCGTTAAAATGTATTATTATTTGTTGTAATTTTTGAAATAGACAATTGACCATTCCCAAATATCTCTTTTACTTTGCCCAATCACGTGTGTCTTCCTGTAAAATATCTTTGAATGATTTTTGTAAGCGATTTCTTATCAAGCAACATTTTGTATCTAATTGTACGGGTGTGTGCACTTTCTTCACGCTATATCTTATTCCCCAATCCGCATATCTGCATTTTACGGATTTTCACAACATCTCAGGAGACTGATGCTGCAAAAGTTGAATTTTTATAAATAGCAATCTAACTGATTTTGTGGTAATGAAATTAATGCACATAAACTAAATACAGGTTTTGAGTCACAAAATGGGCTGAAGAAGTGGTGACATCCATTGAAGAAATGAATTTATTAAGTTGGAGAAGCTGTTAAAACCATGGCTTTCAAAATTTCCAAAATGCCTTTATAAATACTAAGTGAAACCACGCGCTGACGATGCCAAAGAGCGAATTAAAATTCTCATTTAAAAATTGAAAGGCAAAAGGATCACTTCTTTATTTACCTTAGCGTTATTTCCAAGAAATCTATCAAACATTTTTCTCCGATTTTGTTACAGATTTCATACTTTTTATTGAATTTGTTAATATTTGTCTTTTAAAGATATATTTGAAGTACCAATTTAGAGTGATTTAATCAAACCAAAATTTTCCTAAACCATTAACTGTGCATCTGCTCATAATCAGCAAAAAGGTCACCGGTACATTAAAAATTAGAAAATACCAAAGTCACTAGTTTCCATGGTGTTTGTTAGAACTTAAGCAAATTGCCTACTAAATAATTATGCAATTTATTACTACACTTTTCCTTTATTGTAGTAGTAATTTTATCTTTCAAAAAGTCTTTTTTAAAGATTAATGTTTTGTTTGTTTTTAAAGGCAAATGCACGAATCAGTCAATGTAAACAAATGAATGAGGAACTTGTTGTGTTGGTATGTAGGAAACAATCTAACCATTATGTCATCATTATCTGGAACTGAGCAGAAATAGCAAAAACCCTGGCTGACGACTTCTTTCAGGATCGTAGCGAGGCGGTGGTCTTCGTGTTAAAGTAATTCTCCACGGAGGCGGTGTCGTTGTTTTAGGCGGTGCCATACGCACGCCTCTGGGGTTAGGATTTGGACCCTCATATGGTGGCGGTGTCCAGGTTCCAGCTACTTTAACCCTTTTTGGTGGGGGTGCAGTTTGTGGCCCAGGTGGTCGTTTTGTTGGACTTCCTCGTGGCTGCTGCGTTGTCTGTGGCTTCAATGTAGGTTTCATTGGCGGCGGTTTTGGCCTTCGCGTTACCGGCTGGTTCAGCAGATAAAGTAATGTTATTCGTGGTGTTGTTGGAACTGGAGTTATCGATGGAATAGCCTTCCATTTTCCTCTATCTGCCCATGAAGGCCCTTTACTTTGTTCAGGAATTCGTGTTGCAGACTTTAGCAATGACTGCGGCGTAGTTGTCAATAGTTTTTGCTGAGTGGTTGCTTTGTTCTCTGGCTGGTTTGGTGGTGGTGGTGGTAGTGGTGGTGTCGTAGCTAGGACCGGCGAATTCGTCACGATAGTGAGACCGAAAGGCAAAGGAGTTCTATGTTGTTGACCATTACCCATAAATGCGCCAAGAGACCAGTCGTCTCTATGGCCACCTATTAAATATGGAATTTACATTTTTCGGAGTGCATGAGATGCAGTAGTTTTCGTTTGAAGATTTGATTAAAATTTCTATGCATTCACTTCTACGAATCCAGATTGTAGCTCACCAAATATTGGAATTCCCTTTACTTCAGCTGCGGCTATCACTAGGAGAGCTAAAGGAAAATGATAAAGTTAATAATATTAATTGTCTGATTTTCAGAACACAACCTACCTGTTAGCAAGCAGTTTGGAACCGTCCTCCACCTCATGCTATAACTTACCGCAATATCACTAACTGGTTTTCGCATAAAAATCATGCTATTTATACCTTTGCGTTTACCGATTATGCAATGGGGATGATATTGGTTAAATTCCATGAAAGCTGTATATTATTATTTCACTGAAAATGATTTTATTTATATTTTAATTGTTTTGCGAAAAACCAATATCGCTTTCATATGTATACGTTGCTTAATTATTTTAACTACACCTATGGGTTGTTTTTTGCGACAAATAACAAATTGGAAGCAATAATTTTTATATATTTTTTACGAACTAATTCACGCTAACTTGTTCAATGATATTCCATTATTTTAGTTTTTGACGTTTTTTAATAAAAATGATTATTTTTTTGCAATTTTTAAAAACTTTTTTTAAAAAACTGGCACAACAGACGGAAGATATCCTGTTTTTCATTCTGATTGCTGCTCACTCCGTTGAGTTTATATCCATCAATTGTATGAATAATAGTATTCCACCAAAATGTTGTTGCTTACGAATTTTGGAAAGGACTGGAGAATGTGCCTATCAGCCATAAAACAACCACTAAACAAAAGTGTTTATAGAAATATGTGAAAAAATTGCCCATTTATTCAAAACATTCTCCTCGGAAATTAGCAAAGTGCACTAAAGCAGAGAAAAAGGCTCCCAATAATCAAGCAAATTAGCCTTGTTTACATGCATAAATAATTTGTTAGAATAGCAGAGAGGGGACTTAGATGTCAAGTTCTAACAATAAGCTATTGTAATGTACACGAATTTAACAGAATAGTTGAAACAGCCAAGATTTCTGGAGTCATACAAGTTGACAGGACATACACTGACAAAACTTGCCTTTTCTCTATGTTTTCTTCACTATTGTTATATTAGTTTATTTTTCTATAATTTTTTTACAGGATCTTAAAAACTGCAAATTCTTGGGGCTCATGCGGCGTAACAGAAGTTGGCTGAAATTTAATTGTTAGAAATTGTTGCACGAAACCCTCCGTCAATTCACTGTAGAAATCATTGAACATCCACAGAAACGTGATTTTATCTGGCTCATTGTCCTTTGCCATTTCCGACTTCGACAGTGGGCACGTTTGGAGGAACCCGTAGGTATGATTTTATCAATTTTAGTGGTACTCTGATGATGACCTGGTGTGCTGTTGCGCCAGGAATTGGTTGCGCTTCCAAAATTCATCCTTTGTTCATGAACTGTTTTGAAAGAAAACGCATCCATAATTTAATATTATAGAGCACAGTTTACATGCGGCTAGTACTGCTAATGAAAGTCAGCACGAAAAACATTCTTTCAAAGTTGAGCATCCCATCTGACATTCAACACTCCCAGACGTCAACTTTGCTAAGAAATATCAGTGATCAGTTCCAACAATGCAAGTATGAATTTGCCCTTTGAAAAATTAACGGATTATTAACCAAAAAAGCTATACCTTTCCTTTGAAAATGGTGACGAACTCTTTAAAGCATCCCCTA
>JAUOZQ010001230.1:0-16152 GCA_030710315.1 Anomotaenia brevis
ATGTTTTTTGGGGGAAAAACGCACGTTATAGCAGGAATGCCTTATTTGTGGCCAAACACATATCTTTGTGCTTTCTAAACAGCTTGACTCTTAATAATCACGTTATTTTCTCTTTATTTTTTATTGACTGCTTTCTTCTAGTATTACAACCACGATCAAGGGATCTTTTAAGCTATTTTCCATGAGTAATTTGCATTTAAGAAATGGGTTTTTTTCTATGCTGAACGACTTATTTCCATCAGACTGATTCGGGATTGTGTTTCATGAAGACAAAAAATTTATTAATAAATTGCCTGGCCCAGAAACACTTTTCATTTAAATTATTGCGATACAAATGAAACAGACTTAACACTGATCTGAAATAATGAATTATTGACATAAAGTCATCCATTTTCGTTGATCAAGGTTTTATTTAAATAACTTTTATTTTATAAGGATTGTTAGCACAACTATCAAAATTTTGAAGAATGTTCTAGAAAGCTTAATGCGTTTTATTCCCTAATTTCTGATATACGTATATTAACACCCGATTTCTTTTTTAACCAACGATTCATTAGATGTACAGAGAATCACTGATCGTACTGAAAAGTTGTTTATTTTTCCAGTGTGATCTAAGATTAAGTGGCATTTTTTAAGCATGTCATAAACGTAACAATTGTGGAACTAGCTTCGTTGGTAGGTACATATGGTACAAATGGAATCACAACTAATGTTAAACAAGGATCTAACTACTTTGAGCAAGTGAAAGAATAGCTTCGCTAAGTCGGTAGGAATGCACGCAGGGGATGGTGAAGTATCTGAGGTGGTAAAGAACTGTATTTTTATCTCGGCTGTAGAAAAGCTGTGGATGAGGAGGGATGTGGTGTGCAGGACGCTTAAAAATGAAACTTTATTTAGCCTGCCTTTTTATGATCTTTCGACGGTAGTATTAATACCAAAGTATAAACGGCTAAATGAATAGCATTGGATAATTTGTCCCGGAGACAGATATCTGTGACTAAATTGGAGAAGACCAGTACGCCCTCGAGTTTCGATGCCGTGGAGATTCTTAGCTCGGAAGGTGTTACAAAAACAGGGTTCTCAAGTCCATGATGGACGCTGATACCTCTGTGTATCATCACCGGCTCTTTGTCTTTGGGAGGAACTGAATGATTTATTGTTACCTTGTTTATGCGATTAATTTTTGTATAGGTAGTTGTCACTACATCTGTTCAGGTGCGCCTTAACCTTCACAGATATGTCTTTCTAAGTTTTTAAACTTTTATTTAAGCCTCATTTCATTTTTGCTTTCCTGCTCGTATTTTGTTGTGGCTTGAGAACCTAGACATATAGACTATGCTTTTGCATGGTGCCATATATTCAAGAAATGAAAACACTGTTTAAATCATTAAGTCTTTTGTTGTGGAATGGGTTTACTACCGCTATTTTTTATCAACACAAAGCCTTTACTATTAGAAATCGATCCGCTAGTGCCTTTGCGTTTTTGAGAGAAACCCTCCTGCATCTTTTAGGAATCCCATTATTTTACTCCTCACCTGCTACATAGTACAACCGTGGTGAAGGCTTTCCCGGAATATGAAAGTTCCTTTTGAAGAGGAGTAAGCATGAAAAGATCACATTTTCCTTAATGTATTTTTAGACCGAAATATCCAACTCACAATATTATAAACAAATTCACAATTGTTTCATGCAAATTTACAAACTCCTTATTGGAAACCATTTCTGCATCGGAAACAAGAACAACACTATGCAATACACAATTTCTTGTATATGTTCTATATAAGCAGTCGTGTGCAGAGCAGGTTCATTCTCAACATAGAGAACATGCTTTCTGCTACTCTGCTTCCTATCACAATTCTGGGCTTAGTAGTTGGGGTATCCGGTACGAAAACGTCCTTAGCACATCTTTACTAATGCACATTGATAAAAAATATATTTCTTTGTAGCCTATAATACGCCATCAATCCAGCAAGCCAATGTTTTCGCAAAAAATGAAATCACAAAGGCTTTTAGAAGCATTTCTAACGGAACTACGTATTTAATTGCACACTACCCAGCAAATGATGAATTCCAATCAACCTGTCAGAAGTCATCGATTTCCGACACAATATACGTCTGTAAAACATTTATTAGTAAAATTGAATTGCACGAGTATGGAATGAATGTGAGTTGTTTGACTTCAAGTGATTTACTCCCATGTTTCAAGTCATTGAATGAGCATGATTTTTACCTATAGTGCTTAAGTCGAACTTTGGTCAATCGGAACATAGTGATTCGTTTGGAGAACCTGCGCTTTAATGCCGTATATACTCTGGAAGAAGACGGTAGCCTGCGCTTGAAGGAAACGAGCTCATACTCTGCTGGGGTGTGTAATATCCCCTCTGGGTGCTTTCTGCAGAATTGCACCAGTTTAATTGATTTTTTAATAGACGAAATTGTCGACGTATAATTTAATCTCCATAATAAAATTCGATTGGTTTGGCTTTCTCCAATGGCTTATGATTACTGATGCACACATCTGTTTTCTACTAATTCTATTTGCTTCTCATACGACAGTTTGAGGTGCTTAACTTCGTCAAATTAATTAATTGAATAATAGCCCTTTCGACTATTTCATTTATTTAATTTCACAAATTAAATAAAAGTTTTAACCTCTGATGATTTATTTTTTTTGTTTTGGTCATTTTTTTACAGACTCTATACAATATATTTATTTCTTTCTTCTAATATTTTTGAATTCATCACTGGAATATAATGCATTTATTGATTGGATTGCATTATATTTAAGAATATTAGTATTATTCTACTTACCTAGCTCAAATATTCACAGAAACCCAATGAATAGCTTATAAATTGTAATAAATTTATATGTTTAACGAAGCTGAATTTTATTGGCCGCTATGCTTTAGAATGTAACATATTTTACACGCAAATATATTCCACGTTTTCGAACTCTCGTGTAGTCTTGCCCTCCATAGGAGGCACAGTACTTGTCGATCCCTTCAATGGTTTAGGTAGCTGTAATTGTCCCAATGCATTCATATCTCAAGCTTTGATTGACCCTCGAAACATTTGGCTCGGTGGTTTATCATTGAATATCATGAACCCAGATTTCAAATTTTTCCCAAAAATATGTTATCGCTAATTGACATTAGCATTTTTGGTTACATGGTGGTCGAGTTTTCAATAAAACATGTAAATAAGGATCTGAATGCCTGATTGAACTTTAAATGAACAGCATGAATAAAAGCAAACTCTAACTCAAATGTATGATCCGACTCACCATGAGGACTGCTTAACATCACATAATGGGTCAAATTATTGCGCAAATATACATGGACGCTTAGGATGGTACTATGATGGATGGTTTAGATCGACATAAGTGGAATAATCTCTTCCGTGAACAATCCCGTGCGAACAATCCATGTGTCCTGTGATTCTAAAATTGAAATCTTGAAGGAGAAGAGGAACTGTCCTCTAGATTCCCGTTAAAAGAGGATGCTTACCCAACGTATTATAGTCACGAACAGTCCCTGAGTGTCTTTGTGTGATGAATGATGCACAAAGTTCTAAGGGGATAAAACCTACTTCTTTTTTATGATATTAATTTCCATATTTTTGATTTTAGACAGGTCCCAGGAAGTGGCCTAACTCATTTAGTCCTAACCAGCTTTCTAGAAAGTTAAGCTGTGGTCTAGCTAACGGGTATTCTCTAAATAATTGTTTCAACAATCATTGATATAGTTTATTGGATTGATAAGCAAAAGGTACATGGTACCCTAACATTCACCCAACCCTCATTTTGGGTGCGACAGAGGAGTTGCACATTAAATGAACTGCCTTCAGACCTCCGCTTTCCTCCTTTTGCAAGTTAGAATTACGGTAAGATTAATTTTTGACAGTGACTTCAGAAGTAAATTGAAAGAAATACGAGTTTGGACTAGAATAATATGATGAGGTTTGTTGGGCACAGTTATGCATGTGCTGCAGCGATATTTACATTCGATGGGGCAATATGATTGATCTCAAGTAAGATCTCTTTATTGATCGAACTACAGTGTCGAAGTCTCGAGTCTGAGAAGATTGCTTTTTCAGACACCCTGATGATGCTTGGAATAACCACCTGGGACAAAGAATCATCTATTTTTCTCCTGTAACTAACACCTGTATTTAAACGCTAGTTGCAATCTAACTTGCTCTCTCCTCATCCTCACTAATGAAAAATAACCGACCCGTGAATTATCGAATTCCTTTTGCATTGCTCATCTGCTGCTGAGGTCCGTATTGATTTATTTATACCTTAAGAGGGTTTAGTGGTCTTAAATCACCGTGCGTTGGTCGATTACAGCCAGCTATTCAAAATTCCGAGGTCACGTGTACGATGAAAATGCCGCACGAAAAATTGCCAACTTTAACCATGATCACAAAGGCTACAGTTTATTCAAATTAACAAAGGCTGTAATTGGGAAATATAAGAGGGAATTGCGCAAAATCCTAACGCGTCTAGAAGGTTGTGCGTTTGAAATGAAAACGCGTATCCTCATAACCATTAAAGAGGTGATACATTCTGTTCATTAAATGACTGCACCTATGTTTATTATCGAACCCCGCAACGGGGATTCACTGTCAAATTCCATCTTTTTCCAAAAATCACCTGACAATCTCCCTTTAAGCCCAATGCAATTTCAGTAAGTCTGGAAAGAGGATGACCACCACTATAAGCCCGGTTAGGATAACTTTTCAGTCTAAGCTCCACTTAATGGTTTATATGGTAATTCCTGCGAACTTTGGCATTGTCGTTTCCTGGGCGAAGTGGACAGGCTACTAGTCCATAGAATAGACTCTCTAAGAGATTTTGATCAACTGGGTAAAGTCTTGTTCTAAAATTTTATTTTTAACAAAAAACAGGATGAGCCTACTTCTTCGAATCCCCAAGCGATGTCAATTTTAAGCACGGATATACGGACTTAGAGATTCTTGAAGGTGTCCATCCAATGACTAACTGGATCATCATCACCTTATTTCTCCTGATTTCTCATTTGGGGATAAACAAATACTGTCTCAGATAAGAACATGCAGCACCTGTTGACTCATCTGTAAACTTGAGCTGAACCCGATTATGATCCCCCTAGTGAACGCCTGAGTGTTTTAGGAAATGTGTGTTTGACGGAACCCGTCAGACATTACCCATCCGTCTCGCGGTGTCCCAGTCGAGGCTGCGGTAGGGGCCATTCGGATTGTGAATGTTGAATACGATCACCAACAGAGTGACCTGTGCTGACTGCCAGACAGAATTCTGCATTTCCCGCGGTAACATTTTTTCACCAATCGTAGTTATAGACTATCTGCACAAAGAGCCTTCCTCGAATGATTCAAATACAACTTAATTTCGCAAAACTTAATTTTAACATACTACTTTGGTACAGCCTAATAATATTAATTGGTGTGCTCAATCAGGCTTTCTATATCTAGTTAGAAGCACATTAATTGTTTATAGTAAAGATATGGTGAGTTGCAGAATATGCAATATTTTCGAATTGACACCTTACTTTAAAAGTCGAAAAATATTCCAAGTTAAAAGGTAGTGGTAATATAGTAAGATATCTATTTTGAATATTTACTTACAAAATTTTTTTATCTTTTGAAATTTCGGTATAAATTTGGTTTGAACACTTATAAACTGCCCCAGTATTCAAGAGATTTGTGTTGCAGAGCCATCCAAGCGAGTCGTTTATCGCTCTGCCAACAACTGTTTAATAGAATGTAATAAATTCGATTTTATAAGTCTTCAACTGGACGCATTTAATAAGTAAAAATGTGTGCAGTCGATTATCAAGAAGGTGCACTAAGGCACAGAGATAATTTTGTAAATATTAGGGCTCTTTCTACAAAGCCTACAATGCCAATTTAATTTGTTTTAATTCACAGAAACAGGGTAATTATATAGAACACAACCATATTCATATGATTTCCTTTCTGGCGGGCGTGAACTTCCTCTAGATTAATGCTGGGACCAAGGCAACATCAATCAAATCAATTTTGCGTTTTATTTTTCAGTGCTCAGACGCACTTGTCTTTTTTGGATTTCATTCCACTATTTGAATTTCGAATTTATACTCATGGATGAAGTTGAGAAGGTTGTAAATCTAGCATATTGAACTTAGAAATTGATTAATTTGGTTTCTTTAATTTCAATTGGACATAGTAGAACAGATCTTTAAGTTTAATGATTTCCAAGAAAGTTAATAACCAAATTATGGCATAGATGAAGAATTCTTCAATTCTATTTTCTAGTTTTGAATGATTGTCCTTTCATAAAGAAGTTAGAAACACATTTTGCACTTTTTTCACGAAATGCCGAAGCATTCTTCTAAGGAACCATCACTGAATTAATTGACCAAGCAACGGAGGAGATGAAGGATTTGATGCCCATCGACAGAACCCTCATTCATCCCTCTTTCTAGCTGTTATCACTAAATGTTTGTAAACACCATGGGCAAAACACAGTTCCAGTGCAACTTAATTTTGATCAAATGAGTTCAGTTAAGAAGTTGATACCCGATACATTTTCCATTTTTAATCAAGCGGAATCAAACCGATCCCGTGGAACTACGCTTCAATTGTAGGCAAATGGATCACAGTGGTGACATTCACCAGAACGGCTCTTAAGCAGTGGCTTGAAGAATGACCTCCAGGAATACTTCGGGGATTTTTTTATGGGAACTGTAAAAAGTCTCATGACATTTAGCACAATCCTTTAAGATCAGTTTTTTTCGCAATGATGCATTAATAAGAACAAATTAAATAGATAATAAAGGGCTGCAATTTCAGTTATTTCAACTTTTTATCACAGTGCAATGGCCAATCATTGTTAATATAGTTGATACTTTTCACACCTCCCTCTATGACTTTTCAGTGAATTAGTAAATGCCTCCAAAACTGGATAAAATGTATCTAGGGTCGAAATATGGTTCCAAACATGTTCTTACGGTGAGAAATAATTTATGTAGCTGTGAAAAAATAAATGTTTGTTGAAGTAGATGATTTGCAAAATATGTCCTAAGCGTTGATCATTTCTATAAAAAATGATCTCTGTTGAGAATATTTAGCCAACAATTTACTGCAGGCTGAAAATAAATCAAAGTGGTGTTACGTAGTTTTCTTCTTACAAATATAGGAAAAAACCGAAGTAAGATATCTGTTGATATTTAAACGGTGCCTAACGATTCACCAATAATCGAAATATTTTTTTGTATTTTGCGCATTTGTTAATTTGAAATTCCTGTCTAAAGTCAACGCTCAATAAAGGCTTCACAAAGTCAAATTTGGAATCGCATGAGTCTTTTCAGGTACATCTTGATGTGAACATCTTGTGGATGGCTGAAACTCCGTAGAGAGCATTAAAACTTCTAATTCATATAAAATAAGTTGCCTAAAATCAATGTCCCTAATTCACCGTCTCGCAAACTATCTACTTACTAAGTCTTCAATGCCGCTACTTCTTAAAAATGTGAGATTCTGAAATCGTCTCTTATAACTGCAAATGAGAATTATATTGGACTGTATAAAATTTATGAGATATTATTTCGTGCAGAAGGCAAATTTGAGTTAATGGTTTTTCCAGTTGCCTCTAGATATTGTTTTCAGCAAATAGTGAATCTGTAGTAAATCCATAAAACAATGTATGTTGTATGTTGTTGTTACTAGGACGCGTTGTAATTCTAGGAATATATGTTTTGAGTCTATGCGCATCCGTTTCTGGTGGCTTACTATCCTAGAAATGCAATGTAACATTATAAATCGTACCACTTTAGATAGCATGCTTTCTTAAAACAGCACAAGCAGGAACGTAACAATAATATTAATTAATTTCCGGATTAATCTGGAAGACCGAAACTGGAGGACCCACAAGTGCTTCCGCTAGCGTATACTACTACTATGGTTGATAAGTTGCCGGGTAAGCGTAAGTAATAAGTTATGCAATAGGGCATGCTACGAGGCCCCTTGAATGGATCAGCCACTTAAAAAGGCTGCATTATGACCGTGTTTAAGGACAGGGCTGGCAAACTTAGCGAACCTACCGCGGTGCAGTCGCTCGCTCAGAAACAGTCGTTCGCAGAAATTCGATGGGAAATTCATTGTTGGTGCCAAGCTTGCGAGCTGGTGCGATCTTAACTGGTAGGTTGTTCTGGTACCGATCAAATGATCGAGCATTTATTGCACTTATCACAATGGCTAATATCCAGTCAAGTCTATTTTAAACAACAACAGCAACCAAAGTGTAGCAACTTTAGGGAATATTTTGAAAGAGACCGAATGAAATGGTAAAACTTTCCAATTAAAAGGAGCTTGTGTAAGATATTTGGAGCTTTATATTTTTGGTAAATGCGTTGCATGTAAGGGACTAGGAGGGGAGGTTGGGTTGTGGGAGGTTTAGCGTAAACGCCAGGCAGAAAAGGCTATAGAGACTGTTTTTGGCCTTGGCGGCTGATGAAGACTGTCCACCTAAGGCATCACCCTGATTGTTCTTTAAACATTTAGTAAGGTATGTTACAATTAGTTGAATATTCAATTGGCAAATATAAAAGAACCAAATAATAAAATTAATATTTTTTTCATTCAAATGAAAATTTTTCGCTATTAGTGCGTCTTTGATGGCTACAATTTGTTCTTAAATCATTTCACTACCGAAATTAATTATGTAAAATAATAGGTTCTGTCCTCAAAAGAACACACAGTTGAGAAAATATAAAGGAGATAAATAAAGTATGGGTAGATGAAGAACAATTTCAATTCATGCAATTTATGATATATGAACTCGAAATTTTTTTATAAAACATTCTAACTTTAAAAGAAATTTTAGATTATATGCATTTTCACCACATTTTTGCACTCCAGTGAGAGATTGCTTGGGGTGCGACGGCACCGTTAAATCACCACACAGAAAACCCTATAGGACGAATTTTTGCTAAAATTCAGTTGCGATATTCAAGGCTGTTGCATACCGATATCCCATATTTATTATGATTTTGGCTTGTTAGTGACAACTGGCTTGGAAACATGAGCAGTTTAGAAGAGAGCCTCGAAATATTCTTTTCGTCACTCATATTTCCCAACTACAGGTGCAATTGATGGGTAAATCGATGCACGAGTCATTTAAATCATTAAGCTTAATCTTAGAATTGAATTTATTATTAAATAACTTTTTGTACAAATGTTTTAAGTCAGTTCTTGTTACAAGTAATCAATAGTCAGTTAAACATTCCACTCATGCCACTGTTGCTACCTCGTAACCGCAATCTGAGTGTTTTACCAGAAAACTTTCTTGTACGTAATAATGATTCATTGTGTCTTATATTACGATGGTAAGCAGTTCCAGCTCGGGATGACTTGAGAAGTTACTTGGAAGTAGCCTCGAAAATGATTTGGCTACAAATCTGTGCCGCTTTCCGAATTTATTTTATGAACGTACTAAATTCCTCTACATAACATCATTACTAAGGAGGATAGCTCACGGCGGAAATATTTCAAGGGGAGCAATTGCGATGACCTCTGATTGCAACTTGTTATTTCGCGACCCTCAATAACATTTGGTTTGCAAGGGACCTCATAGAAACCATGGAAAAATCTCTAGGTATCGAAATATATAAAATTGACCAAATATGGCTTTCCCCACGTAAGTACTTGGGGGAGGGAGGAGGGGCAGGGGGAAATGATAAAAGGTAGAAATGAGTGACTCCTTTGAAATCGAAAGTCTCTGTGTAAATGAAACCGCTAAAGGGGTGTAGGCAGAAGTAAACTCGAGTCATCAAAATATGTCCTTTTCAAATATTTTCTCTATCAAATGCGCAAGTAATTATGTAAATATACGAATCAAAATGTATAATGTATTAATGAAAGTCAATGATAAGAGATGGCGTTAATAAAATATGGCTTCACAATTGAGGTAATTCCAATAAATTTTAGAAATAGTGACTATCGGGTGGAACAAAGGAAAGTTTTACTTCCAGGAGCATTTAAAAGCATTCCATTTTACTTCATGTTAATTGCCGAGACAAACCTAACCAGTTATGAAGCTGGAACCAACCTTTCGCACTGTCTAGTCGAACTTATTTTTAGCTATATTTCCAAACCAAGAGAGATATACACCACCTATTCCAACTTTTCCCTCATCTTTGGAATACATAATGAGCATTGCAAAATAGACTGCGACGCCTTGACAACAACGAACCTAGAGTACCTAACAAGGAGAACTCATCAACATGGAGTATTGAACAACTCTCGCAGCGCGTACCCGATTGGAGCTCGATAAGGCGAACAGAACTCGTGCAGATGGGACTGAACGATGCTCACCATCTTGGAAAAGCAGTATAGCAAAGTCGAAGCATCGTAATCAAATATGCTTCTGTCACCGTACCTTTGGGGATGACGCCAAGAAGTGTCAACCCCGGTGTAAGCACCCCAAAACCAAGTCCACCAACCCCCAGTCAGTGATGTTGGCAGCTGCAACTGGCAAATCCGTTAGTCACCTCCTACACGTTACCGACAGGAACTCATCCCTTAGGTTCCTGGTTGACACCGGCTCAGAAGTGTGTTCTCCCACGACCGACAGAAAAACACCACTTACATCCAACCGGTCCATATCTCACAAGCGACATCCGTTACATCGATGGCAGTAGCAATGTTGTTGCCGATGCTATGTCCTGGATGGAACTGAATCAAATCAGAGAAACAAACCTCGACCTTCAGGAAATTGCTGCCGCTCAAGAGAGTGACTTAGATTTCGCGGAAATTACCAATAATCCATCCCTAAGAATCGAATGCCTACCTATTCTCACAAGTGACGCCAAGATCCATTGTGATGTTTCAACTGGCAAGCCGAGACCTTTCGACCCGCAATCATATCGCCGGAAGATCTTCAATCACTTCCATGGATTGTCACAACCAAGCATTCGTTCAACGATCAAATTGATCACCGACCGTTTCGTCTGGACCAATATTCGCCATGACAATCGTCAATGGGCCAAGCATTGCCTTACCTGTCAGTCCAGCAAGATCCACAAGCACACTCGAAGCACGCCTTCTCAGCTTTTCCAACCCGACGATCCTTTTCCCCACAGGTTGAAACAAAGCCAACTCCCCTCCCCACCTATCGATGCTACTGTGTGCAACCCCAACCAAACTAAGACACGTTGCAGACATACCGTAACCTTCCCATCCAGCTTCACTGAATTTGTACACTAGCTATTTATCGAGCGTTTTCCATTGTAGAGTTTACCAACGCTCTAGGGGAGGAGTATTGTGGCGTACGGCTACCCGAGTACAACTCTCCATCAACCAATTACGGAGCGATTCCTGCTTAGTAGAAATCAGATGTAGCCTATTTAGACCCTCATATTCACATGCTAAATACACACATACATACTTGATCTAACGCGCATCTCTGCCTTACTATCTTCTCGGTGCGGATACTGAACAGATCGGGTTACTTACCTTATTGAGATAGTTCGTTGTTTGTAGCAATCCGCTACACATTTTTACCCAACTTTGCTTGAAATCGTACTTGGAAAAATGTCTGTAGTGCTGATACTCCACCGTTTTCAACTTTTCCACTCTCTTATGTTGCACCATCACAACTGGCGAAAATATTTTTGGCCAGTTGAAGTGGCGTAGGATAAGGTGAGTGGGAAGGGTGAGGGAAATTTAAAAGTGAGAGCGAGAGAATAAAACAGAAGGCATCAACGAAAGTGTCAATGTAATTGACAATTAAGCGAGCGTTAAACAAAATGTTTTGAGAAGACCGGTCTGAGGTGATCGACAGATATGCAAATTGCACGACTTTTAGAGAATGGTTCAAAAATAGGTGATAATTCTATGTGCGCTACCCGTTTATTCTTCCATTTACAGCTGATTTGGGGTCGGGGAGAGAGCTAAGTTGATAGGAAATATCTACTAAAGAGCCAGAGTGAAAACATTTATGGAGGTGAAGGAATGGTAGAAAGTGTGTTGGTTAATTGGTGGATAGATGGGTGATTGGGTTTATTGTGAGGTGTGGGGGAGGGGGTACAGGGTGGGGACATTTAGCTCGGATATTTATGAAAGCAGGAGGCTGTCCAGAGGCACAGGAAAGTTAGCGCCATCCGGAAAGATCCTCTGACGTCATTGGTTGATTTTTATCTAAATTGTTTGCTTCACTACCACAATTACATTAAAACTCAAACCCGCAAGAGTTCATCTTATTCCGAATCAGGCGGTTTGTTACTTCTTTTACATCAAACATTGTCGAGAGTAATATAAGAGCAGAATTTAAATTAAAATCACCTTAACGCCGGCTGGTTACAAATAACAAAGGACACTAGTTACGCTAGTGAACGTCAAGCTAGGAGACTTAGGCACAACAAGTTACTGAGCATGATAATCAACGGCGTTTTTATAGCCGTCGCGTTTTATCCGGGAAAAGTTGCATGACGTCCATTCTCGACGTGCCCGTCGAGGCGCATTGAAGTAGCTCCATATAAAAGTACCTCTTCGCTGGTTCAGCCAGGTAACCTTTGGTCAGAAAGCTGCGCATGAAAATTCGAATCGACTCAAAGAGAACCAAAGCCTTTCTGTGTCGCTCCTTGCCAGATAGGGCTATCGCTGTTGAAGTAAATTCCGATCGACGTAGCAAGAGCAGATATGACCGACTTCTGTTCATCATCCAACTCGCCATTATAACCCACACCTAGTTGTGAATTAAAAGGCACTTATTAAAAATAAGCCTTTATTAGGAAAGATACTGACAAACTGTGGACTTTCAAGGTTTGATTAGAAAGAGAACCACGACGGTTGCGTGGTCAGCGCTATCGCTGCTGAGTAACTGTTCCTTCAAGTTCACAGCGAGACGACGCAGTCGCTGCAAATGCACCTCCTCCGAGGAGCTAATAAATCGATAGGTCGAGTACCTTGATTGGCCTTTGTGCAAGTTAGTGCTGCTTCGCAACGCTTGAACAATGAGTCTGCACAGCATTGCTGACTCGAGCATCATCACCTGGTGACGTATAGTGAACTGAAATGCACGTATGGAAGCAAGGGCTAACTAAGTTATTGCAATCATTGAAATCTAAAGACACGATAAATTGATGGAAAATGGAAAATAGCGTTTGAGCGTGAAACCCGGCTCTTTTATAATTGCTCAAACCAGTGAAATCTTCTTCCTCTTTCCTTGGTCGATGCTCTGATCAAACGCGGGTCAGCTAATTGGGGGAGGTAGAATCCCTTAACAACCCTTTTAAACAAAATAGAATTACAAATGAAAAGTGCATGTCAGCTTTTCATTGATTTATCATCGAAGAAGAGCCAGCCATCTCAAAATTAGCTATTGCAAGCGATATAACTCAGCTTCCTTCATGTATAATTAGTCTTCAGGAATTGCAATTACCATTTACATAAGATTAAATAACGATATTTTCTGCTTAATTTATTTATAACGTCAACGGTTACTTGCTAAGGTTCCAATGATAACTCAAAGTGGTATTCTCCATTTGTGGCCATTTTTGCTTCCTATCAAACAAGAGCACATCTGATGTCCTACCTCATCTGTAGTGTTCAAATCTATCTTCTTTTGAATGGTTTAATTATGTTTTCATTCCTGTAACCTCTTTTCGCTTTCAATTCGAGGTACTCAAAACTGTCAGTTTCCACCCTCAGATGCGGTTGCAAAGGCTGTTACGTATCATATTTTAAAAGGTTAATCAACAAATGGCAGCTTGAAGGAGGGGCAAGGTCGAGAGAGAAAGGTCAATGAGGATTTTTATCCCAAAACACTTTTTCTTTGACTTTTTCTTGTGCGATTCTTGTTCTGTGAGGGAGGGGTCGTATATTGCCTTGATCCAAACTTAACCCTTTTCCATTCACCACAGAAGGTATTTTTCCTCCTCGAAACTTGATTCAAACCTCCTAACCCTCACCGTTTGTAAGAAAATTAAATATACCGCTTTAATGGTCATGGGAGATAGGATTTTCTCAATGCTTATCATGATTCCAAAATGTAATCCATTCGCAAATTATAAGTAACCAACTTGTTATACCAAGTCAGAATTACCCAATTGATGATTAGAAATCTGATTTTTTCACGCTAGCGATTTTTACGCAATAATTTCACTATGAAAAGACAAGAACTCATTTTCTCTACAACCCGAAGGCTGAAAGTTTATTGAAAGTCCACCAGCATGTTCACTTATCCGTTCAGGACTTATATATAGTGATTGATAATATAGATTTGATTTTAGACCGACTAAAGGTCAAACAGCATAAATAGTGACGAATCGAATGATTTGAATAGTGTAAGATTACAAACGACTCGCAGAAGTCCTCCTCTAAAGAGAATTCGTAGCAACACCAACCGTCGGTCGCCAGCACAATTAGTGGTTCTATAGAAGCGCCAACGTTGTCAAGCTTGCTTGGCTTTAACAGTGGCCCTCATTATAAAGCCCAACTAGCAGGGCCATAACCATTTTACCCCTTGCTGATAACCAACCAAGACGGTCCACGGCTGACACCTCTAGTTGCATTCCTCTTTGTAACGGCGTTCCATAAATCATTGAGCAATCCTCCAGCATTGCAGCGGTTCTCCCCACACAGCCTCCAAATTCACGCCTTTCGAGATGAAAAAAAGAGGAAATTCGTGGTCCCTTCGCCCCTTTTGGGAACATCGTTAGCGTGAAGGTGTGCATCGACTACAGTACAGTGAAGAAGAGCAAAGGCTATGGTGAGTCATTATCATGCAGCCCAATTTTATCCTCACTACCGCGTTTATTCGAGGCATCCGCAATGTGTGTCTTCAGGTTTTGTGAGCTTTGATAACCCCACAATTCTAGACGTGCCCTTGAAGTCATGAATGGTTATCGAATCGAACACAAGCGTTTAAAGCTCGAGATGAAGCGTTTTGAACGTGGTCATTGGGGTAATGTTTCCTATTTTTTCGGGCAAAGTTTCAAATTTTTCACTTCATTATTATATATGGCTAGGTTTATTTTGCCATATAATTCACTATTTACATATCTTTGAATTTTCATTTTTCAGCCTAGGAAGGAATGCTGATGCCTAGACGTCCATTCATCGCTCCTCCTCCTCCTCCTTTTGCGACTAACGCATCTTACAACTTTATGCCTAGCCTTGATCAGTCTCTCCTGAAGTTCCAATAAAGCTTTTCATATTTTCTTATTAATTATCTTTGGATTTTCTGTAAAAATGAAAAGAGGGAAGGATGATTTATATTTGCTGTTTACAATGCAGCCCTGCCAACATTTTCAGAGTGTGTTCGGTGGCCTCTCAGTGACTTTCATTTACATTTTCAATGTTGGGAGCCGTGTGCGCTCCCATGGGACCCCTGCATTCGATGAGCGAAAACGCGTTTTCCACTTTGTTGACTGTCCTAACTTTAACAAAATCTCTTATTGAAGTGTCAGATCTTTGCCGAATGGTATATCAGTAAATTGAAGTTGTATTCACAATTTCTACAGTACTTCATACATAGAATCCTTGAGAGCTACTCTCAAGGTATAATCGAATAAAATCTAGCCTAAATATCTGCGGAACTATTGCCTTTAAAAATGTGAAGAGTCCAAAAGCCAGAGAAGGAGTAGACGAAACGTCAAATCACTCTTCCGTATTTTGAGACTTCGTTTGATCATGTGTTGTGATGCGTTTGGATTAAAATGTTGCAGATTTTGGTGATAGTGACAAAAGGCACCAATTGTATATGTAAAGCTTTGTTTCCACTTTTCATCAATTTTAGAATGCCTGAATGATGACCGTTGATACAAAAGTTGCAAGTTGCAGTCATGTTCTACTTCTGAAAGGTTATTAAATTACCTATTGAAATTCGCACTTCAATGAAAGTGGGATAACTGAAAGGAACCTATCTGAAAATATGAACTTCGATTGAAGCAGTTAACTTAGTTGGTTTTAATGTGTGCAGAGCAAAAATAGTAATATGCTAAGTGAATATGCAACAAAAGTAAATGTATTATGTTGTAGTTTTGGTTAGAGTAGCCGTTCAGACTTAAAAGGGCAGAGAAGATTTCATAAATTTATATTAAACGATAAATGTACATTAGATTTTTGCTTCAGGGAACTGCTTATCGATTATTTGTACCCAATGGGAATAGT
>JAUOZQ010001231.1:0-16121 GCA_030710315.1 Anomotaenia brevis
ACTCGAACTCAGAAAAATCGGCGTTTTAAACAATAATTTTGCGCCTCCTTCCATGTCGTGTCGTCACGTCAGCGTTTTGAAAGTATCCATACATTCTGGAAAGAATCTGTGGTCTTCTGAAGTTAGGAAACAATTCTCTTTTGTCGATCAAGAGAATCAAGCATAACCCAACAACAGAGCTCTGTGGCATTATCGTCTTTGAGATCATGTCTTTGCTTAAACTAGAATTGGGTAACTGTGCGATGAAGTCGAGGAACAACTTTCAACTTTCTGATTTGTAGAGCTGATCACATAGAGGAATAAAGAGGCAATCAAATGACCAATCGAAATACATCTTTGTTACCTATACATTCTGTAGTCTACACATTTTACAGAAACCTCAGAAAAACTTTAAAAATTATTTCTTTACATTTTTGCATCCCTAGAAGATGTTAGTGAATTTTAAAGAAACCAAAAAATAAGGATTCAGCTTTTGGTTGACGAGACGAGAGGGAATCGGAAGCTAAAATTTGACAGAGGAAACCTTTTTTCCAATGAACAAACCACAAACTGTTCTGCATAATTCTCTTTTACCCACAAAGCTTCAAGCATATGAGTCGTATTCTGGAGCTTCAACTAACGAAGCTGCAGACGGTGGTACTACAGTTGGTTGAACTGCAAACTTAATCCATACTCTAGTGGGTAAGAAACTTTGTCAGTTCTCGTGAGCTGATTTCCCACCAATTCACCAGTTCCGAATGAAGTTTCCTAAAAAGGGATCCCCTTTTCGCCTTTATCAGAGCAATTGGTATGTTGCTTAATCAATCCAACAAAATGGGAAGTGCTCTTTTTAGCCCTTAGGCCAGTTGGTGCGGCCTCAATTGCACTAACATTCGTTGTCATAGGGACAAATACCGAAGATAACTTGTTTACCTCAACAACGGATTATCCCTCTGGAATTGGGGCTCTTTTTGCACATTTTAGGTATTAGGATGGTGAGGCAGGAGATTCCAAGGGTGGCTATCAGCTACACCGTCTCGACAGATCAACGCGCTTCAAGTTGTTCTGTTCCTTGTGATAAACACGGTGCTGACGAAGAAAGCTTGACAGGAGGCTCAATGTGCGCGTACGCCATAAGTTTTATTGGAGCATGTGACCAAGTACCTTACTGTAAAATTAATTTCCTACAACTTGCACAACATGTGCATCTTATATTAACCCACCGAATTTCTCACAACGATTTTCTTAAGACCTGATTCCACGAGGTAGACTGCAGAGCCTACTAAAGTTGTTCTCACTCTAATGCTATACCAAGTTTGCTTCCGAATCCAAGAGCTTGATACTAAATTTTCTTCTAAATTCCACCCAATAAGCAGAGATTAGAGAGCCCTTCGACGCAAACATTTATTCTTTGTGATGTCCAACTGCATATGAACTTACAAAAGTCGTCGTCGCCGTCTCATAAAGAAGAAGAGAGAAAGAAAGAGTGGAAGATGGAGAAAGAGAAGAAGAAAAAGAGGTGGAGGGGTGGGTGGGTGGTTAGGTGGAGGGATGGATAAGGAGGTGTTTTTGATCAAAAATGCTGAATAGAAATGAAAAATTGCATCAAAGGCTTTGGCAATCACAACACACAGTTTGACAAATATACTACTGTAATGAAAATTAAACATGTTTGTTCCAGGCCTCGCCTCGCCACGCCTCACCACCTACGCAATGCCAGCTATCCTTCAGTTAGAATACTATTCTGCTTCTTAGGCCTCGTACACCCCAGCATTCGGTCTAGTAAACGGAATAGGGGCCGATACAGCTTTGCTCATGTTTGCTTTATACCAGTGCTGCGGTGATGAACTGGTTGCAGGCCGCTGTTGCTACAGCTGCTGATGGTGACTGGTCCTGGCAATGTTCTTGCCTGAGGTCCTCATCCAAATGCTCGGTTTCGAAAGTGCGAAATTATCAGGTCGATTCTCTGTCCGAGCTACTGATACAGTATTAGGTATTGCTAGACCACTAAATTGAGACTTTGTAGTCGTCATTACTTTGGTTCGTGGCCTCGGCATGATGACTGCCGACTTCAAAGGCGAAGGAAAAACGTCATGCTCAGCAAGACACAGGTATGACCGCTAGACTCTTCCAAACGGTTCTTAGGGAGCTGCACAAATCTGGACTCAACGGAAAAACTGCAACTGGAAAACATCCGCTCTAAAAGAAGACAAGTGTTTCAATGCGTTTAGATTGGTGTAGCTGTAATCTCATCAGCATTGGTCTGTCTCTGTAGAGGTGAAAAAATGCTATCTTCTCTGACGAATCATCGTTTGGCACCCTATTTCGACCTCCAGCCGAGTGTGCACGTGGCGACAACGAAAACAAGTATTTTATCCAGACTTCTGCCTTCTCCCAGCCGCAAAACATGGCAGGGATTCTGTGATGATGTTGCTTTCGTGCCGTTTCTTGGAAATCCCCCGACGGGAAATGAAACAGCATCCTTCATGGAGGAAGAATTAACAGCCGAGACTATTTAGGAATTTGAGCGGGCGGCCAAGTTTATCCTATGGTTGCTCAAGGAACTTTGGTTTCCAGAAATGAAAGCCGCCATCTCTTAAAATGCTCCAATAGTTGCACCAATACATACAGCTTGAACACCAGGCGAGAACCTCAGACAGGGGCAATGCCAAACCAGTAGCCCTCAGCTTTATTAGTGGTTTGCCTCCAATGCATCACCACAACTCTGGTGAAAACCAAACATTGGCCACGCTGTATCGCCCACTTTCCCGCTTTCCGTACCAAGTGCTGGGTCGTACGAAGCCGAAGAAGGGAGACAATATTCCTTTTAAATGTTGGTTGGTGTGGCCGAGGTGGTGAGAAGCATGATCGAACAGTAACAAACACGTTCAATCTCCTTACTGTAGTACGTTTGATGTCAGGTTGGGTCTCTGCCCAAGCCTTCGATATTAAATTTCTTATTTTATTTTCAACGTTTTTGACCCATTACTCCTCCTCATCCAACCATTCATCCACTCACGGTTTTCCCCCAAATTTTTTTACAAAAAGGAGCTTTCATTTCCAGCACTGGCTTTTGAAAGAAAGCTAGTCCTATATGGACGCTGGAAGAGAAAACTTGGGAAATGTGACAAGACTGCTGCTTTCTTTTCCGTTCGATTCTGTTCAATCCGAAATGCACGACGATACTTCAGCTGTTAATATTTGTTAGCTGAGAAATAGAGCAGTTTTCTCCGAATAGCACAGATCCCACCCATCTCTTTGAGGGCAGATTTTCCCTCACAAAGCGAGACATGGTCCGTCTTTAGTGATGGAATCACCATCTTCAAGATGACTAGATGGACACTTCGGCCAGCATGCACCTCTTTAACCTCGCTAACAACACGTGATAGCGTTGGTTCATTGGTCACATCTGATGCCGCTGCAATTTTCGTGAAGCATAGCAAGCTGAGAAATGCCGTTGCCTTTCCCAGACGACCCAGATCCCAGTGATAGGCGTCGAAAACCTGCTCCTGAAGGTGTTGAAAGGTCTCTCTCAACTGGCCCCTCAAGCCCCATGACGAAGCACCAGTTGCCACCAAGGAGGCTCCCGCCCTAAACTATCGCTTCAGCTGACTCAGGTGAGAGTTGTGAAGCACGAGTTGTCACCAGGAGGCACATCCTCTCTCACAAAAGGAGAGCTCCTATTGACGAGGAGGAAAGCGCAGGTGCACAACAACATGTACGATGTACGATCTGCATCAGAGCGTGTATTAGGAGCGTATTTGTATGTGACGTAAGCTTTAGTTTACCGAATCATCGGTCAAATAAGGAACCATTATTGAGGATCAATATTTAGTAAGAGAGTAATACGAAATCAGTTAGCTGCCAGGTGCAACACGGTGGAGCGTGTGACGAGGCTCTCTTACTGCTCTTCTTCACAAGGGTGGCCGGGAACTTCATGTGCGGCGATATCACAGATGCCCTTCTTTCATGCTGTCAAGTCATTTAGAATTTGCCAGATGCCTTTTCAAAGTAGTCGTTAACAAAAGACCACGGTAGCTTCACCGACCTCCAATAATCATTTAATACAGGCAATCTTTTACATAATGCGTTAGATAAACGCAACTACTCATCGGCCGAAGCGGCTAGAAATGTTCACTCATTTGGCGGACAATAGTGTGTGAATGATAAAAACATGTTCGCTAAAGGTGGTTTGCGAAATTCCGAATTGGGGATTTCGCACTCCATGAATATGAAGATGGAACCAGTCACGGTCAAGTTGAGTTCAATAAACTTCATGAGGCAGCTACCCTTGAAGAAACTCATCAAGCAAGGTCATTTTGATAAGTGGCGATTTATCTTGCTTAGAAGTGGGAAAGAGACCCTAACAACAGCCACAGCCGTTGAGGTGGCTACATGGGCAAATGGTAGACTTGGCGCGTCAGATGTTTGTCAACGCAAAGTATCAACCAAATGAAGAAATAATGCTTTACTAAAATAAGAGCGAATTTACAGTGATATTTAAAGGAGCGAGGCAACAAAATTACTAAGGCATTTACTAATTCACAAAGGCTCTACACCAAGTTCCAAAATTGGGCCATCGCCCACTATTGCAACTTATAAACAATATTCAAATCACTCTTCTGTGATGTACTCTTTGGCTTGTAAATAATTTAGCAGTAGAAGTGTATTATTTTTCAGCCGAAGGGTTTATTTTTTGCATGTTACAGCACTCCACGATTTGGTGCAAAAAAGGCCCAAGATAAATTGAAGCAGTTATTAAAATTAGACTTTAACTGTTCTTCATTCTTAGATTTTTTCATTAAAACAAAACTGACTTTTGATTTGTTCAGAGGCAAATGATTAAATTTCAATTGATCTTGCTCCCCTTTTAATGGTGGAAAGTTTGAATGAATATTCAAGCGCTCTCTGGGGAGTGTACCTCTCCAATAATTTATTCAATGCAAGTTGCAGTTGGACCTGGGGGCATTAACGCGAGCAGATTTTCAAGCTGATTGTAGATCCAATTTAAAAGCACAAAGCGGCTCTAAGTTTCGGGCCTAGTCTTTTAGAAATTGGGTAGGCCATTGCCGGAACCCACGTGTTTTATCTCCAAAACAAATGTCATGGTGGTTTAGGAGTGCCTTTTGGTCGCTAACAGAAAACCAATTTGTAGGTGTGGTTCAGGAGCTCAACCTATAGGATTTCGGACCAAGAATCGCAGTCAGACAGAACCTGCTCCCTGGCCATAGGCTGCATGAATATACCGCTTCCTAAGGTGAGAGAATTCACTGCAGCACGGGAGAGAGCGTCAGAGACGGGATACTAACTGTCACATACTGACTATCGGACGTGAACTGTGAGAGGTAGTCGAGCTAGGGAAATTCCCTAGACATCCACCAAAGACTCGTGGTCAGTGTACACAGTAAATTCTTGCGATTCCAAAGGATGTCTGAAATGGCGAACCGCTAATTAAATCTCCACGAGTTCACGACTGAAGGTGCTCCAGCGCGTCTGGCTGAGGTTTAGCTTCCTGTAGGAAAACGAAAGTAGCTGCCAAGACATATCTACCTGCTGATCGAGTGCAGCACCAACTGCAAGGTTAGAAGCGCCGGTCAAGATCCGCTTTTCGTCAGTTGCCAGTCACCGGTCTATCCACCAAAAGAGGTGAAACAAGTTGGCGAGAATGCAAGAATGTCAAGTTGGCAGATGTCAACTAGCGATTTGAGATTATTAGTTTCAGACAGTCCATGAATAGGTACCTAATTTCAAGTCGAGGAACTTTTTCAAGGTTCTGAGTTGACAGCGATGGACAGTTATATGGTTTCAACCACACCTAATTGCCAATTCACCAAATTGTAGAGTACGTTAAGCATCTTCAAGAGCTGCTACTTCAAGAAGCAGCTTATCATCAAACTCAACTGCACTTGTGTGCGGTTCGACCATTATCTTCGGTGAGGCTGAAACCGTCACTCTGTTTCCTTCCTTGAAGTCATAAAGCACTATCTAGACTTCTCAATATAATCGACAAAATTGAAGTGGATCAGATTCACTGGTTAAAAACAGAAACAATAGGATTCAAAGTGGGGGCACACATTTCCACATTGTAGGTGCTATTAAAACGAACTTAGATAAATACGTGCTGCATGAGAACAAGGCTCGCCAATGGGAAATTTGAGCTTGCGGTGTGTTTTAAGCAACTAGTTCTACTAAGAATTAGTGCGTGTGTGGATAACTGTTCAGCATCCTGTTTGTCGCATCTACCGTGTTTAACGGAAGGAAATCTGGCATTTTCACAGTTGGTCTGACTTCCATTCACCTAAGCAGATTTGCTAACCTACGGTAGACTACTGCGCCAATTTTAAGGAATTGCACAGAGGACCATATTTTGCCCTTTGCACTCCCTTTTGTAATTCTGCCTCTATCCTTTAGAAAACCACCCCTGCTCGCGTAACCCAAAATGCAAAAGCAAAATATGATCTAAAGCAGCATTTATTCCACTTCAGTAGGTGTCAGTTAGTAATTAGTCATTTCTTCCTGCTTGTTTTACGGCGTGGGAATGAGCATCACGAATTGATTATTTATGACAAGATCTACGCATTGCACCCTATTCTCCAAATTAAAAGCCTCGACTACATCACTGAAAACAGGTTTACTCAATCATTTAGAAAGAAGTTCTTGTTATTCCTAGAATGGGAGAGAGTGACTAGGCATCAAACGGCAAAGAAACCGATTGTGAAAGCAAACATGCAAGATTTGCATTGTACCTTGCTTGGATGGTTTTCCTTAAATAAATCGCTTAATAAATTGGTCTTACGCAGTACTTACAAGTTGCTCATTGGTTCCTTGTTCGACGACATCGTCTGGTCCAAAATACAACTTTTGGGAGAAACGCTTGTAAAGTTGTTAAATCGGCGTCCAACATCATTTTTGAATTTGTCTTGCGGTTTTACGGTTGTTTGGTTGAAGAGAAGTTCATTATTTAGTGTAATTATAAGTTTACTGGCTCCAGAATTCGGCTCATGCGTTGACAATACCCGTATTCGATTGTTGCCAGGGTCCGCAACGCTTCTTCGCCACATATGATTGATGAGGACATTTGTGCATTTTCGCAACTTAATTTGTTTGAAATGAAATTGGTAATATGCTGATGGAGGTAGAATAAATTGTTTACGCTTCTCTTTTAACGCGTACGGATAGGAAAATCGTCACTCTCGCAACGGTGGAGCAGAACAGGCTTCAGCCTTACCGTCTAGGAAGTAAACACAATGTAGAGCAAAACGGTTGAAATGTAATTGACACACATAGAAACGACACTTATTGTAGCTGTTTCGATTCTGTGTCACTGACATCACACTGGCCTTTGGATTTGCACTCGTAGGTGAGCTGTGCCTGCACCGTAGGACCGAAGAATGACCTGCTGCTCTCATAGGTCATGGCTCGGTAGTGGAGGCCCGTGGATTCCTCACAACACGACAGAAAACGCAGCACAATGGTCCCAATCCACGTAGCTCAGTAAGAACAGCACTCCTGAAAAACGGGAGATTTTGAATGTGTGATTCATGGAGGTTATTTACCAACAGCAGTTTCGCGCAACCCTCTTTCCTCATTTAAGCACAGGTACACTCATTAATGACTCTTCGATTTCACTAGGTCGAATTGCGCATGTTGGGGCTAACAATTGCTGCATTTCGCAAACATTGTAGCCTCGGTGTAAATCCAGGCAGAGAGAACCAACTCGCATTTCCTTTTCAACGCGCCTGCCCCGCTTGCTGATTGGTTAATATCTGATTTAGTCGGGAAGGTGGTAGAATCGAGGCTTCCTGTCGCATTCAACGCATTTCGCATCATCCAAGGAGAGGTCCCGTTTTTCGGAGGACTTTGTCTCTCTCCGTTGATGGAATACAGCAGGCTCAAGTACCGCTCTATATCTGTATAACAGTCCTCAATTACTTGAGATATTTTCAACTGTCTCATAGAAAAAAACGTTTTAATGGGCATTCAAGTAAAATGAAAGATATCATACTGCGGATTTTTCGACTATTAGAACTTGTTTTCTGGTGCTCTGAATAGAAATTAATACAAGCACCGTCGAGGAATATAAAGACGTTGCAAGGAAGAAGGATAAGTGCAAGTATGCAAGTAGTGAAATTTAAGCCCTTCATTTAACTAGTGAAAATATGTGCTCCTCACAACAGCAGCAGTGATTTTGTTGAGCCCTCACTCGTCCACTCATGCTGGTGCAGCCAGCAATAGTGGACATCTGTGCTTCAATCGGGTTGAATAGAGGTATTTTTTGCAGTTTCGAATAAGGAGCTGTAAGGTTAAGAATATACATAGATCTTTTTAAAGCAACATGCGTTCGACTTTCTGAAAGATAATTAAATGAAGATAGTTGGTAATACACTCAAATTTGTTACTACGCTTAGGGATTTTTGGTATTTTCGTCAATTCAGATATCAAGGCTGCTGTGATATAGGTTTGCCGGCTAGGTACGTCATGATACATGCAAAAGAAAGAAACTGGAGGCTTGTGTGGTATTAGGAACAACTCACTTCTCCCGCAAACCGAGAATAACGATAGATATTGCATAGACACACTGACTTGTTAGCCCTCTGAGTCAATTGAATGATGTTCTCGCTTTTCAATTCTAACGAAGTATCCAGTAATTGCCAATTAATAGGTCATTAATTCTAATAAAATTGATTTTCACAATCTGGAGAAATTAAAATATAGAATGGCCCCTCATTTTAAAAGGGACATGCTGATTAAAAAATAATTCAATGCAAACATGCTCCGATATATTCTCAAATTCCGACATTTTAAGACAACGGAAGTGATTTTGTAATTAGCTGATCTAAAGTCGCCAAATCATGCCTATTATATTGGTTAAGTTATCACTTAAGTGATTTGCAAGATTCTTTCCTCAAATCGAACCCAAATGCTACACTCCATTTTACTCCTTTTGTGCAGTAACTGAAAGGTTGGCTGCTTAACTTTCTTCCTCTTTTATATCTTCGTTTTCCATTATTGTTGCTATTCAGCAGTCGAAGTTATTCAATTAGGCGTAAGAATTCAAAAGAAGTAAAGCCAGTTGGAAATTTATTGATTTAAAACTCTGGTTTCGAATCAAAGTAAATTGAAATTGCAGCTTTTACATAATTAATAGGAGCCGTTCTTTTTGAGGCTGCAATAGCTCCTACATTGGATCTTGTCTCTCTATGAAGAAATTATTAACATCAGTGCACGAGTTCGAATATAGATCTTTTGATCGGGTTTTCATTTGACAAAGTGGCAGTTATCGCACATTGGAATCTCCTCCTGCTCTAATTGCTATCGATATCAGAGAAATCGAATGAGACCAGGCCCACCTAACCATGTCGCCAAAACATGATAGTAAAAATCAAATCTATCCCGAGGATCAAACATAGCGCATTCCATTCAAATAAGGAAGCAGATATTTAGGAACTTGTAAAACCTATTTGGTTTTCTGAAATGGGGAACGTATATGATAAAGACTACGACAGCACAGACAGGTATGGACCAAAAATTAACACTCGAAGTCGTTCTTAAAATTGAGATTGGCAAAATCAAAGTTCTGACCTGGGCTAAATCATTCAGACTCGCGAATTCATATCATGTGTCTTGCTGCCCTAAGGGCTGACTTCTTAGACATATGGAGCAATGTCACTCGGGGTCCGCGTTGGCCGAATTCACCTGAAGACTGTTGTCGCTTTAGAACACGAGTTGCATGAACTGCATACAAATCCCCAACTATGGGAGTCCATTTTTACCAACAAGAATTTCGATAATCGAGGACGAGAAATGTTGTTTTACCAATGCTTATTACCAATCTCAAAATTTTATTTTGCGCGAAAGAAGACTTTGGTTCTTTTGATATACTGAGCAATAAGTGGACTTGCATATAACTGGTTGCAGGTAACTAAAAGCACGGTTACACTCAGTTAAGTACTCTGCCATGCTCTAACTTTAAAAAAGACGGATTCTCTTTTGTTATATTCTGCCATTACCTCTTTGATCCACCCTCGCACCAGCAAGGTCAAAGTAAAACAAGTACATTGTCTGTTAAATGATGATTGATAGAGTTTTCAAATGAATTAATGTCAGCCAAACAGTCTAATGTCAGGTCTTACTCTATAAGTGAATCGATTTTCCCTTAACGGTTAAGCTTCTGTGCTACTCTCTCCTGTAATGTTCACTGGAAGAACTGGAAAGATTATCTTCTACATATATTATGTTTAATCTTTATTGTGCATATATAATTTAAAACAGATTTCCTATGTTATTGAAATGAAGAATATGCGAAAAATTAAAAATTACGGTGCAGTCATCGCATAACACTGTGTAACGCACCACTCATAACACAGGGTGGACGCAAAACCATCCATTATTGATGAGCGATATCTGTGCGGCATTCGCGAATCGAACATACTCTCATTGGCCAACCTAAAACCTCTTAATTCTTACCTACGTTGTGACCATAATGGATTTCATAATTTGCTTTGGGAAGGAGGCGTCCTGTTCGCCGCTTGACCTGAAAGTAGTGTCGGATAAGCTCTCTCACTAGCCTCAATGCATTCTATCAACTAAGAAATTACGTCGGTTATGCAACTTACGGAAACCGACAGGCACAAGAAGACTGCAAGTCTTGCACTGAAGTAGATTCTACTTAAAAGGGCCTGAGGTCTACACAAAAATGAATGCGGAATGCAGCTAAGGCATGGTTAACCCTAATGCAGGTTTCTGACATTTTGTAACATTTTTTATCTGCATCAGTAAGGTGCAATTGAAAATGTTAAATAAAATTGCCGAAAGACACCTAAATTTTGCGTGACACACGAAAAGTTTATGATTGAGGAATTTTTAAGACGTTCCTGAGCTAAATAATGTACAGTTCCTTGGTTTGTTTGCCATTAATCCGGGTTCCGCATCTCATGATATCATGAGTTTTTAATAAGGACTCAGTAAGGTGGAACTATGTCGGACATGAAGTAATCTTGGTTAAGTAGCAGTTTACATTGCAATTCTTTTGCGCAACCCTCGATAGATGTGCTATTTTTTCTGCTGTGTTTAAGATTAGAGTAGTGAGATACAGATACCACATTTCTATCCTTAACCAGATCAAGGCTGGTGCAAATCATCTTGATTAAACCTTCTCTTTTCGGTGCTGAAATGAAGTGGGGGTTCCAGTCCTCATTCATTTCCGCTGTCATCACCTGAATGAAAGAATAAAGGATTGAAGAAAAAATATGAGACATTTAACACATGTCTAAAAAAATATTTAAACATTATTAAGTTAAATCAATTTTGACACTTCTTCCGACAAGCAGTTCTAAGAACATGAATTACTAATGTAGGAAGGACGACAGGTGCGACCTCAACTTCGAAAACGACCGTCGATTCTGCCTATTCTGTCGTTATGATCGGTGCATCGAAGTGGGCATGAGACCGAGTCACAGGTTTTCCTTGAGTCCTTGCAATTCATGCCCATGCAACATTATTCTTCTCTAATGAAAACGATGAAGCAATAAATTTCGTGCCTCTAATAACCAGTAAACTAGTCCTAACCAAAGAGGTAAAATTAAATCTTTACATAGAGATGAAAAGTCAAGTTATTCCGTTCGTCAATTCCTCTGATTATTTATTCATTTAAGGAGGCATATAAGGCCCCTTTTCTTTGAAATTCCACAAATTTCCTATTAGTGAAGAAGAACACACGTATTAAGAACAAATTTAAATTGAAACCATCATGGAATCGTCTCTTGTTTTGAGTTGTAACCAGATTATGGTAGTCATTAAATGAAGCATTAAGTGACATCAGAGAGTCACAATCGATTGCTTCCTGTGATTCCATTTGAATACGATATAAGGCTGAAGGAGTGCCTCAGCTTGTGTTAATCACCTACTCACAATGTCAACAAGGATGCTTCATTAAAATGCTGTTAGATTTTTAGTTATGGCGATTATATCCATTTTCGTCGAGCATGTTAGATTTGTGTGCTGGTTTGGTAAGGGCTATGATGAGTGACCAGACTTACAACATCCTGTGGTTTGTGCATGGATATGGTTTTAAAAAATTGTGGATTAATAGAAAGACATTGCTAGCAGTGAGGCGGTAAGCTAGGTACCCTGCTAGGATGATACCTCGAAGAATCCAGCAAAGAAATGAAAACTGTACGTTTTAGTTAAGGAAAACCATTTCGATAGTTGACAGTTTGACTATAGGCGTTTGATATCTAATCGCCAAATAAAACAAAGTTTACATCTCAAGGACTGATTCATTCGGTATCACCTAGCAGTAAAAGTTGCATTTTTGCAAGTCAACGGCTACTTCATTGGACAAGCGGAAGGCATTGAAAAGGCATTGCTCTAGGTTCAAATTCAGGAACAAATTTGATCCGCCTTTACATCCCTCCCACCTTTCCTGTATCACTCTGCTCGGCCCAGCTGCACCACCCATGGTACCTCACTCACACTCCCCACCACCACCACCCGACTCACTCTTCACCTCCTCCCTCCCACCGTCGCCCTCTCCTAAATCTGAGAAGGGGGGTGAGAAATCGGCTTTGAATTGGACGGCCTAACTCGGCTGCAACACAAGGAATCTCAATTAAAGGACGAAAACAGGCAGGTTGCTATTAAATTTTTGTTAGATATTTGAAAGCAACTGTCAATGAGGTAGCTGCGACTTAAGACATTTCCCTAATATGTGAGTTTGAGTGAGGTTTCAGGACCGATCTAATAAATACGATGGTTTGGGAGCATTTAGTCCAAACATTCTAGAATACATCGCAAAAACTTGTCATTAAGAAATTAAACTCGCATTTAAGGACGTGCCTTGTCGCCATCGTCTACTAAATCGATATTTGTTAATCCCCTTCCCTTTTTACCCTGTTTATTCTGAATTCCTTCATGCAGCGCTTAAAATATGACCTTGGCCTTGGCGAAGATCTCCTCCGTGAGACCATAGACCCGGTTGAGTGTGGACAGCAGGGTTCCCCTGTCGAGCTAGCTCTTACACGACGTCCTGCCCTTGAGGGTCTTTTTGAGGATCAAAGCAATCCGGCTTAAGTTAGAAATAAGGGCAATTATTAAAAGCCACTACAACGTCAAAATTAATTTGACAACCTAAATCTAAAAAATGCAAAATGACAACATCATGGTTGGAAATCGGATATGGGAGGTAGAAATTGACATATTTTACTAGAATTTTGGAAAACAAAACGCATAATTTCATGGGAGAACTTCCTACTCTAACTATGAATACCAGGAATGAATCAGATGCTCCTATAATTGCTCTTCGAATTATGAATGAGTAAACACCAGAAACGAGCAATTATTAAATTAATTAAAGATTCAATCCTTTTTGTACCTTTTCAGATTATCTATGACCAGCTTTCATCTTTTAACACTCACAGAACGCAGATGTCAATTACAAGCTTTTTTAGAGCTGTTTCCTCGAAGGGATTTTGTGAGCGAGGAGCAAAGTGGATGAGGAGGGATTTTCCCCAAACAAGTTCTTCGGCAATCTTGTGTGGCGTGCTTTTTGCTCTGTGGGGTGCTGTGTGAGACGCATTGCCTTGATGAAACATCATTCTTTTTCGTTTAGCAAGAGCCGGTCTTTCCTTCCTCCTCAGCGGTTGGTTGGTGACGGTAGATTTGGGCAATAATGGTTGGTGCATTAGATGGCAACAATTCGAAGTGGATTGTGCCTTTGCGATCTCACCAGATTGAGAGACGAAGAATATTTTCCCATTAAGTTCCAATCCTGTCTCTGGCTCGGGGTCTTTTCCGTTACGAAATTTTTACCGTCTACGGCGCTTAACATTTTCACAAAGGATCCATTTTTCGTTAATCACCAGTAACCGGTCTATCCACCAAAACAGATGAAACAAGTTGGCGAGAATGGAATGTCAAGCTTGCAGATGTCAACTCGAGATTCAAGATTATTATTTTCAAGCAATCCATAGGCAGGCACCATTATCACTTTGAAGAACTTCTTTAAGGTTTCGATGATGACAGAGATGGACAGTTATATGGTTTCAACCACACTTAAATGCCAATTCACTAAATTACATAACACGTTTAGCTTCTTCAAGAAGCTGCTTATCATCAAACTCAGATGCACCGTGTCCGGTTCGATGTTCAAATTTGGAGAGGCCAAAATCGTTTTTATGCTTCCTTCCTTCCTTGTACTTACAATACATTATATGCAGCAAATTTTTTCTTGAGTATTTCCTTTTGAGAAGGTTTTAATCAAGCAAGTTTAACGTTTTTATTTTGTGAAATTAAATCTATTTGTTTCAAGGCATTTAAGTATTCGAATACTGTTTGGCTCCAGCAAACCTCATGAAACACTCTTAGAATTACGTTTATAATAACAAGGTTTGAAAATCGGACAGAACTAGTGGAGTGACACAATGTTTTCAACATTAAAAGCGTAGCTCAATATCCCGTCACTTATTTCGCATAAGCGCCAATAAGCGTCATTGGCACTTTACACCGGTAGAACCACCTATTTCCGTGCACATTCTAAGTTACGTACTTAAACGACATTTAAGTGGGCAACTTGTTGCCCATCAAGGGTCCTGTCAATGGCTGTGGTTTTCGCAAGCATTTCTCGAGTAGATGTGTTCATTAAATTTTGGGTTTCATTTCTTGCAAAGTGAAAATATTGAGTGGTTTCGATTCATCCCCTGATTGATATTGTTCATCAGAAATGTTTAGTTAAAGAATAGTTTGCTTCATTTATTCAGTCGGTTTAATCACATTTTCATGCAATAGTACATGAATTTAATAAGACCACTAATTCACTATTCGAGGAAAAATATAGTTCAACATATTTCGCACTAAAAGTTCTATTATGTTGGCACAAAAGTGATCTTAGCTGCACCAGTTTCACCATTAGAATTAAAGAAGAATCCACACATGATTCAGAAAATAGTCAAATTCCAGTAGAGGTTTTGGTAATCTAATCACTTTTACGCCAGGCTAATTTGATGAATCACAGTTAGATGGTGATCAGTGCTATTGGTCAGATGATAAAAGGCCCGCATCTATTTACCAATAGTGAGATTTTAGAATACATGAAAGCAGCACGGACACACAAACAACGTTGTCGTTTGTTATATATTACGGATGAGATCTGAGCAACTGATGTTATCCATTGCCCAGTGATACCAAGACACCAATTATGTGTTGGTAGACACACTACAGTCTTTGGATCGAAGTCTTTATGCAACGGAAACGCTAATATGCAGATATCCAATAGTGCGGCTGTAAATACCACTTATGAGTGCAAAATATCTATGAAGGCTCTTAACTAAATAGGGCTTCACGCATCCATTTTTCATTCTTGTAAATCAAGGCAACAGCCTTCGAGCTAGGGCTATGGACAAAACCAACCTTCTGATGGTTAGAACCGGGATGAGTCACCCCAATCGAAAGATTTCGAAATTTATCAAACATATCATAACGCATTGAACGAGTACGCATTTGTAGGTCAAACAAAGGTTACTTACCCACATAGTGTTAAGTAGCAGTTTTAGCTCACTGTACTGTACTTGTAATATGGCACCATGTCGAATACACTGTTTTCTCGTTGCCGTAGACGACCATATCTAACGAAAATAAAAGATTCTCTACTGCTAATTGAAACTGTTAGTCAAGTCGTGAACGCAGTATCTCATCTTTTAATTCCTTCAAAGCCGCATTCTAGACGTTCACGTAGAAAGAAATTCGAATCACAGTTTTGGTAAATCAGATTTGTCGTAGTAATCCAGCCAAGATCAGTTCACGTAAGTCTTTTGGAACCTTCGGCGAGTGGAAATCTTTGGGTAAGTTAAACAACATACATTTCCAAAGTTATTGAAAAATAAGATTATAATCGTACCATTGTGTTTAGTTGAAATCAAACGTTCGCCGACTCTCAGATTTTAGGCGCAGCTTCAAAACATAAGAAACTTGATGGAGAAGATGTGTAGATCAAAAATGCGTAGTGGGCCTTGTAAACCTGCTTCTTCTCATTCTGTTCCAGATTGCAGACCTCCAAGTTGAGAGGCATCCTTTGCCCTCCTGGAAGTGCACGACAGTGGATGGATGCCTAAAACATATTGGAGCGATTGCCTTCTAGTTTATGAGGA
>JAUOZQ010001232.1:0-16110 GCA_030710315.1 Anomotaenia brevis
ACAAGGATAATATCCCTACAAAGTCCTTTGGAAAAAATTGCCATATTTACTGAAAAATATAAATAATGTCTTTTCAGACATAGCGGATGAAAAAGTGCATAAGCAATAAATGAAAGAATTAAATACCAAAATAAATGGACTTTAAGACTTTGATATTAATTGATAAAAGAGGTTTAAGTTAATAATTTGCTTAAACACCTTTACTGGTATAATGAAGTAGAACCAATAGCAAAGATACGTCCTGGAATTAGTGTAGCACCTTATACTTCGTATGAATCACTCCGAAGAGAATGAACATTGAAACATTGATTCATGGACTGAGATGTAGGCCCAAAAATCCCACGCAAACCACCACAAAACAAATCATGTCCAATGCAAAAGTACTTTCTCTGACGGCTTATTTTCTCTCAGCTGTAATTGCAGCTGTACATTTATTCCATCATATACAATTCCAACCCTTAAATAAAATAACGCAATGTTCTTTGAATAAGAGTTTTCAACTATTTATTTTCTTAAAATCAAAGATTCTTTCACTAAAAATGACATGTCGGTTTGAAGAAAACATCAAATATCAAAAATTAACTCTCTGCATCCCCTTAAATTCAAATAAATTTACTGAACTTTATGCAAATATTGCATTTGTCCTCCATTAAAATATACATTTTAACAGAGATATTAAAATGCTCAGTAATAAATCCCAAATGAATCAAAAATTTATTTATTTTTGTTCTATTTTTAAAGCGAATTATCTTCACCGTACCATTCATGTAATCCTAACCATGAACTAGGTAAATATCAACGAATAGGTGAAATGCACATTTCATTTTTTTGATTTTATTGAAGCACTTATATAAGAAAATCGTCATTGGAAAGCTAAAAATGCAAAAATGAATAAAGTGATTTGTAAATTGATTAATTCCAAGACCTATCAAGAATGATTACAAACATTTCTAACAGGTTAACTTTTGATCATCGAATTTTGTATCGCAGAAATGAAAGGCGTACCTGGTGAACGATCCCAGGCTTTTTTAGAAAAACATCAATTATAATTGATTTTCAGTACTTTGCAATAAAAAGGACTTACAGATTTCAGTAAGATAATTGTGTAAAATATTTTTTAAATATAAAAATTTAAAATTATACATACTTTATGCAATTTAGGCTAAATGAATGTGTAACTATATTTTACATTCAAAAATAAATACTTGGATGGCATCCTTACCACAACCACATGCGAAATATGTTATAGTTACTGTATGAAATATTATAAATGAATTTGTATATTAAGAAAAATAATAGAATAGAAACGGAACTGCAAAAGCCAATTGAGAATACCAGTAAGTTCCAAATATAGTGATTATTAAAAAACAGCCGTCATAAAGCATGATTAAAGGATTCGATACAAGTAAATCCACGACGTTATAAGTACTGAGTTGTTTAAAAATGCTCACTGCCTACCTAAATTGTTCTAGTTGGATTTTTCATGCATTGAAAGTAGCCAATGGTCTTTTGAAGTGCAAAGAATTTTAAATAAATTAAAAATGCCTTCATAGAAGTCTAATCTAGAGTTCACTTTAAATACGTTGCAATAAAGATTTGATGTCTAATGCGATCTATAATTTCTTCCTGAAGCAAATAACGGTGTCTTATAAAATTGATTTGCGTAGAACTCGAGATCATAAAGAGATATTACAGCTACCTCATTTCATAAAACGATTTATATTATTCACTCAGTTGTTCTAATAAATTTGATTTTTGCTAGTACAAAGATGTTGATATTATAAAGAAAAAAAAAATACAAATCTAAGCATTTAACAATTTAAATTCACAATTGTGTTGCACTGTTTTGTCGCTTTATTTATCAGGATACATTGCCTCTTCGAACTCATCTCCTCTTAATTCAAAGTTGTTCATTCATTTGCCTTTTAAAATAAAATAACCTAAGAAATCAAAAGAAGCCCATGAAATGATACAAACGCATTTGTGTGCGATGTTTTATGGAAAGGTAAAACAAACACCGAAAGAAGCATTGAAAACATTAAATTTAAAAGATAATCACATAAATTGAAGAGACCATGCAGATGTTACTTAGACTTTAATCAGCGCGATTCCTTTATGATAGTGGGCTTCTTTTGAGCCCATAAAACCGTTTAATTAAAATCCCCTTCTTCTCTTGCGATTGATAGTTATGAACATTTGTGATGCTGTAACCGCCGTAGCCATTGTAAGTTAAGAAACACTAAACTTCATTTAAATAACTGATTTTATCCAGGAATAGTTGTTTAATCTCAAAGATAATCTCAATAATATTGCAGGATAAATCCCATACATATTCAGTAGAAGCAATTCATATTTTAATGTTCCACAGGTTTTTAATGTATGCTTCTATTAAAAATGACAATTTAGAAGTCGAAAACCGACCGAATCACACATTTGTTAGTGATCAAGAAGAGTTTTTGCAATTCCATTTTTATTTCGTTGTTCTCTTTGTAATAATATCAAAATTTCGACGGAAAGAAGTGAATAAGATTACAACGTATTACTTATACTTTAAATATATTTTTCGAAATAAAATTCGATTTGGTAGCCGATTTTAGCAATAATAAGTGGGACTCTACTTTGTGAATGTACTCACTTTCGGAAGTGCTAGCCTGACCATTACCTCCTTCAACTTGGTATGTAGCTGCTCCGCAGGAGTCGTATGTATGATACGATGAAACTGATTGTCAACGTGCTCCCAGAAGCTCCTCATTGACTGTTATTAATTTAAATGCGGTAGTGAAAATTCAACTATCAAGTTGCATTGTTAGCCGAGCGTGTATAAAATCAATGCATTCCCAAACTGTTCCATTATTTTTTTGTCGTTTTTTTCAGTTTTTCATTATCGGTTTTGTCGTAAAATTATTCGGTATAAAAAGACAAATTTGTAGTTTAACCGTTCGTTGAATTTTGACGCGTTTAACATTTCGTTTGCATGGTCCGTGGCATGAAATCGAGCATATATATATATATTTATATATATTTATATATATTAGTATCATTTTTTATAAATAGTATTTACAGTCTACAATACACCTTTTGTTTATATACGGAATTACTAGCTAAGCATTTATTCAATGGTTACAGATCTTAGATCTGATCTGTCTGCATTATTTAAAAAAAGCAGAAATTCCTTCATTATTTAATAATTAATAGGTTATCTTAAGTTATCATCGCCTTTTAGTTTGCAGTGTTTAAAAATCGCTAATGAAGAAGTGTAGTTTGAATGCTTATTTAATACCCACCTCGCCATATTTTGAACGAACACATTTCTGTCATTTAAGAGCTATTGCTGTGGTTAGGAGCGCCAGCAATATTGTGGTTTCTCTACCAGTAAGAGATGAGACGGGATGTAACAAGTGGAACGTGGATTGACAATGTATGCATTATGAGTAGAGCACAATAGGGTTTATATGTAATAGAAATAATGTTGACATGACTCATATAATCAAATTTGTAACGTAGTGTCCGATAGCTGTTTTAGAGGGCATTGTGTGAGCCTGAGAACGTGGCATAGACTAGGTGTCTAGACGGCTTAGCTAGTGGCACAATACTATGCTTAACATGTATATGCAAATGACAGGCTAATCGCTACTTTGAATTTCTTCTGTCTGGCAATAACGACGACATAAATCATGCTCAATGTAGAATCTTTGATTTGAAACTGCTCATTAGGAACTTATTTGTACTTTCAACTAATGTTTATAATGTATTCATTGTCTATGTCAGAAAATTCATTTAATAATATATATATGTTCTAAAATAATTATGGCAAATTAAAAAATGGATGTAGTTAGATGACTATTCAAAAGCAACGCATTTACAGGAACAAATATAATTAAAATAAATTTCAAAAACCCGGTTTTCTACGTTTCTTAGGATATTTTAATTTGTGATAAAACATTTCATGGTAAAACAGTTAACTATCTTGTTGCATTTTCAGCCAAATGTGGTGGGTTTTTGAATTGGTGAATTAAAAAAATATTTCATCCTTGTTTGATTTTGTCAGTCGTCCATTTTATTGGTTTAATCAAAAGTAGCTTTACTTAATTCAAAACGGTAAATATGCAGTTCACTTATTCATTAAATTCTAACAAGTTCAACATTAAATTTGGTTCAAATGTGAGGTTGCATAAAGTTTCGGTTAATTTTCACATAAATATCTGAAAAATTTTGCTTCGCCTAAGGGTTACACACGAAATAATGCAAAATAATAAAATGAACATAGGCATTTGTAACTGCTTTCACATACCATAAATTAAGGGTATAGTTTACATTAATCTTCGTTTTTTACAAGTAATATTTTCAGCTTTATATTGATTTGTAATGAATGTGTGACAAAAATCAAGCTTACGGGGCTCAAAGAATGTTTCGGTGTTCTCGCTGGTTAAGTTTGCATGAAGACTGGTTTACTTCTGCAAGAATATATTCCTCAATTGACAAAAGTGCATTTTGTTGATCGTTTTTCATAAGAAAAATATTATAATATGTATTTAAGGACGTTTGAAGTAGATAATTGTTGCGTTAAATGTCATGGATTTTGATAATTAAAGCACCTTATATAGGTGTCAATAAAGAGATGATGCATAAATTATGAAAGGCTTACAAAAGAGTAATATATGATTGTATATTTCTCTAGACATTATTCGTTGGTTCTGCTCTACTTCTGTCATCATGGCGTATATCCATCTAAGCCACTTTTATTTTCCTCAATTCGTTTCCATATTCTGTCCCAATTAGAGGTAAATTTAATTAGATGTTTATATCAACATGTTACGTTGATTTAGCTCTAATTCTGTCATCATTGTTTAAATTCATCTGTGTCAGTTTTCTGTGTACGCATTTTCACTGAGGTAAGCAAGTGCATGCTCAGAAGCACGAAATTAATTGATTTTTGATAACCAAAAATATTTATTTAGATGATTTACTAGTATGGTACACCGATATATTTAAATTTCCTATAAACAAAAATGTCGATTCGGAAAGCTCAGTTTATCCAAAAGTGCTGTATATATGTTTGTTATTCAACCTAAATAAAAGGGATTATAAATCATCTTAATTTACACTTGTAAAAATCATCTTTAATTTGTGACGCTAATATAAGGCTTAATAAGACTCATTCTATATTATATTTTCCCCAGCAAACCTTCTCAACTTTATTAGGAGTTATTATATTCCCAATACAGATGGCTCTTGCTGGGGCAAGATTTGCACTGGTTATAATTTCACTTTTCCATATTGAACACATAATGCCAACTCTCTGTTTTGATAACTAAATCCTTAATGAAGCATTGTGTAGAAATTTCAAGTTCAAATCCTAAGAGATGTAAAAAACCGTTTTCCGTAAGGAGGATTCAACAAGCAGTAAGAAGATAAAGTGGTTATCACTTTAAAGCCTTCCAAATACTTTCCAAGTAAGAGAAAACCGGGAAAGAACGTATTAACTTGTATTGGAAGAAATGACTAGCACGTTACGAAGGACGTCTTGCTTGCACGCCGTTGTACGAAGTTGTGTGCACTAATTAACGTGCCTGGGCACAAATTGTGACTAAGCGATCTGTGATTGGTTCGTTTGTGCCCTTGACCTTACATCAGCGTAACGCGTAAACACTACAAAGATTATTCAACAAATTTTTAGCAATCAAGTGCAGGTTATAAACGTCAACATTAAAGCTATTTTATTAAAATACAACATTCATCCATATATTTTTTACCAATATATGCAAAATAAAATTACTTAAAAAGAACTAAAGCTGTGCATGTTTGCTTTTCAATATGCATCCTACCCATTCATTTTTTGCAGCTAAGCGAAAAACACCATTTTATTTACCAAAGAATATGTATGAAGGCGAATCATTAATTGGAAGGCTATATATCTGCAAATGTCAAATTGTTAAAGCATGCCTTAATAAAAACTATTTATTTTAACCATATTTACTGCAAAAAAGCAATTAATAAATGCCGATATGAGGCTTAACATCAGCATTTTAACATTAGACAAGGTTTGAGACTCCAACAATAGTGAGGATTTGCCATAAATGTTTTGGTAATCGAGAATATTTTTAATCTCTTCTATCGGTTTTGTTAAAATATAAAATAGTCAGGGAGAAAAATCTTAATTGAAAAAAAATTATTCATGCTTGCTTGTATTAATAACCCAGAAAACGTTGTCTGTACTAAAAGCGATATTGTTAAAATTGCAAGCAATTTGTACAGCTTTAAGTTGAACTCGACTATACATTTCGTTACTGGACTCAAAGTTGAGCTGGAAATTTGCACTTAAAGTTCTAAATTACAACCACTTTTCATTTTCCATTTCCGTTTTTTTAGATTTCACTTTAAACTCTGATAAATTGGTCTAAATGCTAGTCATCAGAAGTTTATTAAAAATATAAATATTTATAGGTATATTTTTCCAGGGTTGTCTTTAAATAAATTATTTTCCAGTAACTGCGTTATATTGTGATGATCTTAATGAATAGTTATACTTTCAGTTAAAAAAAACCTTATTTTACCTTTGTTCGACCATAAAACCTATCAATGGTTGAGATTCAAAAAAGTTATTTTTATTTATATCTCTGATACAAAGTAGGATTGAGGAATTACGTTTTCAAAAAAGTTCACATTTGGTTAATACCTTTTGATGAATTTAAAAGGAAACAGAAAGAGAGTTAATCTCGTGATTGTTAATATGTTTTCTTTATGCTGACATCTCTTTTTTAGTTTGGGACGTAGAAAAGTCATTGATATAGAACAATAAGGATAGTTGTGATAAGTTATTTAATGCAAATTCTATTTTTTTGATTTTACGAAGCATTATTACCATCTAAGAATAATGAATTTGATATGGTGGATTAAAAATACATACTTTCTGATTTATTATAATTTTAACATGGATCAACATTAACTAAGTGTTTTGTGAATAAATAAATGCAAGATTTTCTCATCGGAAATCAGAAGATATTTACCATATACGGTATAATGGCCGAATCTCAAAAAACCATATTAACAAAATTACTCTTTAATAATTGTGACTGTTTTTCCATCTTTTTTTCCAAATATTTAAATAAAAGTTCCAGCCGAAATCATAGATATTGTGCTGCGCACTGGCCTATCTTCTCTCTGTTATAATTATATGGGGAAACTTTTTCTGTCTTAGTGTAGCATCAAAGAGAATTTGACGAAAAATGATTCTTTACAAATAGAGGAATTAATGTTTTAAAGAAAACCGGCCTTGATTTTGAATTCCGTAAAAATACGTTGCCTGCTGAAACACTTATGATAAATCACAATACCCGTTTAATGTAAACCTACATATATTATTTGTTTAAAACAATGGAAATCAAAATAATTTGTTAATTTTTGATCTGTGAAAGCAAAAAATGGAAAAAAATGCTCTGTTTGTGTTCGTTGACAACTTACATTTTACTTTCATCTGATTTTTTTTTAAATTTTATTTTATTATTTATGGGTACGACATACACTGAGTTTTTGAACGATTGTTTGTTAACACCGTTGTTTGAAATTTAACCATTGTACCTTACATACAATGTAGCTTTCAATTTCCGTTTAGGAAATTAAACAGTATACAACCCATAACTTATAATTCATGCACAAAATGAATCAACTTAATGAAAAGCGGTGTTTATTTTTACAGAAATCAGAATGTGTAAGGTTTAATCTACTATTAGTAATTCAGCAAAATGTTCATAGAACAGTACTCCCTTTCCTGAGCTAATTTCCCCTCACTTATCGAAAAATGTGAGCGGCATGCAAAATCTAAAGCGGTTACAGCTCAAGGGATATTTCATCAGAAGAAAAATATTCCTAAATTTTACTTTGCTAACAAGCCTTGTATGTTCGAGGATGAAAGATTATCAATAGATGGGATTAATGAAACCGTATTTTATACCTGCGGTAAAACCAGAATTTGTGATTAACGTTTACAAACAAGTTCACTTTACTGCTTAATCTATAGTGTCAACATTTTTACCACTGCGGAATGCTTTTGCAGTCGGTAGCAATATTGTATTTCCATCAAACACTCTTTTCAAAAATCTTAATTTTCTACCTCGATATCTTGCATTTCTTTTTAACTTTAAGTTGCATATATACCAGAAGAAAAATAAACTCGCTAAGACTATTTATGTGCTTTTAGTTAACACGAGTGAACAGAATCAAGCCTTGCTTTTTAATAAAGCTTAAATTGAAAATAATACTGCCCTATTAGTCATTGGTCAACCATAAAATCCAATCCTATCGACTACGTTGAATTAATTAGTTTTGTGCTCTTGCGCACACACGTGATAACGTCACAGAACAAAGAAACAAAAGGAAAGAAAGTATGCTTTTATACGGCAAATTGGATGGGTCTGCACCATTATGGCAGGACTAGAGCAGAGCAAGAGAAATATGATTGCCTGTTAGTCGAATGTTGCCCTCAATCATGCCTTGAAAAATTGATGTTACATGAATGGATAATGGGGACGAAATTTAGAATGGAAACGTAAGTATTCAATTTAATGACATTTTCTATTGAAGGGAATATCGCAATTACATGCGTCATCTCCTTGTTGCTACTCAAATAAATGCCTAAATAACCGGAAGTTTTGATATGTAAGTCAACAATTATCTTCTTTAAATATCTACCTTTTGAATTATTAGATAACTTTTTATGAATAACTTAACAGGTTGAAAAGCTCCTATTTGTATTTCTATTTTAGCAGTAATAAGCCTTTTACAGGAAGCAAACCTATTTTAGATAATATCAACAGCAGATAAATTTTAATGCGCACCGCCTCAATGGTATAACGAAAGTACCACTAATTTCAGCTTTTGGAGATTTATGCCTTTATCGACAGCGTTGTGTTTCCTTTTGTGATGCTTTACTAAATTTCACGATGCAGTTTTAGCTCTTCATATTATCCTTCTTTTTGGTATTACCGATTAGTTTATTCCAAAATAAATATTAAATGATATTAATATATAATGGTCTTAATCCTAAATAACTTTGTAGTACATATGCGTTGCGCTGATGAGGATACTTACTTCAAGGTCAAGGACACGAACGAACCAATCACAGATCGCTTAGTCATAATTTGTGCCCCGTCACGGTAATTGGTGTACACAACATCGTACGACGGCGTGCAGACAACACCTCATTCATCCTCCCATCCCTCGTTTTCTCTTACCTGGGGAAACCTTTGGAAGTTCTTTAAAATGATAATCACTTTAACTTACTTGTCTTATGACATCTCTTGAAATATTTATAGGTGCCGCCAAAACTTCGATTTTTTCTGTTCTGGAGAATTTTCGTCTTAACACCTTTTATTTCACAAAAATTTTCTTTGTTAATACAATTTTCCTACATATTAATAATGTTCATTTTCGAATTCAGGCTAAAATAACTACACATGTTTAAAATAAGTACTATGAAACCGTAGAATTTTCTTATGAATTTAAAAATTGTTTTCTATTTCATGCCTAAAAGTCTAGCCATGAGTTGAATTTCAACAGTACAATAATAGAAGTATTAAATAAAAATTGAAGGTTTTAACTACCTTGTTATTTTTAAATTTAAATCCATTCTTAATGAGAAAATAAAATGAAAATTAAATCAATTTTTTTCGTTTTATATGTCTCCCGTTGCAGAGTTGTTTTAAATGTGAGTATTAACCTCCGCAGAATCTTCGATATTCATGAGCATTTCCAGATGGAAATTTTATTGAATTTCATTTTTATTATTGTTAACTATCTGGACCTGGATATGATAAATAAAATATTTAGAAATCATAATATTTACAACATTGTAAATATCTACTCACCAGCGCAAGCTAATTAAAGTGAAAAAATTGGGTATCCTTCTTTATAAAGTCGAAACTTTACCTGCTATGTACTGACCATTCCAAATTGAATTCCTGGAAGAATAACGCCGACAAATAATAACTTGCTAAAAAACAAGCAAATAAGTGAACTCACTCGGTTCTAAAAGAATTCAAATGTTCTTAATTTATTTAAACCCTAAATTTAAAGAAATTAAATATCTTACTGTTCGCAGCCAATGCTGAAATGTACAAATGTAGAGGGAAAAATTGTAATTTAAGTCCTACCATATCCAAAAACGAAAATAGGTCAATATTCCCTTACTAGCTTAAAAAAGTTTTTAATTCACTATTTCATTTAAACAATGATCTATACAATTATACCAGCAAACTACATTTAAAACAGTAGAGAAAAATATCAACACTCTGAGCATTTAATGTAATGTAATGTATTATTATATAATGCTAGGATTAGGATAGCCGATAGCTAAAGCTTTGTGTTTCACAAAGTGTGGATTAATCAAAAAGACACAATTGACTATGAAACCGATGCCATCGGTTTACTGTCTTTCAGTAATGTGCCGAATGTTCAGCAGACTGCGAGGTGTCCAAGTAAAATCGTCATTCCGATTAAGCCGCCAATTAAGGCAGACAATTTGGATGCATTACAATACAAGGTGCAGTTAAAAGTCGAATAATTGTCACATTTTAAGAACCTGAGAAAAATGCTGTTGATTAAGTTGTGAAGGCCGCCATTATGGTGTTACGCTCCCGCATCTTCATATATCTATGCATTTGTTGTTTTTGTAAAGGATTTGTCAGCTTAATCTGTTTCAATTTTGCTTTGAATCATACACAGAATTGCCTACTAAAATCTGTGTATCAGACCAAACATAAGTGGCTTCATTAAAGTTAAAGCTGAATTTTGTGTATGGTACAGTTAGCCAAATTTTTATTTAAATTCTCTTAAAATGAAAAAAAATTAATTGCGTGTTAAATTTTAATAGTGACTTTGGATGGGTACTCTTAATAACTCCCTAATGAGTTTTAAGATTAAAAAGCCAACAACCGTGAGTGTTATCCTTATTTAAATTCTTAAAATGAAAAGAAAAGTTAAAACGAGAAGATTTCGATTAAAAATAATATTTATTTGCAAAATAACCTTAATTTCCACCATTTTATTGGTTCCGCTATCCTTAATTGGGTCGTAACCCAGACGTTGCTCTCTCTTACTCATCGTGAATCACGCTTACAGTTCAGATGTTTATGGATTCCGATGGGCCAACTTGTAATCCGTAGCTGCACTCTCCACCAAGGCCTTTAAGTTGCATAAAGTTGTTTCTAGTAGGTGCCTGTGTGCACAGTATTCCATAATTTGTATCTTTTTGCCAGTAGCATCCAGATAGATTAGAGTACTCGAAGACATTTTCCAAACCAAATAGTAATTTTACTTATCGATTGGATTAATGGAAGTTGCCTACTTATGATTGTGCAAGGCTGAATCTGTTTATTATAAATCAAATGCACAAAAGCAAATTTAAAATGGCCATTTTAAAAAGAATAAAATTCTTACAAGCATTGTAAAAGGGTTACTTTTGAATGTGAATAAAAGGGGCTTACCAAGAACCACTGAGTAATACCTAGAATAGAAGCAGATGCAGTATAAAAAACTTAAAATTAGTGCAGTGTAATGTCGCTCCGACAGCAATAAATTTGATTGACGCAAAAGGGCATCAATTTGAAAGACAGGCAAATCAGCCAGACACTATAATTTTGCTTTCCATTTTTTATAGCTCAATTGGTACAAGAAGACCCCAACTGCTTTTGTATTTCTAGTCTGGTAGAGAATTGCAATTTTTATAACATAAAAATATCTTTTCATATACCTCTTTTCTGAGGTTTATTTCCTCTCATGCAATTGAGTCAGAGTGAGGTTCGATGCTTTCTTTCTAAGCGTCTGCAAGGCAGTAGAGAATGAATAGATGCCATGTCCGAAGACCTTGTAAATTAAACTCTAAGTTGGGTCATTTACTCGTTTATTGAACGAAGGTTTGTTTTTACAGTGAATAATTGCTAATTTACTCAAAATGGCACTGCATTTACGCCATACTTCATTCCTAGACATGCGTTTTACTGCATTTGAATTAGACTTGTTGAATTAGTTGGGAAAAAATCTAAAGCCACCAATGGTACGATCAGGCATGTAGTGCCATTTAAATAAGATTGAAAGCTCAACACCGTGTGATTAGGCATTAAGTTTCTGTTTACTAGCATACCAAAAATGAGTACTCAAGTTACGATTAAAGTTTTTAGAAATCACTACCAATTTTCAATATAAAATACCGAATCCGTTTTCCTAATTTTGATAATTCTAGCTATGTTCGCCTCCTTCGGGTAGGAGCTTCACAAAATTGCCGACGCTTTAACCGAAATTTGTTTTGATCAGAATTATGCAAGATAGAAGTACCCTCTCCAACACTAAACAGGGAAGCGACACGGAATCAGCGCTCCTTAGATTTAAACCGATAAGAGGTAGTCATATAATAATTATTTACAAATATGATGATAATTATATCTGATGATTATTAGTAATAATATTACACACATAGCATTAAAATAAAATAAATATTTGCATTTTAAAACAATTATTACATTAACAAACAGATTAAGTTGCAGGCGTTGGGAGGTTGTTTGGCACTGCCAATAAGTTTAAAGAGACAATGAGTTACGAGACTGACCATTTAACCTTGACCTGGGCCTCAATCCTTAGGCCCAAGTTTTAGTTTGACCTAATGTAGCGCAATTGGTTATTTTTATATTTTATAGGACATGTAGAATTTGTGGAAAATTAAGAATAATATTTGACATAAGCCGGAAAATTGCTGCTAGGCATCGAGCAAAAGTTGAATAGTTGTTAAACAAAGTATGACCCCATTGAGTGGAATCCGTACCTATCTAACAAATGCGGATATTGTAAAAGATGTAAATTATAATACGGTTGAATGTTATTTTAGAATGACAGCTTTTGCCGAATCAGAATTTTCGTACCAATTAACAAGTTAAATTAATTTTGTTGTTTTATTTTTAAAGGGATCAATTAAAATAAGCTTCTTGTGTAAGGAAGTGTAATATTTTACTTGATAAATCTTCCATTAATTTATTTACACTGTCTAATTTTTACGATTTTATGTTTACAGTTTCACTTTGAAAAAAACATGGAAATGATTTTCATACGACATCCTCAAGTAGCTAGTACAAATACTAATAATCAAATCAGGTATCGACTTCTTTGAATTATTTGGCCGATTTGAAATGCATATTATTATGACTTGATGTTTGAATGAAAGATTAAATGAAAATTAATAGAATCAACTGCTGCAATCCAGTACCTCAAATTTGTAATTTTGTTTAATTTTAAAAGACGTACTTGTGCATATTCAGTGTTTAAAAATATTATTTTAAAATGAGGATTAACAAAATGCTTTTGTTTATCATTCTATGATTTTTCAGGATTAAAGAAATAGGTATTTTGGGTTCTTAAAGCACCGGCGGCATTGAGAATATAGGGATAAAAGTGTTGACTCTTATTTAATTATCATTAAGCAATTTTAAGCTAACTGGAGAATGCAAATTCAAATTTCTCATTTACTTAAACGCTTTATTTGAAATAAAAATTAGCTTATTTGATTTTTTAAATGGTCAAGATGACCGAATTCTGTTGTGTGTTGTTTTGGCTAGCCTGTTGCTTTTTGTGATAATTTTTATTTTGCCAAATATCACTGATCACGTGTAGCTGAAAAAGGTTTTTCCAAGAGAAATAACTTTTATTATTAATATTTCAGTAAGTAATTTTCGGCAAAAGCTTACTGTTATTAACAGTTAGTAGAAGCAACACATAAAATCATAGATCTACGAATTTTACTTGCTGATCCTTATTTTTTGATTTTTGCATTTTTCGCATTATAAAAAATTCATCTCATTTTAAATGTACTGTCAAACTATATAAATATGCTTTAGCAGTTAGAGATTATGTATGCCAAATGCGTCAATTTAAAGAATTCAAATACTCTTTTTCACCTGAATTTTTTGCTTTCCTAAAATATCATGCAAATGATAAAGCGTTTTTAACTCAGTCCTTGGCATTGTATTCAAAAAGAATTTTATTAAAAGATGGTGAAAAAAGTTAGCTGAAATTTGATTTTGCCTAATTATTTGTTGGGAGAAAAACGAAATGTTCTCATTAAAAACAGTAATGATGCAATTTTATTATGATTTAATAAACATAGCAAAATGCATTTTATTCGTTATCGAATTTTAGTAATTTTAGCCAACGAAGGTAAATAGCTGTATTAGTAAATGAATTTTGTTCGCTTAAAGCACAATTATTGAGCGTTTATTACATCAGCTTTCATAAAAAGAAATAACGATAATATATATATATGGGATGATAAATTAAATGATTCACATCCTTTTAAGCATATTTTTTGTAAAGCTCTCTATTTATAAGGATATAAACATGCATTTAACTGCCAGTATAGGTAATAAAGATTCGGTAACCCCACATCAATTAAGCGAAGTTTTATATCTCTGCTAGAGCTAGAAACGGTTCATAAATCAAAGAAAGCTTATCAATTTAACTTTATTGTCACGAAATTAAAAAAAGTGGTGACCTTTTTCTGACGCTATTTAGTCATCGTCCATGAATTTTGATTTAATAAATTACCACCTTTTGGATATTCACTATTTGGTTTGGTGCCCATGAAAAAAGATGTTGCACACGAAGTCAAATGATGAAAAGCACAATGTAGATATGCAAGTTGCGCTTATTTGATCGCGCCGTATTACGGGTTGCCTCAATGGCCTATGATATGACTAGTTTTGAAATAGACCTCTTGCAATTTTCCTGGAATCTTCAAGTAGAGATTTTGGAAGTTGTATTTCTATGGGTGGTTCGAACCTCACTTAGCGTGGAAAAAGTTACAAATTTCTGTTTTCTCCTTTTATTCAGAAACACTTCATTTCAATTTCATGACAGTTCTCATCTTTACCCATTTCAAAATTCAACCACATTATGCTTGCAAAGAGTAGATCTGCAGGGTTTTCATTGATAAAATATTATTGTCAAGAGTGTTAAAGCGTTTTGCCAAATGCCAGACTATAACAGTATACTGTTGTCATACAAAAAATATTTATCGCTTGCGTTTAGGTGGAGGGTATCTTTAAACGAAATTTTTAGTAAATTACAGGCATTTTCTTTCCTTTGAAACCTATATTTTTCATGGTTTGCTACAAAAGCCAAAAGAATAGTTAAAGTGATCTAGGGATGCCAATGAATTTACATAAAATGTTCATGCTTTTTTAAAAATGGAAATTTCGATGGACTTCAGGAAATAGATCTTATGAGATAAATGTGTTTTGAAAAAGCTCTTTTGCACGTCAGAGCTAATTCTCATGAAATATATCAATAATAATAATACATATCGTTTAGAGATTGACAAACTTTTTAAGAAACTAGTTCATTAAAGCTGCAAGAGCATGCCTGCATAAAACAAAATATTTCGCCTAAATTTTAGGGCACTGAAATAATTGTTCACCTCTACTTATTCAACACCGATCAAATTACAAATGCAGATTTAGAAATAAATCCGATTCTTGTTTGTTTTGATTAACTTTTGAGTCTATTATTATTGTATACCTATTATGAGGCTTTACTTCACAATTGTATTTTCATAAATTTCCATTGAATACACAAATTACGGGAATGGAAAATCGGACCAAATTTCGTCGTGTAATATTCATCAAGTCAGCCTGTTGACTGCAGTCTCATAGACTGCGCTTTTAATAATATATAATATAACCTGTCCTTGACCAATTATATTGAATGCGTTCACCACTGCTTGTAGGAGATGTAGATGCGGGCCGGCATGTTTGTTTTAAAAACTGGCTCTGATAATTAATTTTGTTTAAAATAGCTCATGTAAACACCCTTATTTATCAAATGAATTCCGGTTTTAATAATGTGATGCATTGCGGGTCCTAATAAATGACAGATTTAAAAAAATTGTATAAAAATTATTTTCTTGCATGACAAATAATGTGTGCTATTAAGATATAAGCGTTGCTAAATATTTTTTTCAATTAATAAATATATATAGTACATAAACATTACTGTTTTCGTTAACGAAGAAATGGATTAAAACGGTTTCGTTATTATGACCCTCAAGTAATATCCATGCTCTACCAATTAAAT
>JAUOZQ010001233.1:0-16022 GCA_030710315.1 Anomotaenia brevis
AAAGAATGGTCGCATATTCGTAGGCATATTTGTCACTTTAAATCCTTACATAAAAACATCAGGGCAATGTCTGACAATCTTATGGCATTCTTAAAGCACGCAAAATTTAAAGTATCCGCTACAATAAAGTGAATGAGCGATGTTTCTCATGCCGCTTTTTAAATATGAAGAGCGTTGCACGGTCTTCTACAAGACTGGCACAATGCTGCCAGTTCCAACCATGAGTAAAACAATTACTTTGATGGTAATTAATGAATATGGAAAAAAAACATTTATTTCGAGTCAGCAGTACCAATGAATCTACAAATGCAAAAGCGAAATGTTGTTGCTCAATTTCAGGTAAGAGAGAAGTTGCTACAAGTAGGATTGTGATGGGTGCAATCACACCATAAATGCGCCAAAAGAGTGAATGGTGAAGAATATCTTGCGATTATCTCTACCGTGCTCTATTTCATGAAGGAATGCAGCATGGACATTGATATATCAACCAGCTCAGAAGTGAACATGAACTTGAGTTAAGTAACTTAAATGCACTCATTATGGTGTTGAGAACGACGTGTAGTAGCACAAGACAGATTTGCCTTTCTGATATATTAGCAAAATTTGAACTGGGATGTGGAACAACTAGATGGAGCATCACTTGGGCTGGCTTTCTAACTGAGTCTATAAGGGGAACAATTTGCAGTCAATAGCAGTGGAGAGTCATTAGAACATTCTTAGAGTCTCGCTGAAGGATCTTACTTGTGGTCTAAATTTCGTTTCATTGGTGGTCTGAGCATCGTCATTCGCTGGATGCACTGGCGTTCCTTCAGAAATTTCACCCATTTGGCTTGTGTTTCTAAAAAGAAATCAAAGAAAAAATTTTCATATTTTGATGGCACGGACTAAAGAATAAGCTGCAGAAGATTATTTTAACTGAAATAATGCAAGAAATAGTAATAATATTAATAATTTGGGTTTGATATCAGTGGACTTATTGGTGAACAGAAGAAGGAATGATCTCGAGAATGTGAAGGCCTCGTTCTTATGAACATGAGAGCATTCAATTAAAATTGAACTCTTGTTTTATTATGCTTGGTCGAGCCATAGAACGCCGTAACCTCGAGTCACTACGATAAGCCAGTTCGATTTAAACAAAACTGCACTTCTATGAGTCATACAGCTTTGCCAAACGTTAGACAGATAGAGGATTATCAATTAAAACAAAATGATGTTCATGGTTAACTTTAAGTAAATGAATTGGGCTCCGTCAACCGGACTCTATCGGACTAACGAAAAAGGAAACCTCGCAAAATCAAGAGGCCTAATTGCATTTTCGGATTCTGACGGAAAGCAAATCTTAGATAACAAGCAGCAGCTTGATGCCTACGTACATTAAAACCCCTTACGCATAAGTAAAATTTTTGAATAGGATTGCATCAATCTTAAATAACCTTCGTGGTCTTTAGTACACAGAGAGGATGGGTAGCAACATTCACAAATTGAAGTGGAAGTCATGCGGAGCGTTCTCGAAGCACTGCCTTTAGACGCAGCCGATATACGTGGCTTCGCACATTTTCACATTCCTCCTTCCCAAGAACTTCCTGAGCGATCTTCGGTTGTGCGTCTCTATCAGCCTGAAAGGAAAGAAGGTTCTGAAAGTCCATACCATCGACTGGCAGAAATTTAATCAACCATCTTGCTCACGAATTTTTAAGGTAATTCCTGAGGAGTCGTGTGGGTACTATCCTTACTGATGCAACAAAATATGTTTTAGTTCTAAATTGTGGCACTATCTGCAAATTAATGGAAAATTTGAAAAATCCTATTTTAACGAAACTAATAAAATATTTCGCTCAACTAATAGCATTAGCCGAAGGAAACAGGTTCATCTCATACTGATTCTGGATCCGGATTTTCTCTTACACAGCTACCACTAATTTTTTTCAAATTAAATGAATTGAAGTGTGAATTCAAAAAAATTAACCGCACATGGCTCTTTAAAAGTAATCTTAGCTTCTGAGCGTTCAGAAACTTTTGATGTAATTAAGTTGAGATGCTAACCTTAACAGGAAGTATTCTATCGTATAACCTAAGGTGACGAAAAATGGTATTACTTCAATATGTTATTATTATTTCTAATTAGCAACTAGGAGCAAATTTAGAATGGAAAGGTGAATTAAAGAGGTGAAATTTGTAATTAATCGACCTAGCAATTTTAGATTCTTTTAACCTGTAGCTGCATTTGAAGATTTACCAATACTTCTCTTTAATTTGTTTTGCAGTTCTAAAAGGGTTTCAGAATATTATAAAAATACAAGTCTCACTTTTTCTGCAATTTAATAAAGCAGAAGACAGTAAGGCGAACATCGGGGGTTATAAAGAAATTCAAAATTAATTATAGCTTCGGTTTTAGTTATCCAAACATTATTCTCTTTTAAAAATCAAAGCTTAGGCTTGATGGATGGTTTACTCCGATGCTCAATGATTTTCTATGCCACCGTCATTTTTCATTAATTCTCTTAGTAGACGTCTATGCCAACACAAATCGAAATAAGGTATAATTGGTCAGATCTATATTAAAGTTTTTTTAGAAATGACATATTCTGTTAAAACTTTAAACGCAAGTTGCAGACATCTTAATTGAAAAAAATATTAAATGGGTAAAAGTGTGAACGCGATTTATTAAAGTGCATCGTCGAAATTTGCTAAATAACACATTTTTTCGAAAAAAATAGTACAAGATAGGTAATCGGTTCGTTGAAAGTATATTTACAGTGCATACGAAACTGCGGAATAGGGAGTAGCGTTTTTTATCTGGAATGACGCATCAAGAACTATGCCGTTACGTATCCATTCAGTAAATCATATAAAGAAGCTCAAATGCAGTAATGGTTTATTCTCTAACTGAGTGTAGCAGAAATCTGACAGGATTATTCATATGATTTATTCGTTAGAAGCTGAACCCCTATAATCGTTAAAGAAGCCTAATTGCTGCCTAAATAATGGGGAATCCAGACTTACTCGCTGTTGAATAAAACTCACTTTGAATTCATTGACTGGCTAGCAGCATATGTAGTTGTTTTTTTTATGCCACTCAGGCTGAACAGCGTAAGCTCGGCAAGCGACATGAGATGCCAACTCAAATTAGTCAAATCATATGATCACCCTCCCCTTACGATTACAAATTAATCTCCCTTTGTTTCACAGCGAAACCGGTTTTAGCTGATCCGGTGAGTGTGATGGTTGACGATGCAGATAAAACGCTAGTTGTTCAATGAGCAAAATTAGAAAGGGACCTGTGGTAACCAGACACTAGCTAGACAACCCAAAACGAGCTACTTGATTCCCTTTCCACCAAACCAAGCATAAGAAAAACACGACGTGATCAAAAAGGTCCCCCTCATAATGGTCTGGAGGTATCGTTTAACCCCTGGAACGATATCTCTAGCAAGATCACCCCCAAGTGGCCATCGCACTGCCAATTCACGCGACCATTGCTGCCACCATTTCAAGCTACCTGCCCAAGTTCCTAATCTCCAAGCATGTCCTTCAACTCTTCAATCTACTCAAACCGCTGGTCTATTGCTTCTTCCCGGATTGGCTGACGTGGAGTACTGGCACTGTCCGCCGCACTTCCCTCAAGTTTTTCTCAATGGAATACGCGTTGCTTCTGCATTGGCTCTGGTATAAGACACGTTTAGCATTTTCTTAAGACAATATTCTAACCTCCAAATGCCATGCCACAACTGCATCTCACTCTGATCGACGACAACGAGCCCCTTCTACTGAATACCCATGGAAGCTACTCAATCGGATCAACGGAGACTAGCTCCATCAACAAGTTCGAAAAACACAACAATTACTGGTAGGACGCCATTTCGCTCCTTATACTAACCACAACCAATAACCTACTTTTCATCAATATTCAAAAAACCTGTGTTTTACTGCATTTTCACTAGGTATTTCACTTTATCATCCAATATTGTTGGGTTCACGTCTGAGCAGCTGACGTCATGCTGATTTGGCGATGAAATTAAGGGATTGGTCAGACCTCCACAATACTCCTCTCCTATTGTGTTTCTATTTCCACTGGTAGAAGAAATGCTCTGTAAGTAGTTAGGATAAAAGCCAGTCAGTCAGCAATTGGAGGTTACAGTGGAAGTAGTTATAGGGACTAGGCAGAATAGGAGTAAGATCTCGTTTTGCTGGTAGTATTATCACAGTGGATTATGTCGTCATAGACGAGGAGCCTTTCTAAGGATACAAGAAAGGGGTAGATAACTGCCTTATAATGGATGCAAACAGAGTGATGGTGTCCTTCCATTCTATGTAGGAATAGTTCGTGCATTGGTTGATGACGCTAGTGACCAGCGATCCGATTTATTTGCTTTTGAGCGTATGTATCGAGGTCCGTGTGCGAACATTTTCAGGAGACAAGTGGCCGTAGATCCCCTTGAGATACGTTTGACTGTGGCATTTGAACGTTAGAAGACAGTCCACATTGGGCTGAAGGACACACACTCCAACAGAGTAGCAGCTCGTTCCATTCATGCGCAGAATACAGTCTTATTTCACAGTATAAACTCCACTGAAGCTCAGGTTCCCCAAACGAATCGCTTTGTTCCTTTTGCCTCAATTTCAAACTAAGTGCTATTGGTGGAAAAATCATGCTCATTTAGTGACTTGAAACATGGGAGGAAATCAACTGAAAGTCAAACAACTCACATTTATTCTAAAATCGTGTTTCACAAGCGTAATTTGTGCCGTAATTCGATGACTTTTGACAGGTTGAGTGGAAATCAACATTTTCTTGGTAGTGTGCAAGTAAAAACCTAGTTCCGTAAAAAAATGTTACTGAAAGCCTCTGCGATTTTGCTGTTGGTGAGAGAAGGGCTTGTTGGATTGTTGGCGTATGATAGGCTACAAGGAAATACACATTTATCAACATGTAATGGTAAAGATGTGCTAAGAAATATGATCCTACCCGATATTGCAACTACTAAGCCCAGAATTGTGATAGGTATCAGAGTGCTAGAACACATGTTCCGTATGGTGAGAATGAACCTGCTGAGAACATGACTGCTTATATAGAGCATGTGCAAACACTTTTATTGCATAGTGTTGTTGCAGGAATGGTTCCAAATAACTCCGTCGGCGATAGAAATAAATGCAGTCTTGTAAGCCTTCCATGAGAGCAGGAAGTTGCACAACAAGTTCAGTCCCACCTCAAGGAATGTATGTTCCTCTTTGAATGCTTTCAAGGTTGCCACTACTATTCCCACTGGGTACAACTAATCAATAAGCAGTTTCCCTGAAGCCATAATGCAATGCATATTAATCTTTTAATATAACTTTATGCAGTCTTCTCTACCCTTTTTGATTTGTACAGCTACTCAAACAAAAACCACAACACTACAAATTTCATTTATATTAAACTTTCACTTTGCTCTCTACACATTAAAATGAACTCGGTTTACTGCTTCGGGCAAGACTTTCCCAGATATCCCACTTCCTTGAATTATCAATTTCAATAAGTAATTAAAAAACTTTCGAGAACTACGACAAGACTGCAACTTGCAAGTCAGAAGCTTATTGATCCCATTTTTGAGTTTCAGGTATTCCACAATTGATGAAAAATGGAAACGTGAATTAAATATTTCTTGTGACCACTTAACGGATCACTTCTTGGCACTGAAATTACCTGAACAAATGATTCTTCAAAGACGAGTTGGAAAATCTTGATTTGAGTAGTTTGTATTTTAACTTTAGTGTATCTTAAATACAAATATTAAAATCTTACAACTAGGTAACTTTTACCCACACTCTTAGTTCAATAAAGCTTCTTTGAATGTGATCGCATCGTCTGACATTAAGGCTTTGTTGCTGATCGCCGACACAGATGGATTAACTCTACCCCTCATAAGCTGGTCCCACTACCAGGGGAAAAGAGGAGACGTGCGCTCCGAAATTTCATACTTTGGTAAGGATTGCTTAAAGAGACCAAAACCGAGGTACGTAACCAACATTGTGGCACAACAGAGGTGGCGGAATCACACTGACGCACAACGACCATTACGGAGACACATTGGCGTTCACATTTACTTTCACTAGAAAGGGGATACATTAACCATTAAGGGTGAGACATTAACGAGGAAGGAGGTGGATTTTGCCACCCGGCTAGCGAGAGTCAACCGAGCCATGTCCAGTCCTACAACCTTTCACAACTTCAAGCTCAAATCGCCTGAGTTCTCCTTAATCTCAAGGAGAAACAGCCTAGTACTCAAACCCTAATCACTGGTTAAAACATGCTCACGATTTTAAGTCCACTGCTAGAAAGTGGTACTTAATTTTGGCCTGGAAAGAGAAAACAATTTCTATGAAAATTCCCAAAAATACTGAGTGGAAGTGAACCAAGACAGGTCATGCATAGTGCAATCACAAAAATATGCACAAAATACCTACAATATGTAACTGCAGAACATTGCTCACCTCAAAGCGTCGATGAACTTTAGGCTAAATACAGCTCTTGAAACCAGTTATCGATGTAAAAAGCCTTACGTAGTTTGGTATTTGATAGTTCCCAAAGGATAGCAAGGCGCCGATCAGCAGCATGCATAAAGTAAGTTGCATTAAGTGGGGAGGCTCTGCTATTTTGCTCTAAATATGATTTTTATGCTGCGGTTGTGTGTGTTGAGATGCGGTCTCTCTGTCTGAAGCAAATTTTATTGCTTTCAGGTAACCATCCCAACGATTCGTCAACTATTTCAATTCTCGTCCTAAAATAAGTCAGAACCTTACTGCAAGTGTACACAGCTTAAAGAGAGATAACTAAACTGAATTGCAAATGTCTAGCCAGTGTTCCATTTCGTGAAGTGTTTGCTAGATAAATGTGATTGGTAGCGAAGAGCAGCGAATGAATTCTGTGGTCCAAATGGAGGACCATAGGCTTGGAATCCTTGCAAAACACAATTGTTTCTTGCAACTTCGAGGAACGGGGATTTATTTGGAACGTCGCTGGATTCGTTTAGGTGAAGTTCATCAACCGTCAAATCCAGGTAAACTCTACGCAGCCCTTGAATCTTCGATACTTTGATGAAATTGTAAGAACCAAATGGTTTTTCATTGATTAATAATAAGCGCAGTGACTGGATGCTTTGCATCAAAGGCTTAAATTTCATGGATAGCAGACAAATTTTGGAAACAAACATGGCAAGAACTCTAACAGCATTTTACAACTGAGGAAATGGTAGTGCATAACAGTCAAACGTCTAGCGTTCTCGAAGCTTGGCAAACTTTAATAAATATAAAACGCCTAAGTAGATGCGCTTAAACATTCATAAATTCAAAAATACATTTTGAATTTACCAGGCGATGTTTTATTAAAATGTTTGGAATATTTGTTGAAGCATTTCGCTTAATTTCAATAATTAAGTCTATGTTTTATTTAGTGCATAATTTGATGGGTAAATGAAATACTTGACAAAATATGTTACTGTCAACTTGAAGAACATCACTCAAAATTAGCCCAAATATAATTAAGTCAATCATTTATTCCCTTAGTTCCCTACCTTAATGCCCATTTTTAGGACAGAAACACTTAAACTGGTTTCACCCTCAGTTCTTAGCTCACAAGTATTACGAAACATCATTCCTGATTGTGAAGACTATAATCCGAGAAATAATGTATAGGGTACTTAATAATCTGGATTTTTTAGGGCCTTTCCAAGGTAAAAGCATAAGGGCAGATTTGAGCCGAATGTTCGTTCGTACCTTAGAGTCAAAGTGTGCAAATGATAGATTGGTAGCCAAATTGAGGCATTATAGAAGTCTCTGGATCATTAAACACTCCCGATTCTTGTTTACACCTAGGTTTTGATTTGTGTTTTCGAAGAATTGATCTTTTAAAGAATGCTTTCAAAAAGTTTCGCGTTAATGTTTGAGTCCCAACGCTTTACTTTTAATGTTGTTAACCGATTTCTATACAACGGGGTATTAAAGTAGTGTAGAAAAATGCATATTATTTTTCAAATGATAAGGAGTGTTAATGAAAACGCTATTCATAGAAGTGACATTTTAATGGCCAGTCAAATGAAAACTCTCTGGTGCTTCAGGTGACTTCTTTCTATTTCTTAGATGTCATAAATATATCTGAGTAACTGTTTTGCTTGAAAACAACAACAAAGAAATCCTTGTTGGTGTCCTTGAAACATTCGATTCTGGTGACTTAAAATCTCTTAGTATATAACACGGTAGTAGCAAATTTTTATCTAGGCTACTTCATGAAAAACAGTACTATTGGAATTCCTCACTCGATTTTATCCGTGCGCCTTTCCTCCTAATTGCTGGTCTTACCACTGCAACTGTTATTTGAATTTTTCTACCTGGTTTTCAATGCCACTTCCACAAAAAGTGCTACTTTGAACGAATCGGCAATGGAAACATTCACAATGTCAGTATTTCCTTAAGCTTAAAATAGTTTATCTGATTGGAACTGAACACCGGTCACGGACTGAAGGATGTATCGGAAATATCGTATTGGTAAGTGCAAGCATAGATACTCCATGTGGACTTTGCGCACTGACACATTCAAGGCGAGACCAGCGTAGGAGACCAGCCTTTATCGTCTTCATCTCCTACTTAGTCATTCAAAACATGGGGTTTCCTGACCATGTGGTATTGTTTGACGGGCCAGTATTGGTCACCTCCATGAACGGCTACTTTGGTATTCTCACGTCAATATCTTAAAATGACGATATCGGTTTTGCGAGTGCACTGCTAAGGATTCTTTTTTTCTGCTTACGGCATCACTTTGCGATTCAATAACATTACTGCCTAAACCAAATGGGTGTGGTGGTTATTGGCGGTTGCGAAATAGATCTCTTACCAACTTTCTGAATATCTAGTAAAACCTCGCATTAGAAAATTGCACGAAAATTAGTTCTTTAACAAAGTTATTGCCTTTCAAAAAGGGCAACAACTCAGAATTGAATTAAAATTTAGTATGCTAAATGAAAACCGTTAAATTAATCGAAGCAATACCATTATTGATTAAATGAAGCATGGATTTCTCATTTCGTAAATTTGCAGATTCCAAACTGCTGGCTGGTGACTGCTTAGTTTAAATTCAGTTTTATGAAATATGCATGTTGCGAGTCTTCCCTTATCATATTCTAAGCCTCAACCCTCCAAGTTGCTTTAATTTTGCTTTTCTTCAACATTAGATACGAACTCTCCTTCACCTGATATCCAACAACCAACCATAATTTGTTAATTTTTCTCCAAGGCAATTTGAAATGGAGTCAGAGAGGTTTGTACTAATGTCCAATAGATCAATGTATGACTCACGTGACAAGCTAGGCAGACGTTAGCACAAAAATGAATGTCATGAGTCAGTGAACTGGACTAATTTTTTCATTAATTCATTGTTTATCCTTCTAGAGATTAGCACGCACATTCTTCCCATGGATACAAGCCTGGACACTATCAAAATATTTGAGCACACTCCTCAAATAAACTTTGCCATTTATCTACCTACATGAAAGAGGATCCATGATAAATACTTCCAGGTAGCTTCTAAGAAAAGTGATATCACATTCCTACATGAGTAAGTGCTTTGGATATTTAAGAATTAAATCTTTATTATATACTACCGTTTCATTTAATATATACCCTTACGTTAGACTCACCTGTCAAAATGCGAACTACTACACTATTGAGAAATGTGCAACTTCGAAGGAAGGAAGGAAACCTAACTAAATTGAGTAAATGACCTTGGAATACCACCTCTGCAAATGGTCAGAAATCCTTGAAATGTCAAAAGCATACAGGCCAGCACTCAATCGAACACCAAATCTTTTATTAGCTCTAACTTACAAGAAAGTGAAAGCGTCGGCAACTGCCATCTAAAATAACTTTAGGATATAGTGGACAGATTTAAGATTTACGAATGACACCAAAGAAACGTGTGTAACTCCTCCTACAATGCTGTTATGAACTAGCAACCAAAGCTAAATTTAGTGTTTAAACAAAATTCAAGCTATATATAAAGGAAGAACGAACCGGACACCTATTACTACATACGTTTTCTCTGACTTCATCATAAAATTGACGTTTTTCTTAGCGAATTATATATTTTTTTAAATCATGCAGAGATTATTCGAAGATTGCTTTGGCTTGATTTAACAATTAGCTGCCTTTTATCTCATCGTTTTTTAGGGATCAAAAAAATATTATTTTCCTTTAAAACATAAAGTTAATGGAATAGCCATTCATTTAAAACTGATCCTCATTTTAAATTCTACCAATATATTTTCTTTAACTTCTAAATATAAGACTGAAACTACAGGTAGCATTGATTGTAGGAAGGCATGTTGTCATCGTATATAGCAGCAACATTTATTAGGTTTTCTCAGTTTCGAGTTTCAAACATAAAACTATTGAAAAAAAGAATAAGTAAATTCACACAAAGATCTGGAGATATTTAAATTGAATCCATAATGAAAAAAGAGTTGTTCAAAGCGAAATCAGTTCATGAAAAACGTATTTGTGATGAAAAAACAGAACAAAAAGCATAGTGTATTCATTGTGAAATAATGTTTTTTTTAATGAGACTGCAGGTGTAAAATTCACAATAGGAAAAATGGATCAAAACTAACTCTTGGTTAATGGACTCAAATATTTTAATATTTAAGAAATACCTCTATTAGTTTCTGAGTAGAACACATAAAAATAGACGGATTAATTTAATTAATCTTCTAAGAGAACAAAGTAAAATATTATTTTAATATTAAGCCAAAATTCAGGAAACTAAATCCGAATGCTCTTCAGTTTGCACCTACAAGCAGCAAAAAATAGACTTTATCTAATCGAAATAAATGACTAGACGTTTGCAATTTATTCATTTGGATTGACGTTTAATTATCTTAAAATTTTATTCCATCTGAAGGTTAAGACCTACACTGCTTTATAAAAGCGCGTGAAAAAGTGAATGGTAATTGATAATGAAATAAGACTAATTGGAATAATGCTTTTAATGTTCCCAAAGTAAAAAATAGTTGCTTTTTCTCAGTTTTAATAGCCAGAGTTATTTTGCTATTGGTAATGACAAAATTTATTAACAGAATTGGTAATAGAACTACAGAATTAAATGAGACAGATTTAAGAAAAAATCATTGAAAATAGTCGACAAAATCAGCATTTATTGATTTTAATAGTATTTTTATACCTGTAAATTACTTGAATATTCTTTTTTAAGAGATGAGAGAATCCCATGATTCCATATTCAATCCATACCAGAGAGCAATGCAACCTTTTGCATGCATCTTTCAAATTAAGGAAAAAAAATTGCACAGAATACTGTCACGTGTTACACTTTATTAACATTATTTATTAGTACTGATTTTATTGGACATTGTACTTGTTTAAGCGTTCAGCTTAAAATGAATAAACCAAGCATTATAGAAGGCAGAAACATGAGGCACTGTGTGATCTCCGGGGTATCGATGGGCAGTCACTTCAACCCAGTCAATCAAAATAAACATTATTCCTCAATGTGATTGGCAGAGTTGTGATTTCACAACCATAAACTCCCATCAGGAGCTGCAATTAATTTTAAAATGGAAAAAAACTAATTTTCCTTGTGCATTTGCCAAACGCCTCGTTTGATGACTTCGAATAATTTGCAGAAAGGTGAAACTAAGTCGACCTTGGACAGCCGTGTCTAAATTAAGGTTAAGAAAGAAGATGGTGTCACATCCGAACACGAGAAATTCAAATGCGTTGCGAAGGCGGGCATTGAGAAAGCACAGAAGGGTACACAGTGAATACTGGACCTTTTTGTGTCCTGCAAAAGACTGATGCAAACGTTTTATGCGAGCTAGGTCCATGAACTGGCATGTTAATCGCTTGCGTTGCCCTCCAAAGCCGAAGAAGGAGCCCAACAGTACTGAGCATTTCCAATGTTTGTATCCTGAATGCAGCGTTTATTGCAGGCAGAGAGGTTCACTAGCAACCCACATGCGAACATACCTTGCCGCCTCACCGTTCGAATGCCCTGATGACGGCTGCAAGGAAGTTTTTCCTGAACAAGAGGGCTTTGAAACGCCACGAGAACATGCAAGCCCTGCCAAAACAACAGCAGTAGAAGCAACGTTCCTTATTAGGGGTCTGTTCCCGCCTCTGCTACAACTACACCGATTTCACAGGCTTCTTTTGAGTCAATTCTTCTATCAGTGAGAGCATCCAGTTTACCTATCGCTGCTTTTCGTCACATTAAAACACCAAAGCAATTGTTTAAAATGATTTTTAAGGTCTATGCCTTGCAATGCAACATTGTAACTATTTTTGCAAATAAATAATTAAATGGTGGAATTTCTGGTTCACATTAGTAATTCAGTAGATGACTACCTCAGCAATGGATTTTGGGTGCAAAGGTCGTTTTATGAAGAGGTTTAATGATGATATTAATGTTGTTAGAAGACTGGGGATATAAGGTTAGGACCTTTAAGTGATTGGCATTCTGTTAAAGGTGGGTTAATTTCAACTGCGTGAAGCTGGCAATTAAAAAAATCGAGGCGAACACAATGTACTCACCACGGAAATTGATTTTTAAATGATTTTTAAATTCATTTTATACAAAAGGAGAGTTTTGCATAACTTTACATTTTCCTGATTAATAAAAATAGCGTGATTTCTTGCTGCTGGGAATAATTTTGGTTTTTTGGGAAATCAAGCCCTCAAAACAACATCAAAATAAGTGAACTTGCTAACTTACCTTTATTTTATTAGTATAATAGATCGAGTTTTATACAAAGAGAAGGAAGTTTGATTCATAACTTTAAATGAAGACATTTGAGAAAATTAAGTAGATTCCCACAAAGGCTACAGCTTGGCTATGCATTAGGATAAAGAGTTTCAGACTAAGCATCCACTTTCATGTAGCGTGTAGCTTGATGCTAGAATATTGGCATATATCTTCGGAAATTCAGGGACAATGTTTGTAACAAAGATCGACTGCACAATTTTTACTGATTCATACAGTTGTGCCGCATCACCCTTTATGAACTGTAAAAAAATATTATCTAGTTGCTCTAATTTGATAATCTAACACTTCAGTTAATAGTTTGACTTATTTGGTTCTTTTTTTGAGAAGTTTACACGAACTGTTAAACAGAAGTGTTGGTTTTCTTTTTATGATAAGACGGCATTTGAATACGATTTGTGATGCAGTTGAGTCAATTTCTTTGACTATTTGCGTTGAAGTGGCACCTTTATATCAGGCATAAAATATACACAACATATACGATAAAAGCCACTGAACTGGAGGACAATTTAAACAAAAATGATTTTGAATATTGAAAACTTCTGCGACTAAATTTGAAAAAAAGTATTTGAAAATGTTATAAACGTTAACCCCATTAGCTTACCTTAATACTTACCCTAATAATCAACATTACCAACATTTGCTAGTTATCAGAAAGCTCAAAAGCATAGAAGAGGCAATAATTTCTAACCTGAGTAGCGAATAATTAGGTATTAGAAATAGATGAAGACTTTAAACCCATCCCAGGGTTACCAATGGCATGTAGACTTTCGTGATTGTGCTCATTCGCATTTCATGCTTGGCGATCTCGAAAAGAGAGCTTGCGGTTGAGGACAAATTGTCGCGCAACATTGTTTCTAGTAATAACGAGCTGAAAAAATGTGGAAAGTAACTTTTCGACAAATGCATTACTTGTATTCGGGTCAATAAGTGGAATCGAGTTATGAAATAACGAAGCTGATACCCTTTCTTAAAACCTCAATAGTATTGAGGTCATTATACCTGTTTTTTTTTCTGGGATTCCGTAAGATGACCAAGAACACCTTCGTGATCGCATTCTGGGACGCTTTAATATTGATTACTAAATAACTACCTAACTACCCACAGACTGCCTGACGAAGTGATACTCGATTAATCTCAAGTGACACTGTCAATACCTTGCCCTACTTGACGCTTCCAACAAATCACTTCGAATCCGCTAGACCTATACTTTCTCGTTTGATGCATGGGACATATCAAACTGGCCCTTCGTTTTAGTCTACGTGGAAGCTTGCATAGGGACTATGCAGATGTCATAAACAAGAAAGCCTTGTTGCAGACGTCGCAGATTAAGGGCTTTTCTCCGGTGTGAGCACATTTGTGGTGTTGCATGGTGCCTCCTATGTTTGTCATGCAGTTGCACTGATCTCAGTGGAACTTGTATTTATCTGGGATACGTTTGGGCTTCTTTGGGTCGACATGTGAATAGGAAATCAATATTTATGGCTAGTCGTCGATTTCGCATTCATAATCCTAAGTATCATTAAGGATTTTTGTCAAACTGTGGATCCTGTTCTTTTACTCAATATTGTTCCATTAAATCTAAGAGATTTGTAGCTCTCTTAACATAAAAGGAGTAGGTTATCAAGAATTCGAAATATTGACTACGTTTTGAGATGTGGAAATCGTGATTACCATCCTTTAGTCATGAACTTAATCTGTAAAAAACTGATGTTAACTGAGTGAAAATAACAATTGTATTAGTTACCAGTAGCTTGTTTCTGACTAATATAGAAGTTGTAAAACTCACTTATAATTCTTGAATTTGTAACTGTGCATTACTAATCACTTTTCACGTCCACACACGTTTTTTCTAAGTTCTGATCTTAGTTTGCAAAAACAACAAAATCATTGAGGTGAAATTGAAGATATGTTGCTATAAATACCATCGTCACAGCCTTTCACACCAAAGGCACGTGCAACAGCGAAACAATCCCCCGTTTGTGAAACTGTGCTAATTGGTCGCGGGCAAATTTAGCCTCAAACAGCTGTTCATTCAAAGTGCCGAAGCAGCACTCGATCTTTCATTGGAGCTGACCGTGGCGCACAAGCGAATTCCAGCGCACTTTCACCCTGCCGTGTGCAATATTAAACAATGATAAGCTTTCCCAAGGAAATCGTAGCCAAAAAAGGGGATGCAGAAATCGCGCACAAGTTTGAAAGCCCGCTTCACTGTGTTGAATGCTTTCATTGTGAAATTTTCACAATTAGCTAAATTCGGAGACATCTCCTGCTTCAAAGACCAACTAAAATCGGAGAACTGCCTCACAGCCATTCACCACGGTAAAAATGGTTACCACCCCAGCCAATCCCCCCAATTACCCGTCCAAAAACAATAAATAATAGATTATCTCATTTTCAATAAGGAATTCGTACGAAAGTTTTGAGGAAAAGAAGATATTCAAGTTTTAAATTCCTAGGACTTAATACAAGTACTTTTTAAAGATAAAACTACTGATTTGTTATCGTGGCATGTGCTCATAGTAGTTTGTTGGTCAATGTCGCTTTATCTTTTAATCTTTGGATTAATTTTATTCATTTTTTTAGAATGACTTTCGTTTAGATATAAGTATATGACAAATATCAAAATTTCGTAGTATTAAATAATACTTATTTAAGGACTGAAAATATTATCAATAATCAAATTAAGAGGATGTTCCCTAGCTTTAGAAAATTTTAAGTTAGCGGTATGTCTTCCCAGAATCCACTGGCGTTGTCCGTCACAAGCTTATTTTTAGGCGTAATTGGTGTGATTCTCTATTTGGAGAATCTTTATAGTACCGAACCAGATCACTTTTGCATTTTTATAAATGAATTACACGACATGTGCCCCATAGACTACGACCAATTTCACATTTACACAACCTTGCAGCCCGCTGGTGTCAAGTGTCTAGTGTACGTGTTGAGTCATAGAGTATCCTGCAAACGGACTATATTAAGAGGCGCAATTGTTTTGGGGCCAATGCCTATTTGGACAAAAGAATTTTTGCCTTAAATGGGTGATGTGAATGCTGTCGGGAACTGGAAAAGCGCTGGCAACATGCGTACCTAACTAGGCCACATATAAGTCAGTCCTGGGTATAACGTGGGTTTCCACCAAAAAACTCTAAACTTATCACATATAAGGAGATTGCAATAATGCAAAATCACTCAGCGAAATAGTTTAAAAATCCCTTGATCG
>JAUOZQ010001234.1:0-15977 GCA_030710315.1 Anomotaenia brevis
CTGTCCAAAAATGCTTCCCCCAGTTGTGATGGTGCAACATAAGATAGTGAAAAGTTAAAAACGGTGGATAGTCGGCACTACAGACATTTTTACGAGTACGATTTCAAGAAAAGTTGAGTAAGTATGGCTGTGATCCTTTAGAAACGAGCTCATGTACTACCCCAGCGAAACCTCGACGTTTTAAGCTATTTTAAATATGGTAGAGAATTTCGAGTGATATTTTACGTACACAGAATTGTAACAGAATTGTAACGAAATTTAGCCTCTCTCAAATTCTCCAAAAATGCCTAACAGCTAGTAAACCAGTTGCCGCAAATGGCACTGTACAAACATTCTGCGACTCCCCCACGTCGTGCTGGTGGTGATGGTGCTGAAGGTGCTGGAGGAAGTAATGGACAGCGACGCCAGAAGGAGAGCTGTGGCAAGCATTGCTAAGTGGAGCATTTGCACAGCACGAATTACGTCGGTTGGGTGGTGGGGCTGTAGGTTATCGGGTAATTTTGCAGGCTAGATAAACTGTGAATCGGGAGTGTGGTGTGGTGGAGTGGAAATGCGAGCTAAATCTCCCAGCAGCTATGTGACAAAGTTGACTATCAGGTTGTTTTCAAGGCCTATTAAGCAGTTAATCGGATATCAGGCTCCGTGATAAGACTTTGAAGTGGAAAAGCTAGTTGAAACAGTGCGCTGCCTTGTAGCGACGTGAGAGCCGTAAGAAGGGAACCACTCTCTAATGTGAGTTGCAACTCATCGTCTTCACATACGGATCATCTAGCACATAACACATGCGAAGTTGTTGTCAAGGCGTCGCAGTCTATTTTGCAATGCTCATTGTGTCTTCCGAAGATGAAGGAAACGTTGGAATAAATGGCGTATATCTATCTTGGTTTGGGAATATAGCTAAAAATAAGTTCGACTGCACAGTGCGAAAGGTTGGTTCCAGTTTCATCACTGGTTAGGTTTGTCTCGACAATTAACAAGAAGAAAAACGGAATGCTTGTAAATGCTCCTGGAAGTAAAACTTTCCTTTGTTCCACCCGATAATCACCATATTTAAAATTTATTTGAATTACTTCAATTGTGAAGCCATATTTCGTTTTCGCCACCTCTTTTCTTTGACTTTCATTAATGCATTATACATGTTCATCCGTATATTTACTTACGTATTTCATTGCACCGTAATTTTCAAATCGGTTCCCATACGTCAGAATTTGATCTTTACCAAATTCAAATAATCTAATGTGGTTTTCGATCCTATGAAAATTCAGTAAATAAATATTTTCAAAACCAACGACTGACTACACGACGCACTTAAGTTTATAAATATATATATATGTGTATATAATTTTTTAATTTTTCCAAAGATTACTTTCTGTAATGAAGACGATGAATCTATGGGCCTATAAACCGCAAATTTCAGTTTCACCTTTCTGCTATCATAGAGCGGAATCATGACATCTTGTCAACCGAAGACAAAGTGAACATTCCAAAGGAGTTGAGATGCTCTCATTCAATCGGTTCTGGTGTGCGAACCTGGGTTACCCCTACTGCGCATGTAGAAATACTCGACCTAGTGCTTTCCTTCCAACATTTAATCCATAGTTAATTCTGGCATCTTCTGAGGAATCAGCGCTTCAGAAATTGAAATAATTTGTCTCGTATGGCATTGTCTATTGCTGTATTCATAAACAGAGAATTTAAATGAATTACCTTCGCAGCAGAATGCGTCAATTCACAAGGGGCGTGGGGTAAAGCACACACAATTATCACCTGTTTTTGAACCCTAATTTAACAGTCGTAATATATGTAGACTTATCACCTGCATAGCATTTGCACCTATTACCACGATGAACAGCCCTGAGGCAGCTTTCTCTCTCTTGAAGTTCGAGAAGAACTGGCTTGTGGTGTATCGTAATCGGGAGACGACATTCGACCCCTCTCGACGTTATCGGGCTAATCAATGATCCCAGTTGCTGGTTGTAAGAGCTTTGTGACTGCAGCTCCTGCAGAGGTCCCAGCAACGGCCGAAGGAGGTTAGGCAAGACCATTTAACGCTGCTGGATCTACAGAGTCGACTGGAGTTACGGAGCTCTTACAGCCAGCAATTGGGATCATTGATTCGCCCGATAACGTCGAGAAGGGTCGAATGTCGTCTCCCGATTACGATACACCACAAGCCAGTTCTTCTCGAACTTCAAGAGAGAGAAAGCTACCTCAGGGCTGTTCATCGTGGTAATAGGTGGAAATGCTATTCAAATGATAAGTCTACATATATTACGACCGTTAAATTAGGGTTCAAAAACAGGTTATAATTGTGTGGCGATCAGAAACAGATCAGCATCGAAAAATAAAGGCTCGAGCTCTGAACCCCTTTAAACCGGAACCAGGACCATCCCAACCAAAAACCGGTTAGTTTGAAATATTCTATCTCACATCCCAAAATTGAGTTTACCGTCTTCAGGTTATTTTAGCGTTAGTGTTAGTGTCTTAAAGCACCTCAGGTACCTGGAAGAGCATGATAAACATCAAGCTGTTTCCAAGTCAATAGTTATCAAATTACGTGAATTAAGAAACCAGTTGGTCTGAAACAAGTTGTTCTTTGGATTCCACTGCTAAGATGTCCGGCAGTAACTTTATCCAAAAGGCGTCTGTTCTTTTCTGCAAATCGACAAATTAAAGAGATGATATGATTGGATTTGAGAAAAGGAGAATGACACCTCTTGTATTGTGGCAATCGGCTCACACATTACCTATCGATCGGGTTTTCGGATTTTGTTTGTTTGATGGAATAGAAAAGTCGTCTTCCTCATCAACGTCGCCATCGTAGAGGGTAATGCAATTTTTTAGCAGTGTCGGAATCCAATTGAACAGTTTTTTTCGTTCACTTCCTTGGAGTATCAGCCTTGGTTGTAACCTGAAAGAATCAACAATTGAAAAAAAGCAAATCACTTGTTATTTAGGACAGAAAATCGCCTTTTCTTTCACTGAGTCACTTAACCACTCAAAGATTCCAATCAAACAAGCCAAAGTTGACGCTCAAGATAGGAACTTAATTAGCTGGATACTAATCACTATCATATATATTCGTTAACTTACATGCAATTTCACGAAACAGCTCTCAAGTCCGAGAGTAGATTCCGGGCGAATATTTTGTACCTTGGGCTCTCGAAATCTCATTTATTACCGAAATCCTCACATAGCAAATCTCCTTTCGAAATGACTTCTTCCAACTAAAATTAAAAGAAATTGCAAGATCATGAACGTCCTATAATGAAAAAAACATGGCAGGCGTCTTAATGGTGTCTTAATTCAAATTTATCGAGCGACTACCTCTTCAGTTGAAGGAGCTACTTCGAAAGTGGAGGAAGGAATTTTAGTTTCGCGATAGCGATTAGAGTCTGAAAACGAAGTATAACATGTTAAGTTAGTCCAAGTACTATAATATCGTTTCATAGAGGAAGTACGTGAAAACTCACACGTCAGCATTGCGAAGCTCTATGTCCGATTATGGCAGTGTAAGGAAGAGTGGCGTTATTTATACAAAACGGGGCGCTCGTTCAGTTAAGCACGAATGGATTACTCAATTTATAAACTAATTTCCTACAACTGCTATGGTTTTCAGGAGAATACCTTTTATTATGAGTTCATTAGTTAAAGTAATACAAGTATTTATTATATATGCAAAACGCTGAAAAGTGTATATTTTTAAATGACAGCATATTTACTTCCCCTGTGGTCATGATGAAGTGGCCTCGCAAAACCCATTCAATTATATCCAATTGAGATTATTTTTCAAATTGTATGTAGATAGTGCGATTTATGTTCATGGTAATAATAAAACTAGATACATACAGTTTTTTTTCAAAACTATTTTGGTGCTTTTGTGAACCCTTTTGTTCTATTTTCAACGTTCAAAATACATTACTGGCTATTTCACGGTCACAGTTTTAATCTGCTATACGAACTATATACATTCATCAAAGCGGTTTACAGTTTATGGAAATATTTCTTTATTTTATGATACAGAAATGCTTAAAATTGTAACTTTAACTACATTAGTGCCAGTTTTTGAAAAAAATTTCATTTTTAGCAATTTTGACTAATTTGTTATTAATACATTACTTGGGTGCAAGAAGTGCTTATTTTCAAAAGAAGTACTCGTATTCAAAAGTTCTAAGCTAGAATTTCTTATTGCTTAAACTTTGTAAGAAATAGGGTAGATTTGATTTAAATCAATTAGAAATTCTAACCAGTAACGTGACGCTTAAAATGGTTCATTTCGTTCCAAAATACTTTGACAACTTTTGGGATTGGTTCCATCACACCTCTAAGCATCAATGCAAAATACTCGCAGGATAATGTTATGCTTCTTTAAAGAGGAGCTCATTTAATAACATTAACTTTCCTAAGACCAGTTGAGAGAGAAAATATATCTTGGTTAGTCGTTCGTACAGCTCTCATTACAGGCAGGTGGTCGACGAACAAAATTTATACTTAATTCAGTTCCGTTTAAAAATGCAAAATGGAAAATGTGTCTGCGCTCCCTTTAGAGCTCATATAAATTGGTTTTTGCTACTGTTTATCTGGTTGCCTGTCAAGTGGTTTCTTGAATTTAAATACAAGTCAATTCAAATACTTCATCAAACATATAGTATCAGGAATTGTTTCTTGCATGAAAACGTTAGAATAAACGAGATTTAGAAGGGAGGGAAATGCAAACTAAGCAAGGTGTCACGAGAAGGCCAACTTGTATGATTTTGCTGTTGTGCACAAATGGTTTGTCGTTTTCCTTTCCACCCACCAACTAGGAAAAAGGCAAGTAGACAAAATTCCACCTCAGTAGAGTTTCATTGCGTCCAGAAATTTAAACCGATCTCGTCAAGAAATAAACAGTTTAAAAGCGTACTTCCAACCTGCTCATCGCGTCGAACCCAAGACCAAGGATAAACGAATTGACAAATCCAATGAGACATTTCAAATGTTTTTTTTTTCAATCAGATGAAACTGGAAATGCTCTTTAATCAAAGTTATTAAAATTAATAGCAATTTAAAAGGGCTCATTTCTGAGATTTCTAAGTTTTATAGGAAAATCTGAAAAAGTGTTCGATCCTCATAATATGGCAAAATTGAATACATAATATCCTACAATAGGCAATAGTGTTACATGATTTAAGGGACGACGGCCCCGAGCTGAACGCTACTGCATCCTCTTCTACAACGAACATCATTACCAGTATGTCTACTAATGCAGATCACTCTGGCCTGTCAGTCAACGCAGTGTCCATTCCTTTTCCTCCTTACACTCCCAGATTTCCACAACTTTGGTTCGCACAGATGGAACATTTTTTTCAAATTGCGAGCCATAACCAAACAGGCGACAATGTATCTGTGCGCCTCCACCAGTCTCCCGGAGGACGTCGCCCTGGAGGTCCAAGACATACTTATGAACCCTCCCAAACAGTCTCCTTACGATGCGCCCAAAAATGCCATCTTAAAGCGCTGCACAGATTCCAAGGACACTAGACTCCAGCAAGTCCTCTATGGACTTGGGCTCGGTGATCGCACCCCCTCCCAACTCCTGCGGTACATGCGTACCCTGGTCTCAGACCTCACGTTGGACGAGAACGTCTTGAAACAACTCTGGATCAAGCGACTACCCCCTAACCTCACACCCATTTTGGCTGTCGCAATAGACACCTATACGTTGGACCAACTCGCTGAACTCGCTGACAGAATCTCTGAATTCTCCAGCGAACCTAGAGTACATAACATGGAGTACTCATCAACATGGAGTATCGAACAATTCTCGCAGCGCGTATCCCGATTGGAGCTGGATAAGATGAACAGAACTCGTGCAGATGGGACTGAACGATGTTCACCATCCAGGAAAAGCATTCGAGAAAATTCGAAGAATCGTAATCAAATATGCTCACCATCTAGGAAAAGCGGTAGAGCAAAGTCAAAGCATCGTAATCAAATATGCTTCTACCACCGTACCTTTGGAGACGACGCTAAGAATTGCCAACCCTGGTGTAAGTATTCCAAAACCAAGTCCGCCAAACCCCAGTCAGTGATAATGACAGCTGCAACTGGCAAATTTGTTAGTCACCTCCTACACGTTACCGACAGGAACTCATCCCTTAAGTTCCTGGTTGACACCGGCTCGGAAGTGAGTGTTCACCTACGATCGACAGAAAAACACCGCTTACATTCAACCGGTCCATATCTCCAAGCGGCTAACAAGTCGAGGATAGCCACCTACGGTCGGAAATTTCTCAAACTCGACTTGGGTCTACGCCGTGAATTCCCTTTCATTTTTGTCATCGCTGACATTCATCAGCCCATCATTGGTGCTGATTTCCTATCAAAATTCAACCTGATCGTCGACGTCAAGAATCGTTTACTGGGCGACAATCTTACTCCTCTCAAGGTCGCCTGCGACGCTAACGCTGTCGAACCAATCGACATACAGTATCTACATACCATCAGTGACAGTTTTTCTTTCCTCTTCAGTGAATTTCCATCACTATTCAATGCCGAATCTGATATCACGGAAGTCAAACACGGTTCTGGCAATATGTTGACAATTTTATTTATTATGCAGTTAATACAGACCGCTAGGTTGTATCTTTCCTCATTCCAAAGTGTCACTTAATATGAGTTGCCTTTTGGTTTTTAATTACAAGTGCAGTTTGAAGTAATGATTTTTTAATTTCGAAAAATCTTGTAATCAAACCAGACGAATAAAATTAACATGATTTAACTTTTTTTCTTCTGCAATGACATTCAAAAATAAATTATTAATTGCAATTCCACCAAACCGATCCAAGAAGAAACTTTTTCGATGAAATCCCTCCTTGGCTCTGGCTGGTGACTTTCTCCTGCTTACAAAACAAATACTCTCTTTGGCACGCAACATTTCGATACGGATCTTCTCATAAGTCCAAATACTTAGATAGGCAGTACAAGTTCTTAAACCAGCTCCAAACTGGAGATTTTTCTCATATATAAAGGGTAGTTTATTAAACCATATTCTGCTCCCCGTCAGTAAATAAATGAGTATTATTTATTGTAGTTTAATTCATTGATAGGAAGCTAGGTACTTCACTCGTCGTTAGTGAGTATTCGTATCTGGGGTTGATTTATTTTTAGACAAATTGCGTAAAGTATGACTAACCTACCAGGTTAGGTAGCATAACCCTTGACTAACAAAAAAACACCTTACGTAGGGATTAGAGCCACAGACTTAGTACCGATTTTAGCACAAAAGTAATAACTACGATCATTTGAGATGAATTATATAAAAGAAAATATCAACCACTAATCCTTTGCGCACAACCGAAAATATGTGAACCTAGATTGTAAGCTAGCGACAACACTAAAATACGTGTTGAGAGAGCACGCTTGAAACAACATTAAAATGACAACTCTGAGCAACAATCTGTCATAATTTAGCAAACACGCATAACAAAGATATGTATTTGGGAGAAATCCATAGCGATATCCGGTGAGTAGCATTAAAGTCGAATAGAGGCCTAATTATTCAAAATGTAACTCTTTTTGAAAGTTTGCCTTGAATCCAGAGGCTATTTGTGAAGTTAAAACGTTATTACCTTTTGAATATCAAAATCAAATATGTTTGATGTGGCTAAATATTGTGTTTGAATAATCATCTCAAAACTATATCCCATAGTGCATTTTTCCAAGAGCTAAAATGTCAGTTTCAACCTCTACCGGCGGCTTTGCCAAAGATGTTTCTTTCTAATTAATTGGAAAGCTAGGAAACAGGTGGTAGACAGGAGAAAGAAGGCGAGAGAAGGATACGGTGGATGAGGGATGCCCTCCTAATGAACATTGTTGATTTTTTGTGTGTGGACGAGGAGTTTGTGCATGAAACATCAACCCCGTTCGAGCATATCTTTTTCCCTACAGCTTTTTTGTCCCAACGCCTTAATTTCTGGCAGCTGAATTGAGCATTGCTAGTTGCATCAAGTGGTGGTAACATTCCAAAGTGGATTATTCCATGGCGATCTTACTAAAATGTTCGAGGAAAACCTTTTTCAGTGAATTTCCCTCCTTGACTATCTACAACGCTTAAAATGTCTATGAGCGATCTCCTCGTCGGTCTTTAATCCAATAGATGAAAGAAATTGTCAAAAATCATAAAAAAGTCAAATGGAGACAAACTTTTTAGGTGAATCATTCTAAACATCCTTTTTTCCAAGTTAAAAGAACTTCGGTATAGATGTCAGATTCTTCCAAACCAAAAGACTCTCATTTGCTTATGATCTGGTCTCTGGATTTCTAATTATTATACACTACAACTAGCAATAACTCTACGATTGCCAATTCTTTTGTGTGTTCTAAGTTGTAATAGAGCAAACTTGTGATTGGTTAAAATCTTCATGGCAAGGTCATATATCGATTCATTCCATAAGTTCCGCTCGAGTTTGACCATTGTGAATTCGAACGTGATTTAGGGAATATTTACAATGTTTAATGAAGCGTAACGTGCCTTTAAACTGATTAAGTTCTGTTTTGTGAACCTTTAAACTTCTGCTAACTGAGTGGCTAGAAACATCCGTTCAGTTAGTAGAAATGAATGATTTACCAAAATCGGTTAAAGTGGAGATTTTACAGTTTACGAAAATGCTAATTAAGTCGGACAATGCCCAATTAAGTTTGACTATAACCTTCTTGATGCTTACTTATCCTGCTCTATCAGTTCAGCTTGTATTAGTAATTAAGTTTAGTTCAAACATTAGTTGAAATCTTCGGATTCATCTCCTAAAACTCCATTTAACACCTGCTTTTCTGTTTTTCCTACGTGACGCGGAGGAGTGCGAATCTGATTCGCACCTTGAAAATCAAAGCACTGTAACAGCAGGAGGAGTTAAACATGCCTGTGTCTCAAGGAAGCTAAATTGAAACTACTAGATGGTCGGATTGGGTTTTACCAAGTACATTTCATTAGTAAATTAATCCATTAATGATTCTAAAGTCCTTCTTAGCCACCGCTTTACTCTCAATAACAATGGTGGTTATCTTTTAAAGGAGAGTTGAAGGACCTCTTAGCCACCCAATTCCAAACAGGGGAAAATTTGTGCATGCTTTCATCAACACTCTCCCATCTTCTCTCCCCCGCAAGAGCATCAAATCAGTAGTGACAAAGAGGCAGATCTACTTGTGACTGACCTCCACCGTCACACAATCGGTCTTCTGGCAGGGGTCCATTGTCCTCATATCCCACTTGATCACATGCGTGCATTCCTTATATTAGGTTATTAAAATCGCGAATCCCTCATCTCAACGGTCGACCTGCTTGCCAGTGAATCCAAGCAAACTAGGTCTCCATAACTTTTCAAACATACGCTATTTCACTGTCAAGACTTTATCCGAAATTGCAGTTCTATAAATACCTGTGGAAATCAAATAGTATTTCCTGTTCAGCCTGTGTATACGCTATCGAGTCGAATATCTATCGCATTAAGCAGCAGAATTTCCTAAAATCAGGTAGCAAAGAGAATGTAAATGGTGTATCTTATTTAAATTGCATGCAGCATGATATGTAATATCTATTTAATAGGATGCAATTACAATTATTATTAAAACATTTTAGAACATTTTGGTGGTTCCCGTAGAGGTAAGTGCTCTGGACGCCACTGGTTTGAATTAACTTGTTTTATAATGCACTACACCCTTTAGTCTCCACTTCAAGCTCGTTTTGACTTACCCGACGAATCATGAACCAGGAGACGATATTGGACGATACGGTCGTTTTGGATACGGATGCTCAGACCTGTTCGATGAGATTAAGGGTGTTGGTACCCTCGATTTTGCTTGCAATATACCGCCTAAGGGTACTGATTGATACGGTGAAAGACAACGGGGAGGAGCCGCCAGCAAAGAGGGCAAAAACAAATCCTTTTACCAAACAGACAATGGACCCAAGGTTCCCGCATATATACAGAAAACTAAATGGGACCACCGACGTCCTCAAGGAGGGATCCAAACTTTCATGAAAACTCTAGGCCCTAGACGAGATTAGTCGCTGACGAGCATTTCCTTAGGAACTCCGAGCCATGGGCCGGATTTCCGAAATCTGCTGGTTATGCCTTGAAGGAAACCTGCTGCAATTTCCATCCTCCAAAGGGACCTGCCTCTATGCAGCATCTCATTCGTGATACATACGAGGCCTTGAGTCAGCCTGATAATACAGACATCATACCATCCAGAGATAACAGGCATCATAGCGAAGTGCAATGACATCATCAGGACTCAAACAACATCCCCAAAGAGCTGGAGACACTGAGGGAACTCCGTACAGTCTCAATACCTTTGCCCAAGTACAATGATGTCGATGGCAGGGAACAAAGGTCCACCATTTATAAGTCCATTTATAAGACCATTTATAAGACCCTACCTTCTTCTTTATACCACTCGTTGGAAAAAGCCCCTTATTAAGTGATACTACAACAATGACATTGTCATATCCATTGCATCCCATTCCCCCTCCAATCAAAAAGTCACCCCTTTTTTCTCTTGGTAACAACACTAACTGTATATTAGTCAACTTATTTTACCTCATCCATTAAGGGTAAAATCTCTTGGTTTCTTGTACCCTACACACCTCAGGGAGTGGGCGTTAAGGGCGCGATGATTAATGGTCACGGCTGGCCACCGGCGGCCTAAGCGCGCGATGCCCCACGTCGATGCAACATATACGGCTTGGCGGAAACGAAAATTGCCGCTATCTATTTAACTTCCCCCTCCAGCTTCTCCTTCCGCAATACATCACCGTTTCTACGCTTCCATCTTTTTGATATCAGTTGCAGGTTGACATTGACTCACGTTTCCGGTCGAGAAGACCGTCTAACATCATTCGGTAAAAGATGACGCTGTGTCGGCACTTCGCCATGACTAACTAGTGTCCCTATGGATATAAGTGAAATAGTCAGTTACATCGATCGACTGGCACCCCATTGATCTCAGTCGATGGATGGCCTAGGAATCCTGCCAGACAAACCCGGGAAGACTATCATTTATGTGGTATCACTAGTCGTGCTCGTAACCACCCGGGGTTGGTTTCATTCAGCTTCTGCTTCTGAAGACCTCCTGTTGGTGCTGCCGTCTGCCATCTCAGAGTGACCCGGGCAGTTGTTTTCACAAGTGAGGTCGGTTATACTTTCAGCATTTACATAACTATCCATAGTGGATATTGCTCAGCAATGCCCTTTTAGCAACTTTGGCAAATAAGGGCTTGACAAGAATTTCGCTTCAAGCTGAAATTAAAAGTTCATTTGAACCACCAAATTTGCTGTTGGAGGATTCATAAGACAAAAACTTTCCTCGAATTTATTTTGCCATTTTTATGTTCCCTGCCTTCTCCAAAATACTAATTTCTTGCTATCTCTCCTAACCTACTTACCATTATTGAGCATCTATATTACAAACTTAAAGCAATTAAGCATTTTTAAGTAACCCATTTACAGAATATCCGCTCGGAATTCACCTGGCTTGAGAGCAGTTTGGTGAACTTACAAGTAAGCTAACGATTATTTATCAAAATGATTATTATTCAGCTATTTAAATTCACATCTTGAAAGTTGCCTACTGTGTGTTTGCTTGGAATTTTTGAGTGATTAGGTGACTGAGTAAGAGAAAAGAGGAGTGATTTGATTGCTTCTATTTTTTTGCCTCTTTTAGGATACAACCAAGACTGATTCACTAAAGAAGTGGGCGAGGAAGTCGCTTAAATTAGGATCCGACAGAGTTAAGGATATTTCACGCCCAACTTGCCACGATGACGACGTTTATGAAGTTGAAGATGATTTTTATATTCTATCGAGAAAAGAAAATCCAAAAGCTCAACTGAAGCGTAAAAAGTGAGCCGATCGCCACAAGCAAAAGAGATATCATTTACCTTTTTTCAAATTACATCATACAGCTTTCATTTGATTTCTCAATTTGCAGAAGAAAAGAGACGCCTATTCAAAGGAGTTACTACAAGTTGAAGCAGGACGAGACGCGACACGAGTTGGTTAAACTAAGACGCGAGACTGAGGAGGCTGAATGGGAAGCGAAGAGTAAAAGTGAGCCTTTGAACGATTTGATGTGCAGTTTTAAAGTTATCTCTTGAAGTAAGAACTCACAACTCCTGAAATAGTGATCTTAAATTGCAGACTATCGGAGCTTAATTAGTGGGTAGCTACAGAATAACATGTTGTAACATGCACTTGATCAGTCTTAAACGGACTGCCTAACCACAGTGGAGAGACAATCTTGGAAGATTCCAAGGGCTTTTAATAGAAATGTGGTTTGAGGCTTGTAAATTACGTTTTTGATGCGAGCACATTTGCAGTATGTTTTCAGTCTGTCGATAGAAGAGCTGGGTAATTTCATTGGAGAGAAAAACTTGAAAGATCTCTTGATTTTTATGTAGGGATGGCGGCGATGATGTGAGCATTCCTGAGACGCATGATCAAAGAAGGTGGTGGATCTGCTTGATTAGTTGATGTAACTCCTGACTCTCCCGTAACAAAATTAATATATTACTTATAGTTTGCCCAAATCGCTCAAATATTCATTATATTTTAAATTAAGTCAACTTTTTGTCTCACATTGTTATCATTCCATAACAGTTGCGGAAGCAACATATATGATTTCTTAATCATACATCATTAATTTACCTTTTTATTTTGTACGACTTAAAATATCAGCTCATTTATTTAAATAAAGTTTTAAATCAAATAGCCTTTTTTATTATAGAACATCTCGTGGTATGTCAGAGACAATGCAGGAAAACTAGTCGAACGCGCACTATTTTTCCCACATCCGCATGGGCTGACAGGGCACTTGCTGATGTTAATCGTTGCCACAGGCAAAGCAGAACTTCTTCACGCAGTCTGACCACGTCACTGTGTTGGTGATCTTCAGTGCCATCTCCTACTCAGAAGCCCTAAGTGAGAGCTCCATCCAGTTGGGCTTCTCCTTGGCTACATCACACTTGATGTGTGGGGCAGCATAGTAAAGGCTGCCTGTTGCCACAGCTTCCATGGAATGACGCAGTCAGTGAGTTGAATAGCGTCATTCTTGTGCAAGTGAAGTAAGCGGGACTTGCCACAGACTGTGGAACCTCGCCTGCAGCTTCAGTGGCTTGCGACAGAATAAGGAAAGGCTGCTTCACTTCCACATCCTCTAAGCTAATCGCAATCAATATGGCGGCTTCGAGCTTCTTCACGTTCATCGCCATTCGCTGGTATGTATATGAGTCTTGTCTTGGCACTTGGGTACGAAACAACCAATATGCCACTTCAACAGTCCTCCTCACCCCTCTAACACCATTTTCGGCTTTCGTCTCTGTGTAGAGGTCCGTTATTGCCACAATAACTGGCTTTGCAACACTCGGAGATAACCTTTCATAGAAGCGTTGCATATACACTGTGGCGGTAGTTACTGTTATCAGGGTTCTATGGAAAAATAATTCAAAGTAAAAAGCCTGTATTTACGTGGGCTAGAGACATGCGATGTCTAATGTCAAAAGCGCACATTCAAGGCGCTTCTTCTTCTCGTGGTCGTCATCGCTGCAGTCTCCTTCTCTGCTCCTAGAAGCCATCGTGTGCACTCTGACCTCTCTATTTCTCAACTGGGCTCCTTCCAGACTAATGCCACCATTTATATCAGTTAATTAAGCTCTTTTAAACAAGTTATATGTATGCCATAAACACTGAAATGTCATATAAGTATAGACGAATAAAACAATAAAATTACGTTTTTTCTCATTTATGAAATTTTTTAGTTAATAGCGCATTTTTATTGCTTAACTGATCACACTAGAAACAAAGGAGACTATCTATACCAGTAAATCACGCTCATTTAAACATAAGATAAAAAGTTAAATATTTAAATATTTTAATTACACTTTTAAATATAAAGAAACTAAATAATCATATGTTATCCTATTTATCTCATTTTGGCTGTTAGTGAGTCCTTTCTAATTAATCTCAATACTAAAATTAATTACATAAATTAATAGATTATGTCCTCATTATAATACAAAATTTGGAGAGTAAAAAATAATTAAACAAAGAATGGGTAGAGAAATACAAAATTTCAATTCAAACAATTTATTATGTGCAAAATCGAACTACCGCAGTTTTGCATAATTTCCTAATAATTGCAAAATATAATAAGTAACCTAAGGGGTTGTACACCTACGTTATTGATATGACATTCGATTAGAATTGGTGCTCAACGTGGCGCTCTCAATAGAGGTGGTAGTGAAATTGAATTCACCGCCCATAAAGACCATGCTACTTTCCCAGACCTAAAAGCACACTTGATGACACTTAATACCAAGTCGGAGTTGTGTGGATTGTTGAAATAACCCATTTGGACTAAGTGCTGGTCATTCGATCCGAACAGCCCAGCCTGACCATGCGTATTTAGGGGCACCAAACCTATCGTGCTTATGCTCTATGTGGATTCATAATTAGACTTTTGATAGTATAATTTAGATTATTGAAAATTATATATTATTGGCTTTTGATGACTATTCTTTATCCTTACAACTCAGGAGGCACAGCAACCCCCCCCCCTCAGTCCCTTAAAATCCATCTACTCAAATTTGAATGTGCTAATGAAGCTCATTGGATAGTCATGTCTCCGTCACCAGAGTTATCGATCCTGTCTACACAAATTCTACAAAATATCATGAAATTATGAAAACCAAATACACCGAACCTTGATATTTATTAAGAGCGTGTGTACCAGAACGATGTGTGGTATAAGAAAACAAGGAGGAGGAGGACAAGGAGGAGGAGGAGAACTGACTGTCGGCAGTGAAATTTGGTAACAGGGTAATGGCAGGCTTAGTGGATTACTGAAAACACACTAAGTAAGAGAGTCCTGTTCTCTTTCCAGTATGTGCGTGAGTTGGGCTCTTTTCCAAGGCCGCCACAGACACCTGAACACAAGTACACCACTGGCTTAGAAATTTAATGATTTGCAGCAACTCTCACAAAATCACTAAATTATTACGAATGACCTTGCAAGGCATTTCGTCTTACATAGATCCTGTATGATTGAAGTGGAGGTTTGTTTGTGTATATTTTCGTCCGAAAGCGCTTGAGATGGCTTCCAATTCAAGCACAAAGCTATTTGCCGCCACCATTGACTCAGTTCATTGAAACTAGTGAGTGGCTATTTCTGACATTCCACATCAAGATGGCGAACACGGTTATGACGAAGGGGAAGCCAAGGAGGCGGGCTGCTTTGTGAACGACGTGCATGCAAGAAGAGTTGGCTGGGGGTTGTGAAGAACTCACTGCACTAACGGCACGTGTACACTTTAACGAAGTGCTTCTCATGCATGTTTCGTGAAAGTACTAGCATTAAAGTGAGTAGCAAGAGGTCATGAGGGGTATTTGTAAGCGATTCGGCCGGGAGTGAGTCCACTAGCGGTAGAATTTCCATTCGGGACAGCCAAATACGCCTTATCGGTTGGATCGCACGATTACATCTGACTGTTGACCTCCATTATTACCGTCTCCTCCTCCACCTTGTTTATTTATTCAAAGTGTTGGCCTGCAGCATGGATGTTAATGAGTCATCACTGTGCAGTTTTTTGCAATTCAGATAATCGAGATCAAATCTCGCCAGGGGTGCAGAGTGGTTCTTTCAATGATCATTTACATAATGAACTAATATGTTTTAGATATGGTTTCCTGAAGGTGATCATTAACAGAAACTCACATACATCGATATCGTCACTAAAACTATTTTCCGTTAATTTTTTCAAAAGAAGGAAATCCGACATTTTTGAGCAATTTTAGGCCCAAAATGATTACTTAACTTGAGTTGTAAACAATGATCGAGATGTCGATGATACCATTTGATAAATATCGGCAGTACATAAACTCGGATTTCAAAACACTATCTTTTTGAAAATCCCTTTAATTTATACTAAATACCTACAATCC
>JAUOZQ010001235.1:0-15969 GCA_030710315.1 Anomotaenia brevis
AGGGAAATATCAGTATAAATTATCAGGGAACATGCAGACGAGGTTTTTTTAAAAGGCATTTCAAGAGGTTTCCCTATATCACGGAACTAAATCGATTGCATGTTGATTTAATACTTTGGGAAATCACATTAATCAAAATTGTCTCAAAACGCAATGTAAAATAGAATTAAAAGAGACAATTAAGTGAGGTAACACTCCTAATGAAAAACCTCATAACGGAAAAGACACCAATAAATTCCTTTAGCCGATAAGTGATAAATTAATGATAAGTAGGAATATAAATTTTCATTTACAAACGAATGACCGTCCCGAAGACTAAGCATCTAATGAAGATGAATACTCAAATCAAAATAGTACCATAATACACCAAAGCAACCCAAAATCAAGGAGAGAAACATATTCATATCTTGCTTTTCAAACACTGTATTAGACATCTAAGCTAGTTCTACCTCCTAGGGTTGCTCATTTTCCACCTTGGATGGAAATCGGTTCAACTCGGCATCATCGGTGGATTTCGGTGGAGCCTCCGACATCTTTTGAACCGGCTTCAGTGTCAAAGAAAGTTGGTTTTGTTTCTCTAGAGCCTCGAGGCCTTCACGAAACACTTGGTTCAAATAATTAATCAATATGGAGAATGCAAGGTTATTCGATTCATCGATTTGTTGAGGCGGGAATGCGTTGACTACTGCGCCACTCCTAAGTTCACCACCTTCGACAGAGGCCATGGAGGGTTTAGCCAACATACCATGTGTTTGCATATCGGAAGGTCCCAGCTGTGGATTTAATGGTACGAAATCTCCGGGCGTTTTTGACGGAGGTAGTTTTGACTGAGGCCCAGATACTATTTGCTCATGCTGCTCAGAGGGAAGGCATTTCGGTGAAGAAATATTGGGAAGATTCCCACAGGTCCCCAGTTGTGCATAAACAGTACTAGAACTTGCAGGAGCCTGGAAGGAAGGCAGCTCCGAATGGTGACCCGTGATTCTCCGTTGCTGGTGCTCGTCGTTAGTGTTTGTTGTTGAAGGAGTATTTTTTGAATTGGCAGAAGGGACAGTTTGAGAAGATTGACCATTCGAATTGCTACTCGATTCTGACGCAGCAGTAGTCCTTTGAAGGTGATTATTTGAGATCAAAGAACCAGTAAATGACGGCCGTGTTGCATGGATTCGTTTGGGTTTAATGGGCCGGTATCTACCTTCTTGGCAACGAGGACCTTCACGAGGGTAAACTTTCAGTGTCTCGTTCTGAAATTCGGCAATGATATTCTTTCCTTCGCCTAGTGTTGCCGGGTTTCTATCTTGTAATGAAGCATTCGGTCTTGTTGAGATGGTATTTTCAGAGCCAAGTGCGGGTTTAGAAAGCACGGAACGATCAAGAGGAATTTGGGGATTTTCTTCAGTGGTGGGAAGGGAATTTGGAAGCGCTCGCATTTCAGTAGGAGCACAGGAGGATGGTGTTTCGGTTTGGATTAATGACGACAGTCGTGACGGAGAAATGTGTTTCTGAGAAATCAAAGGGTCAGCAACGGTATTTTTTGCAGATGAAGCAGGATTCTTGTGGTCACTTTTGGAGGATTTCGAGAGATCAAGAGGTTCAAGTTGACAGTCAGCAACCTCAGGAGATGTAAAGAATCCATTGAGAAAATCCTGACTGAATGGCAAAGACCCTACAGGGAGCATTTCTTGATGAAACACAAAGGGGTTTGTTGAGGCAGTTGAGTTAGAATGTGGTTCAGAGTAAGTTCTCATTGGAAAATAGTAATGGAGCAGATAATTGAGTTGGTCTCTTTGCACGCCAGGGTACATCACTAGAACACGTCTATTGTACACCAGGTTAAAGGCAAATCTGATGTCTATGTTTAAGTTACCATGGTGCATGCGTGGCGTGGGCAATTTTCCGACCAACAGGAATTACTATAGCACCATGAGATTTTCATGCGTCCGAAATTAGTCATCAGTAAGGGATGACCTAAAATTATAATAATTTTACTCACCCCTTCTTAAGGTCATGTTTCACACTTCATTGAGCGTACAGTAAATTCCAGCCTGTCAATTTTTCATATGTTCATCTGCTCGTCATCCTAATAAACAACAAATCGCGTAATTCTTCTGGGAATCAGCATTAAGGGGCTTCCAATTTTTATCCCCTTCGTTTTGTCTCCAACCAGTTAGAGGCCTCTGTAATGAGTTATCGAAATTTAGCTCTCTGTTTTCTTATCGCTGAGTTAATCCTGCCTCCGTGGTTTGTTTGAATTTTTATAACCGATCTCCACTGCTAAATCTGCTTTCTTGGAGGAGTCTTTGTTTGAGGGGTGATTATCCTTGGTACCGTAGGCCATAGGTGCTTTAGCTGGAGACCCGTGTCCTACCTTTGGATGCTAAGACGTCTGCTTAACCGTTAAGATTTGTCTTTAGTATCGATTTTGGTGCATGAACAAATCTTTCTGCTGCATAGCTGGATACACTTGTATACGTATTCAATGAATGTATCCATTGGTGTAAAGTTGTCCTAACCGTGAAGACGAGAATCAAATTCTGTTATCTGATACGATAGTTTGGGGGAATCCATATTTTCCGAAAATCCGATCAATCCCATTACCGGGCGCACTACTAGTGGGGGTTGGTCGATGTACTCCCTCTTGTGTAGGTTTGTTTCAATAGTGAATATCCCCAGTATCATAGCTGAGTGGGCTGTACGTACTTTCGCGTCATACACGTTCCATCTAGAGATCCTTCTAGCGCTGGATGAAGGTTGATTGAGTTTTATCTCTTAGGTCAAGATGAGCAAACCTAATTAGGAAGTTTAAATGCCATAAGCATTGGTTTAGCTGATATTTGGTGGCTCCAGATAGGATTTTTCGAGAATTTGCAGATTTAATGGGATTTCAGAGCTGTAACCAAGTGTTGTTAAATTGGTTGCTCATTAGTTTGAGGGGTCCGTTCAAGGGAGACTCTTCGTGTTTTCTGTGGCATTTCGGTCCTCTTTCAGGCTTTTGCCCTTTGAATTGGAGTTTATATGATCCCCTCGGAAACAGCTGAGAGCGACAAATCGATGACCTAAGAAAGATTGACTAAAATGGGCCTTAAATAAGATCACCCCAGGGCTAATCCAAAAACAATAAAATAAAACCCTGCTAATTAGTTTACTTATTCAATAAAAGCATGCAGTCCTAAGGGCTGAATGAACATCTGAATGCACCGTTTATCCCAAGAGGCTAGAAAACGTTTGGATGGAGGTGGTGCTCACAGCCAATTAAAATTGGTCGCTGATTCATTTAAGTGATGCTTTAATGTGTTCTGAACTATGTGTATGAGACAGCCTCACGAAAATTGTCTCACTTACTTAGGTCTCTCTGAAGGTCATAGATTTTATCACTTTGAATTAGTTACCATGTAAAGCATAACATTAAGTTAAAGTGGTTTTCCAATTTATCTATCTCGGTGCTGACTGTCATTTAAATTACAATCGTACATTTTGAATAATTCGTGAATTCGACTTGTTGTCTTAAATTTTTCTTTTGAGAAACAGCCCACCAACTTAGTAACAAGTCACCAGTTAAAGGTTGGAAAGTCCACTGCACTGATTAAGCAAAGAACCAAACCACTCATATAATTGTATTTATAATGAGCGCAATTCATGCATCTATACAAGGTGCTATCCGCCATAACTATAACAGAGCAACCGCTTTACGGGCCAAATAATCTTAAACGACCACCTTTTAACAAACTCCTGCAGGGAAGAAATATCCGTGAGCAGAACAGTAAAAATTGTAACTGAAAAGGATCCATATCGCTATCGTAGAACGATTTTGAGAGGTCTAGGGTTTGATTTGGCAGTCGATAACATCAGGCTAAGTAGGAAAGAATATCAGGAAGTCGCCCTTCTTCAGGTCATTGAAAAGTTCTCTTCAAAGGCAACATCTTGAGAAAAGCCAGCATGATGAGTGTGATTGTTTGAGAAGATACTCAACAATACCCGGAATTTAGCTTTGCTCATTAGTGAGAGCCATCGCATTTATAGAACACGTCTTTCACTAATTAGTTTAATAGAAAAATGAATTTAAGATATGAAGTGAAGTAAATTTTTCAAACAAAGCTTTTTCAGATCACGATGGTACCAATCTATCTCTATCTGTCTCTCTATCTTTCCATACACCAACTAGAATACTGATTTTAGAATAGATAAGTAATCTACGGCATCCTTTTAAGGCGAGTGACCTAAACTTAGACTCGTTTAATTAGAACACATTAAGGGCCGCCTTCTTTAACACTTTAAGTAGTTACGTTGGACGTTACATTGAACGCACATCGTCAAATTTATTTCACCATCAAAATAAAATGCACCCTTTTAAGCTTCGCCCAGTAGGAAGGTTAGCGAAAAGCCGGAAGCAGACAGTTTACAGTGCATGCAAATTTGAATTAAGTAAACTCGACGTGACCTTATAAAATTACGAATACCTGGGGGGCAACAATGAATAACCACCGAGGATCTGTGGTTGAATCTTTGATCTTATTATCGGATATACTTCCTCCTTCAGTAAACACGGGATAGCATTAGACGTCGTGTTTATAATAATTCAAAATGAGATAATGTAGGAGTATCGAAAGATCGTGTTTGAATCAGTCAAGAATTCATCAATCCACCCCAAATAATGGAGCAAAAGACACAAACCGGCTAACAGAATGTCAATCGTGATAAACCCGGGAATAACAAAATGGGGAGTGGAGAGGAGAGGAGAGGAGTAGTTGGTATCAAATCATCCAAAAATTCCTCTCCAAATATCGTCTTTACAAAGTGAGTTTCGAAATGTTACATTCAGGTGAAGATATAATCGCAAATTGTTTTCCCTGATTACCTTTGATTTTTAAATCTTCTAAGTAGCTTATTAATGCCACAATTGTGTAATTCTTCTAGTATTTTCGTGAAAATGTCAGGTGTGGTTACAAGGCTTTTCATCCAAAGCATCTTCTGCAGGTTCTTTCATTCACACACTTCTCTCCACGAATTGGGTGGATGTTTCGAGCACAGCCGCTTCGTCGACTGCTGAGTTTCCCTCCCCCTTCCTTGAGCTCATAAAACGTTATGTCCCTCAACTGATTCCTGGGTGCTTCCCTGTTATCGGAGTTTTAATAAAGCAACTTGTAATTTTATTGTCCTCTAAGAAACAGACCCTTTTAACTGCATCTAACGGTAAACGCAATTTATAGTCTCATAAATTACTGAAAAATACTCTCCAACTTTTATTTCATTTTGAAAGGTGTAAAACCAAGCAGAACTTGTGCGATGGTCCGATGCCATATTGTCGACGGTATCTAGGAAAGAGCTAAGAGATCTATTTTAATGAAAATAGAGGATTTGAAGCCTCAACCGATTGCTAAATCTCTTCAATGCTCTACTCTTAGTAAACTCAGTGAGGTATGGAAAGGCACTTTAAATTGGATTTCAATCCATAAATGACTAGAATGGAAGGTAAAATTGATTTTACCCAACTACGAAGATGCAAATAGGTAATTTGGGTTGAGGTAAATGAGCACTTGTTTACAATGCACTTCCTGCATGATTGGCTTTGTAACTTCTGGTTTGGTGGCGTTTAGTTTACCGCTTTTGAAATGAAAATGGAGGGAAGGGAGCAGGATGGCCTTCGTCATAACGCAATGATTTGCAACCCTTTGGAAAGTGTCGAGAAAAACAGCGGAACACCATTAGGGCTTTAGGAACTTCCTCTGGACTCTGGTTCATTTGATGTTATTGTAAGTTAGAAAATAAAACAAATAGTGTTTCAGCATTTCTCATCTTCTTTTTGTTGATTTTCTTAAATTCAGCGGTGTGTTCTCATCTAAATCCGCTCTAAAGTTCACGAAGAAGGTTTTGTCCTCCCCAGTTTCCAGAACGACTACATAAAACTAGTGATCTCTGGGAGTTCCAAACTAAAACACTGATTAGTTTACGATTTCCTTGAATTGTGCACGAGAAGTTACTGTCTTAATGGAATGGAATTCCAGTTCGAAATTTAAGGAGCTAAAGTTAAAAAGCACATTTAAAAATAAATGACCGAATTTTTAATTAAATCTTGAAGTTCGTGCAAGAGATAAACGAGAATTTCATATTTTCTGCTTCAGCTTATTGGTATCCCCCACTAAACAAACCGCTCTCAGAAGCAGTTCATGAGGTAGAATATACGCTAGTATTGAGCTACTCATCAGAAAGAACAGGTTAAATGATCCTTTTAAAATATTTATTTAGTGGACTTAAGTGTGTAGTATGTGGAGAGATAATGTCGAGTCTAAGTTAAATAGAAAATTCCTGCAAAAATCAACGAATGAAAGCTAAAATGCCGAGTAAAGCGATATCGTTTCCATCCCATTTTAACCAAAGTGTTTTCGTTTGGCTTCCTTAAAACCAACTGAACACAATAGTCTACCGTTACTTTATTTGTAACAAAAAACCTTTGCTTAATTGGAAGACCAGTTCAACCCTCAGAGAGGACCGCCAGCACTTCATGTTAGTGGCGATCAAAGTATCATTTCTTTTACACGAAACCTCTTTAGCTTGTGCAAAGTATTTTGAATTTGCAAAACAAATAATATTTTTTCTGACTAAACCTGTGTTGAATTAAGCAGTGGCGAAACTGCTTTCAAAATAACTCATCAGTTGACCTAGACTACGTAGTGAGATCTGACCCAGATTGAAGGATATGACCCAGGCGCTGGTCCAATTTAACCCGTCTACTTTTAATGCTCAACTATTCGTCGAAAATTTAATCTTGCTGAGTTAGCTGAGAAAGATAGTATGCAACGCTCCAACAATTCAAAATCCACTGAAGATGTCTATGAAAAGAGCAGAATCAGTTCTCAATCAGGTGGCATTTCTAATGCCATCGTGGTTGATTATTTTTCTTACAATGATCAACAAAATGAAACACAATTTATAATTGCCTTGCCGATATTGGAAAGGGGGATATGAAAGAACTCCAGAAGCGATTAATGCATTAATTACTGCAGATAAAGTTGACAGGGCAAGAGCCAAAGCCATTGAGTGATTTGGGACTAATCCATGCAAATGATGGATGATGCAAATGATGGAGTGAAGAGGTAGGCTTAAGCCACACGTCTGCTTTAACTACGGGCGGCGCGGAAATTTCGTCTTTAATTTACATATCTACTACGGAAAGGTAGGAAAAACCTACCTCATCGGACCTGAGAGAACTTGAAAAAGTTCTACAACTCAGGGAGATTCCCGAGGCACAGCATCAAGCGAATGCTCATCTCTTCCTTTGGTGAGCTTCCCCTTTTAGTGCAACTTAAAATAAGCCTCTTTCAATAATGAATGGATGTTTGGATTGGCCCTACTGTCTGATTGTCCTTCAAATCAACTGCTGCTGTTGTTCTCCACAGGGAGTTACGTCGAGAGAAAAATCAGCCAACAAGATACTTTATTGTTGCGGCGCCTCAATGCACAGAGTCCCCTCCAGATTGTGCCAAATATGGTTCTGAAAACAAGTACGATCTTTTGAAATAAATATGCCTATATATTGGATCTTTGGAGAAGTTTTTGGTGGTCTCTGCTCTTGAGAAAGTTATGAGGCCATGTATAATTTGAGGTAGTGTTAAGAGGAAAATGTGGTCATTTTCTCAGGTGGTAATTTGGCCGTTGTCTGCCTTGTACCCGATTCTGATTCTGATTCTCCGATTCCCTCCTGTTTGCATAAATTTTATCGAAATCACGCGAGTATCCATTGGACAAATAAGGTGAATCAGAAACGATTTCGGAGCGTTTCGAAGAGCGCGGTGGCATTTATCCCTACTGGCGCTGTCAATTAAATCAAAAATAATCTTTTCTGAATAGAGGCTTTTGCGATACAGCTTGAGTGATAATACGACAACGAATTTAGCCTCTCAATGAGGACAGCAGATACCGTAAATAGTAGTTGGCAGTATTCCGTTCATCCGCTGTTACCTTTCGTGTCTTAAGGTAAGGATTACGCCTCCCATTTTGGTTTGAATAAAATTTCTCAGCTAGAAATGGAAAGAGTTGTTCAAAACGGCTCGTCACGTGGCAATAGGATAAGAATCAAGAACCCAGCCATACTTGTTATCAGTGAAATCGGTGGTCACATTCGTCTTAATTTTCGAAGTACATCCCGGCTTGGTTCAAAAACTCAGTTTGATTATTGTAAGAGCGTCACAAAATCAATGTTTGGCAAAATTGTCGGAGGCTATCATGTGCTAGAGATCTGTCTTCCGCTACGCACCAATTCTGATCTTAATGAAGGTGATTTCTATGCTACAGCACACATCAAATCTACCTAGGCTCATTAGTTTAAGGTGACACATTTTCCTCATTGATATTGACTGAATCGTAAAACACGAAATTAAAATGCGGGCTATAACGCATGACAGATATAGTTTCCAAGGCCTTAAACATTCTTATCTTTGACAAAAATATCGGGAATATGCCGGTTTGTTGGCATTTTTGAAGTAAATTAAGATCATTTTACCTCCTTGTTTACATTTGCTAATTCTACCGGTATCGAACTACTCTCACTCTCAATAATCAAACTTTAATTGGATTTTAACGATGCTCTGTTAAATGAAATAAGTACATACTACTGAATCCGAAATGTAGTAAAGAAACCAAATGCTACGCCTGCGGTTCTTATAAGCTACTGCGCATGAGCACAGTTGAGTTTTATGGTTTCTTGATCCACTCGTTGGGCGTCCTTCCCATTTGAAATCAGTGATGAGTTGAGAGTCTGTAGAGGACCTAGTTTTAGTAGTGGAAAAAATTCTCTGTCCTCTCCTATTTTCACTTTTCTGTCGTATTTACTCAAAGTACAAAATCTTGTGCCTCTTCTCGGAAATGGAGTTGTTCAATCGGTTTCTGAATGCATCAGCCTTCACAAATGTACACCAATATATATATATATATATATTTACCAGGAAAATATGCATCAAATGGCAAATTTGGGTGACGAGCTAGAGACACAAACTTCCTATGTTCCAGCAACATACCAATTATCGTGACTACCTAGAGCTTTTGCCCATCACTCTGTCATGCAGGCTCCAGTGCAGTGGGAGCCGGTCCATGATAAGTAGCGCTACTTGTGTAGAGTGGCATCTGCGGGAATTCGCACAGGTGAGTTGGGTGCACGCTTCCAGGCCTCAAACTTGTGCAAGACAGGGACTCTTGTCAACCGGTTGTTCTCGGTGTTGGAACACCATCTTCAGTAAAAGATGAAAAGGGAGTCGTGCACGGATACCAGGATTTTTGCGTTATTTTCCAGCAGTAAGGGTTTAGTTAGACTAGTGGTGATGCAATTTGTAAGTAGTATAGAGTACAGAATAAAACATGATTGTTGATGTCGCCAGCAGTGGTTAGGGTGTTCTTTCATTCATTAAGTGCAGGGGTTTTTTGAATATCTTCCCGCAGTAGTGAATTTCATCTTGCTCGTAGATCACATTTTCGCATGTCTGCTTAAAGATAAACATGAAAATGTAAATAAGTTACCCCTCTCGTTACAAGTGATGCTTTTCGAACATGATACGTTGCTTGCATAGCTTGGTTAGAAAGAAGGTGGTTGCAGAAGATGGCTCTCCACGAAGATGAACATCAAACGACGTGGTCCAGGTGAGTATGATAGGTCTCTTGAAAATGCAGCCCTAGAAGGAGCTTATCATTCTTTAACATTTGGGGAAATTGCAATTTAACCAAGTTCAAATCGTGTAACTGTTCATCGTCATTATCTTCAAGAACTTGAAAAGGTTTCTTTACATCGAAAATCGATTACTCATGAATGGGCGTCTGAAAAAAATCAAATCCCAAATGGCGAGTGATATCTGCTCTTCTCTTCTCCATTCTCATAAAACTGCCTCACACTTTTTGGTGGAAAAACATATGCATGGCAATTTTGAAATGTTTAGCGTCGTAGGAAATGGCTTCGTAAGAGGGGCGGGGAGGGGGAGGGGTGGAAGAACTCAGTCGCAGTCACCTAGACGAGGACTTCATGGAAAAAGTTTTTCTCTTAGTCATATGGGGTGGCAATAATATACTGCACTTTGATATGTTGCCACCTAAAGCACTAAAGTAGATGTAGTTCTTAAATCTACTATCAGCACGGGTTTACGGTATTTATCATTAGGGTCACCTAATTTTTAGCACCTATGCCTATGGTATTCTCGAGTTCCAATCTAACAGAAGATTTAGCTACTTCAAATGCTACTCTCGAATTGAAAATACCCAGGGCTCCCTCAATATGAGCTATTCTCATTTAACAAAAGTCTTAAAAACTTCATCAACATTGGAGAAATACACTCAAATAGAGTTAAGGGTGCGTAAAGGGTTGAGTTGATTGAACTAGAAGTGCCCTAATCTGTCCATATATATAAAGAAAGTTCCTATTATCGCGACAACAACAAGACTCTGATTAAATGAGTCATAATTTATTGTGGCGTTGATGGTGGTGCGTGCGTTTTTCTGTAAATAAAACGAATGCGACATTGTTTATCACCCAGGTGAAACAAAGATTCTAATTTTTACTTAAGGCACTCTTGAAGATTGTAAGGGTTATCAACGAAGCAATAAATTGTGCATTCTGGATGGGTGAGGCCTGGTGAATCTGGAAAAAACTGTTTCGGCCCATAGGTTTGACGTCGTTTCCACAGTACTGATTTCATTCATAGGTTTTCCTCTAGCCCAGCTTTACTGATGCTTCTAGTAGCAGTGGTTCACTATGTCCTTCCGAGCTGGGAAATTTTTAGGGTTTAGTAATTACCCATAACACGTGCATCTTTCCCCGTGACAAACCAGGTACCCTGATGCTTGCCCACTCTCAGCTTTATCTTTCAGCACGAGCGCCTTAGATTTGTGGCAAACTCCGACCCTCAGTGTCGAACAAGGGGGCCCTTGTGACGTTTGGCATGACTCCGCAGGGCATGCAAAGAGTTTCATTTCAGTCTTGCGGTTACTATCGTTGCCAGGCACAACCGAAGCAGCCCACGCATGCTTGTTCACCTCTTCACCTCTAAGCCATGTTGTGCGGTTGCGTTGGAGAAGGCATCAGTCTTCATTAAACACTTCTTTCGGCCGTCTGCGAACGTAATTTGAATCGTAGGAGGAAGTCACTTCTTCGTTCCACTGCTAGAGGGACCACTCTAAAGGCCTCATTGAAACATTAGTCGTCCTTGAGAGCAGAGGTTTACCAATTGTAGCCCTTCCGTGGTGGGATCCTGCTCACGTGGGCAGCTCCTGGCTAGAGACAATTTTTGTGGAAACTTGGTTTTATAGGTGTTCATTGAGGAGATCTGCAGTGATTTAAGGGTCCGTGGTCTTGTGATCTTCCCCAACAATCCCATTTAGAGTCCGACTGTCTCTCTTACCCAACAACTTCGGCCTTTGACCAGACCTCTGCTTTGCTGAGGAAGACGTTTTCCCCTCCCTTTCAAAGGCGACATTCATTACTTCTGAGAAAATGCCTCATGACAGTGCGTCAGGCATTCGGGGGAGGGGGAGGCAGTTTTTGTTACAGTAGCGCCTCCCGCCACACGAGCATCAAAAATTTGGCCTCTTTGAAAGTCCCAGAGGCCCGTCATTTTAAGGTTAGCACCAATTGTTTAAAATTAGGAAAAATTCTATAAAAATAAATTTGAAGTATGCCTATATTTTGCATTGTTTATCATGTGTTCAAGGGTAGAAATATCGAAACGTTAAGTGTTTCCACTATTTTGTCCATCCCCAGTATGCGCTCTAAGAAGTCGTATTACACCACCATCGTAAGATCCACTGTAATGCCTTTTTTCAGGAACCACATCTCAGCCACCACATGAAGCATTCTAGAAAAACTGGCGAGCTATGCTCAAACAGCAACATTACTCTGCTTGCGGATAGGATGAAATGAAACTTTGAAGTGGCTACAAGATGGAATCAGCTACAAGTGCCCTATCTCTACCCTGTCACCGTATAAATTTCACATGATTCTACACGGTGCAAGTCACATGCTTTCTGTATAGCTAAGTTTCGCGTGATGCACTCAGACATTTCTGCTTATTGGGCGTGACCTCTGAAATCCCGGGTCAAGCATGGCCACGTGTGTGCCCTTTTCAAAAAGTAGCTTCTCACACACCCAAAAGTACTCCTTAGTATGGTGCAATGGTAGCGAAATCGGGACTCTGAGGGGGTATATAGGTCTCCATGACTCCCCAGTTCTATCACTGAGCATGCAGGTTCCCCTTCTCGCTTTGTGGCGGTCAATTGTGGAGTGGGTCGCAGAAGATTTCGAGACGAATGAAGTTGTTGATTCCCCAGAGTGAAGACAAATGTATGAGGAAGTTGATGTGGAAGAGGACGAAGATTATTATTATGAAGCTGAAGCGACTGATTACACTGACTGGATTCAAGATGGCGAGGATGACGTTGATGCTACTGCTCTTCCAGTAGCTGCACCACCTGATCCTGTTGATTGGAATCAAGATGACGAATATGTTGGGTCGGATTATTTCTCTTCCGATAGTCTTGGACCACATGTAATGCTTGTCTAAACGGAAGAAGTTGGTTTTGGTGAATTCTTTAAATAAACTTGCTCCTTTTAAATTAATCTTAATGAATTAATAAAATATATGTTGCGAGCTGAGTGATCATTTTTTCTCGATTGACTTTTGGCTTCTGCATTCTATCACCTGGCTGCCCACGTCAACTAAGTGTGCTTCCAATTGGAAAAGTTGGGACTTCCTTACCGCTAGAACTCTCATGACAAAAGGAACCCAGGCATTTTTAAATATCTGTAAAAAGCATACCAAAATTTTAGGTGTTTCCACTATTTTGTCTAACTCCTGTATGTGCTATTAAATACTCCAGTTGCTTTTTGCTGCTTGAGTCATTTCCAGGTAAAAAAATCATGTGAATTCCCTATTTTCTGGGTTGTAAGAGAAAACATCTTAGAGTAGCTTTGTATGAGTTTAATAGTAAATATGACATGGGAGGTTGCTTAAACAATTCCCTTCAAAAATTTATGGTTGTCATTTGGCGTGATGGTAGTGATGGTGGCAGTGGCGGTGGGGTGCACAATCCCTCCAGTAGCCGGTGTGTGCTTAACGGTCGATAAGATCAGGTTGAGTTATAAATCGCCATAATTCGCCATTGTGACGTCCCGTTGTTCCGTTTCTGCGGTAAATGTGGCTTTACCCAATGAAAACCATTCCTTTGTTTTAATCCACAAGCGGCACTCTCGAATTGAAAACTCCCAGGACTAACTGAGTTAGACAAATTTCCTTTTTCCCAAAAAATCTTCGCAATATCCTAAACATTGAAGACCTACCTTCAATTGGAGTTCACATCACTTAAAGTGCACAATCAAATAAGCGAGATGTGACCTGGTATCCCCATAGACATGACGATGATGAAATATCCGAGGCTAGATGATTGAATTAATTGGCCTCATTTTAAGCTACGTGGGGGTGGGGAAATTATTCGATTCTATTCTCGCCAGTTGCAATTGATCCTTGTAAGTTACTTAAACAGGACCAGAGAGTGATAGTGCTAAGGCCTGGTGAAAACTGTAATTTATCAAAACATGAGCACAATTTAGGACAGCTCATGAAGGCAAGTTAACTAGCCTGTCAACAATCAACTTCGAGTGTATGACTGAGTTTTTTTGGCTTTTGGCTGGAAACACAGGTATGCTTAATATTTCCTATTTAAATGTAACATCAAATGATAGTTTTGTACCCACCCTATTTCAGGAGCATAGAAAAAATATTCTATGACGATATAATAGTAAATCTTCCTGAGTTATTCTACAGTGCAATCATTTGTAAATACTCAAGACTGATTATGAAACCTAGTTGTTTATGAGGATAAGGCATTGATCACATTAAGGTATTTTGGCTCATAAACCCGTGGTACCACGTATTGTCTATGTGGAATTGCAGCTTAGGATCCCAGTTAACCGATTCAGCCGTCCATTGTGAACTTGAGCTTATGATACAAAGGTATGGGAGTAAATGTGCAATGCCGTTATGAGAACACGGGACTTCAATTCCATTAATATGGTGAGGCAAGGGGTTTGCCTGGAAAATCGCTTGAGATCTCATCTGAGAAATGTGACATTAATAGAACAATTCCCTTATTACTTCTAAATTTCGATTACTACTACCTTTAAGATATCTTTTTGACTGGAGCAATTCACAAGAGCCAAGTCTGGCGAAAAATAGTCAACAAGAAACTCAATTTAAGGCATTTTTTACATCTTAGAGCATCATTTTCTTACCGGATTTACGACATTACCTTAGTCCAGAACACATCTACTATGACCAGTGTATAGGCAGTCATCATTCAGAAATCTTACTAAGTGAGTGCTCGTTTTAAAATATCAGCACCGTGGAACATAGATACTACCAGTGGAGTTATTCCGGCAAGTTGGCTTAAACACATTAGCATTTCTAAGAACCATGTGACACATCTCTAAACATTCCTTATAACGTACGATCAAACTTTCACATTCTCGTTCAAACTGATGAAAACTGATTGTTATTTTCAAGTGCAGAAGCGGAAGTAAGTCCTTTGTATTCTTCATTGATATCCATCATTATGCAAACGAAACCGAAGATCTCCGCCGAATCGATATTCTGAAGTTGTCTTTGAGCCTAGCGTTTTTCATTTAAAATGTCCTTTTTATTTTTTTCAGCTTATGCCATGGGTGTGCGCCATTTCAATCAGTTAGCCTTTAATCCTGACATGAATATGATACACGTATTCCTCTTTTCCTTTCGTTCTTTTGTTTAAATGTGACATGATTTCGCTTCCACTCCCAGGGGCCCTCTTTCAATCGTCTGTTTTTCGAGTCGATGAGGGTACCTAAAATAATGCTTTGGCACATGTATCAGATCCCCATATCCCTGATCTACTTCGGACAATGGTCAGCTGGTGCCTGTGCTAGTTCATCCTCTCTTCTTTTCGAAGTGGTAGAGTGACTCATGTGCAGTGACAGATCAATTCTCGTGAAAATAAGTGATATACCTTCACAATTAGTTATTGACAACTAAGTGTAATTTGCATTGAGAAGTTTTTCGAATAGCCGCTCTCTGCTAAGATAGGATGTCAAATAGACCCTCTCGAAAAGTGACACTTTTTAGAAAAAATTAAGCCAATGGAATACAAGTAGCTCAGGCAACCTGGCATTCCTTTCTGGAATGTATGCCTCCGTCAATTGTCCCCTGCTACACAGAAGGTACGTCACTGCTCAGTTCAGCTATTACAGCTTGCCCAAAATGGCTTTGCTCTAACAGGAAGCCTCGGCTTGTGTACGAAAGTCGTGAGGTAGGTAAGGAGAGCCGGGGACTTCGAAACTACACCCGTAACATCAAATGGACTTTTAAATTCTTCCTCAACTTTAATGGACTTGACTCTTGATGAGGGAGTCTGTCGTATTTTTTGGCCTTCAGTTGTGACAAAAATTGCCCGATTGTTGTTGCTTAATGAGTGTCGATTTTGTTTTTGGTGCTACTTAGTTATAGGGGGTTATCGAGTACCGATCGACATACGGATTCTCACGGCTTCATTCTCAACGGCGACTGCCAATAACAGGTACACATAGGATGACAACAGATTCCAGCCTCATCTACCACAACTCCTTGAAAGTTATTAATGATTGCAACTGTCTCAGTCCCACTTTGGTCTCCACAGACACCAAAGACACACTTTAACAGCCCAAACCTTGTTATGAATGGCTGGACTCTAGCGATAGAAAACCACTTAATGAGAAAAATTCAGGCAATTATGGGAAAACATCCTCATGGATTCATTAAATGCGACTATTATGGTAAAATTCTAGAATAGTGCGATTTTCCAATCTATTTAACATCCTGTCAATAAATGAAAATTCACAGTCACTCATATTTTTGCCTCAATTCTCAGAACTCTGTCCTTCTTCCAACCGCAAAAAGACGATCTGGTTCTGGTGATGTGATGTTTAACTTC
>JAUOZQ010001236.1:0-15921 GCA_030710315.1 Anomotaenia brevis
AGCTCGATAGGCGGTGAGTCATCTAAAGCGCTTGGGCGTTTCTTAGTGAAAAAAGAAATGCTCGATAAACAGCCAGTCGAGAAGGGGAGGTGAGGGTGCGACCAAATCGTGTGTGGGAGACTAGAGTTGACAAAAGTAAAATGTAGAGCGGTAAGATTGAGCGGAAAATGAAAGAAAGCACAGAAGTATCGAGATGTGTCTACTGTCCCTCCCAGTGGTCGTAGATATTTCGGTGGTGTGATTGCGGGATGGAAAGTCTCGACTTCCCCGTCAAAACTTCACAGTAGATTTGGAGTCACAAGTGAGAGGCATGAGGATGCGTAGAATGCGCAGAAAAATGGTTTTTGATTTGTGTGAGCAGCGAAGTGGCTTCCTCCCAGTGTGTGCTGCAGGTGTTTGTGAGCTGATTGGTGAGATCAGTGTCCGTTGATCCGATCTAGTAGCTGCTGTTGAGTGTGAGCATCGAGAATGAATGTGTGCATGTGTGACATTTGAGGAGACCGGCGGTAGTCGATCCGGTATAGATGCCGATGAGTGTGGCATTTGGTGGTAAGAGAACAGTCTAAATGGAGGATCGTACACTTGACTCAACCTTGAGCCAGTAGAGAAGCAGCGAGTGTCCCATTAACGCCTTTAATCCATCGCAGCTTGGAGTGTAGCTACTTGAATTTTGTAGCCACTCCGGGAAAAAGCACTGATCTGATAGGTCAGTAGATGTGCAATCTTCATTCTCGTTGGGTTGAGGAACTTGGTCAGGTAGCTTGAACGGCTGCTGCAAAGCTACCTAGGGGTCCATCTTGTGGGAGGTATAATCGGGGGGGTTGGGCGATCCCCCAGATCATATTGGAGGGATTCCATCTCAAGTCGGGGTCACAAAAGCTCTCTTCAAAATGAATGTACTACCTGAATTAAGTACGTTTCACTACCAGAGAGAGAGAGATAGAGAGAGAGAAGAGGAGATGAGCGACCTGGAACGTTCACTAAGGAGTAGTGCACTCCATCGTTTTTATGAGGGAAACGGAACAGAGTGTGAATGACTCTGACCCGATTTGGCGACAAGGTAGTCCAGTGACTAAGCTTGGGAAAGCCCTTGTGAGAGCACAAAAATGATATTGATTTGTTTGTCTAGACTGCCCATCGGGCAAAAACCGCCAAAAGAACCATATTTAGCATGGCATATGCAAGGCACAAGCACACCAGCCTGTAGGTGTGTAACTTTCGAATAGGCCTGAAACGGGCTTTTTTGAGGGGTACGTAAAACGCAGATGAATTTAAGATGCATGTTAAACACACTGGGTGTGCTTCCTTGTGGACAGGATATTTTGAGCTAGGGGGATCAAAGCTGTCGGTTCAATGGCTCGCACTTCAGTTTGTACCATTTTCCATTTCTCAATAAAACTTCTTATCGTTGTTATCGAGGTTTTAATCATCGGTTTCACAAACAGATTATTAACATACGGCTTGAGACGAAGTTGAGTTTACTATTATACAAGTATAACGATATCAACAAAGTCGAAGATCTACTCGTGGCCTCAGCCAGCAGATTGGGAATCCTGTCGGGGTCTCTAATTTGTAACGATTATGAGCTACACTTAAGTTCTGTACAAGATGAATTTATTACCACGTTAAGAACGTTTATTGGAAGATTGTGTTCATTTTGAGTCGTGCACTGGCGGCTTCGTGCGACTAGGAACAGAGGATATGATTCACACAATTCCATTGGCTACGAGGTTTGGGAACGGCATTGTGCAAGCCCGAGAAGATGAAATCCATTGGGTTGTATGCGGCGCCATAATGCGTTCCAGGGACTCTGGAGGTGTGAATGATAGTGTGCCACTTTTTCGAGAAATGCGAATGTGCATCTACTGAGAGTAAATGGCATCCTACCTGTGGGCTTCCGTATATTCTGGAAAAGGACTTTACATATTGTTTGACAACTGTTCTCCGGCTGTTTTTTTCCGGACATACTACTTTCATTCATCAGTAGCAGGACGAGACATTTGGGGTTAATATTCCCATAAGTAACCAGTAAAAGCTGTTATTTTGAACTTAAAAATAATGGATTTCGGGAATGTATGTGAAATCGCTATTCGTTTCTTAAATTGTATTACGGTGAGTTGAGCAGGCTAGTTAGGTGCAAGTGCTGCATGTGGTCGAATCTGACCGTGGTCAGGCATGTCTGACGTCGCCATTTGGTTATCACCGTCTACGCAGTTTTTGGTCTGTGCTATCGCCAAAGCTATGTCGCCAGTAGCGTCTCATGTCTGGTTGAAAGCGTTAGTGTTGATAATTCTTCCAGCTGCTTGCCAAAGACGCCCTAAATTTTCCACTACGGACATTTGGGACTAAATTTCGGAGTTGGATTCTCTTAAGAGAAGGAAGTCGCATTGGAAGCTAGAATTACGAGAAGGTTGTGCAGAAAGCGGCGTCAATCCATCAGGGATTGCCATTAATGGACTCGTGTAACGGCACCTACCTGACTACCCAAAAACAGATTTCTCTTTAGGCGCCTATTGAAGGCGTGCTTCAACCTCACTATCCAGCTATTACACCATCCAGCAATAGTAAATAAGCATATTTAAGTGCATAAAGTCATCTTGGTCCCACGACCTTGATTCTCAGCCTCCGTTGAGTGCTACACTCTAGGGGATTTATGTTGTCTGGTGGTCTGTTGAAGGGATGTCCGGTAGCTAGGTCTACGCCGTCCAAACAGACCAGCTAAGAACGCGATATTTGTTCATCTGTCTACACTGCCCAGCTGACGTCGGGCTGACATTTAATCACTACTGCTCACGTCCCTTTATCCAATCAGGACTCTATTTGTAGAGAACGTTCTGACTGTTAGGGAGTTGACTAAAATTTGCTCGGCATTATGCATTTGCTTGGTAGATGGGGATAAATGACCATGATCACGATGCTGATCCCAGTCTTTCTAACGTACTACTAGCACTGCCTTTTGTGAGCTTGAGTAAGAAGGAAGCTGAAGTCGATAAGACCCAATTGGACTCTTTCGAAATACTACTTGTCTTGCTTTATCATGCAAACAGATGAAGAAGCATGATTACATCTTTATCTTTATCAAGTGACAGATTCAAATCGTAACATCAAAATCTGTAGTGGTTATTATCAGACTTTTATTTAAACGAATAAATGTTGGCCAAAAGGCAATTTAAAAATCATAAAAATTGATAGAGATAGATAAATAAAGTGAAGAAATACTCAATTTCGTTTTTGGGACTAATTTTGCTGACTTGATGCATTTGAGATGAAATAGACAATTGTAAATGAATAATCTTATTTATACGCAGACACGTGAATTTGAACATCTACTTAGTGATCATGTATTTCCGACAGAGGTAGATGCTTGAACATTAAATGATAATACATGGCGGAGAATAGGGGTGTTTGCTCAATCCCGCCTGCTCGTTGGAGTTCCATTTGCACTTCAAGAAAATGCATCGCCGCTTGGCACCAACAGTCGTGAGGATTAACTGAGCAGTCAGTCTTGTGGAGCAGCAGTCCTGGTGGAATGGCATCAAGCGTAAAAACATCTGGGCGATTACAGAGGAGAATGTTCTGGAAATACATAGTCAACTGGAGTGCTGGTCTATCAACGGCTTGGCAAAATGTGGTCAAAGCGTCTGCCACAATGTGTCCCACATGCCTGATCATATCTTCCATCACTTCGTGCTCATCAAAATTAGCCTGAAAATGGCATCTTTCGACAATCAGACGAAAACGACTGTGGAAACCGCCAGAAAGTTCACAGATGTGTCACATTTGTGGCGCCATCACAAGCAGAGAGCCTAAAAAATCGCACGATACGTGATTGTTTCATGGGATTTCAAGGGTTCCATTGCACCAAGATGTAAACACAAACGCCGTTTTTGTTTAAACATATCAATCATTAATAATTCCTTGCGCAAAGCATTGGTGCTGAGGGAGTCCAATAATTGGTTGGAGTTGGGGTTGCGATGGACATATTCCTGAAACTTTACCCGAGATCGCATTTTGTGCGTGGACAAGATGTCCGTAAAACGCTATCTCTTTTACGCTCCCCTGATTTTGGAGTTGCTCGCAGGGATCCTACGAGTGGTTGTGCAAACAGTCATTTTCACAGTGTGAATGCCAAGGGGCCCGCCAGCTAATGGCCCGTGGAATGAGGTCGTGTTTCTAAACAAAGCCACTAAAGGGGTTGCACGTATTGCCCAAAACTATGGTAAGTTCCCTCTATGACTGCTTCACAGTGAACAGAATTACACTCCAGTCACTTCCAAATTTTCTGAAAGTCATCAATGCTATTCGATGGCGTAAAATTTAACGATTTGATATTGAGATGAGTGAAATAGTCGCTGTCATTTGAACCTAAATGTAAGCTTCCTGTTTCATAATAGGCATTGTTACTTGGAATTTTGGGCCAGGCTTTTATGAAATATGAGATCCCTGAATTTCCATAATTGACTTATGGTTAATTGCTTCAAACGTAATAATACAGTGCTGATCATGGCAATCCAATTCAATGAGTATTTCTATGGAGTCCTAATTTTAAATATTATTTCTTGCGTTTATATCATGCAAGGACATCCAACAGCATAGATATTCAACACAGCCCTCAGCTTCTAGGGATTGGAGAAATATCATAGGTTGAAAATATTGCAGATCAAACCTTTTGGAAGTATTTAATGTCTGATTGAAGTGCGACAATCTCATCAGAGAGGAAATGCTACTTAAAGCAAAAGTTGTGAACTTTAACTAGAGTCAATAGGATAGAAAAAAAAACAATTTTCGTCATTGATTCTATTCCGGATCAAGTTCCCGAAGTAATATGAAGGGTTTCCGAGACGAGATGTATATTTGTGTAAAGGTAAAAAGTTCAATGTCCCCTTTGGACACACGTTTGAGTGCCATAAATGCCATGCGTAATCTGGAGAAAGCGGTCTTAGACACCTAGATTCCAGGTTTTGTTCCATTGGGAAATCAATCCCCCACGGGAGGAGAGATGTTTCTCTTGATACGCTGTGCTGGTGCTTCAGAAGCACGAGAATATGTGCCAGTGGTGCCATTCAGTACAGTTTGATAATCATAAGAGGCGTTGCCTTGTGTTTCAGTTGAATTCCACTGCAAAGACCTCCAGCCCCATGGAAACATGTCGTGCCCACTGCCGGACAAAATGGTAACTAAGGTGTACTGTGGGTTCGCTAAGGCGGGCAACGCCTCCGGTCGACCCGTATTTATCAACTACGGTCGAGCCGAAGACATGCTGGCATTTTCCAATGCCTCCGCTCTCTGCTCTCCAGACATAATCCTGGTTGCTCGCCACGGCTTCAATTCCTACAGCAGCCAAGTCAGGCACATTGTGGCTCGTTGCAAAGATCTCCAAGAAGACCAGTTCCCGGGAGGCATGGTTATCTTCAAGGATCCAGCTGATACACCCTCAGATGTTAAGGCCTTTCCCCATGGCATAGGCGTCCCAGGTGATGGAGTGGGCTATCGAGTAGCCAGGATGAGCAAAAATGACGGAGATCCGGAGACGCCGGGATTCCCCTTCATTGGTGGGTTCCATCCATTTCATTTTCACACAAGCAAATACTTCAATGACTTAGTATCAGTCCCCTGATACCTCTCTAAAACCACACCAAGAAAAATCCCTTCGTCTCTTTTGGCCTTGTATCTTAAACTTGTGTATTTATGTGCATTAATGGTGGGTGTGATGGCTAAATCGATTTTAGATGGAGTCTACAGGGTGGAGAAAGTAGAGGAGGTGGCAGAGACGCCCTTCCCGATTCAGCCAATCACTTTCAACGATGCGATCCTCTTCATTGGCGGAATAAAAGGAAATCTCATTCCCTCGTCTTGGGAGCCGTCAACTATCAAGTTCGTGGGGCCTGATGGTGACTAGTAGGTTTTAAGCTTATCAGGTCCCCCTTGGGGTCACTGTTGCTTGATCACTTTCGAGAATGTTAATTGTCCTCACCTAGTGAATATTTAGTCACTACAAATGTAATTCCATCAGTTAATGATTTTTACCAACAACATAGAGACTTCCCCGAACAATTAGAGGATCAGTTTCATTAGCACTTACACCAGATGACCTCCCTAATAACGCCACCAATGAATAGATTTGAGGGCTTGATTTAACAATTAGATGATGCTGCTGCCCCATCGCTAATCATTGACGTGTGTTTGACTTTCCAGCCTGGTGCGGATGTCGACCGTGAATAGGATTGAGACGAATGCGTCGAGGCTTGTCGACGTCGTTGGCATATTGCCAGGAGTCGGACCGGAGGCCGACAAGTACGTCATTTTGGGCAACCATCGCTACGCCTGGACTCAGGGCGCTAACGACCCCCACTCCGTAACCGCTGTTCCACAGGGCGTGGCCTACCTCCTCGGTTTGGCCTACAGAGAAGGCGAGTTGGCTTTGGCAACACGATGCTCCACTTGATATCTGCTTCAGTAGCAGCACAATCGAGTTAACATAATTATTGCAGTAGAGTGTGTTTGTGATGCAATGGTCGGTTTCAGCATGTACATTGCTAATGGCAAATGCAGTAGGTTTTTAAGAAATCATATGTCGAACTTATTATAAGATTATCGTAGTCAAACAATACTCTTCAGCAAAACACTGACTTCACATATTGCCAATAAAAAGGCTCATTTCAAAACTCTTTCAATTTTATCGAATAACAAATAACTTCCTATTTTTCTTCTACGCGAAGCCTAAAATGTTTCTCGACATTGTCATGGCATGCAAAGTAGACCGTGACAAGTTGATTATCTGGTGATTGGCTGCTGATATCTGGTTTGACTTTCTCCTAATGTGTGATAGACAATGTGACAGAATTCACAATTCAAGTTGGTGGCTCCCCGCGATATTATTTTGAAATCAACTTAACTGGACAGCGAAACCAACCAAGCCACTGCAATACCTCTGCTTAAGTTTGTCGAGAAGTAGTTCTGATGCCGTTCTAGCATGATTAGGCATTCGTTAGTGCTGTCCAATTCTTGTGGTCACAACAGCTTGGTGGAATCCATTGAAAGCACCCACCTCATGTCGCCTGATTGTGGCCACTATAAGCTACTTCGACCACTTCATTTTGATCACTGGTGAGATCGACGACTCGTGTGGGAGCTCGTTTATCACCCGTCGTTGTAGTGAACTTAACTATTTTAATAAACAAGAATAGCTCCACGCAATTGTAGCCCGGTAACGAGTGAATGAGCTTCTGGACCTACGACAGCCACAGTAGGCATGATCAGTGATCAGTGTGATTCCTATGTTCGATAGAGAAGGAACCCTAGTCATCGACATATTATAATTCAGATATGAGCAGTAATGGCTGGTTTAACTGCTTTGGTTCGCTTCTGCACTGACAGGTGGGTGTCCGAAGCGAAGCACTGTAATAACAAACTGGGACGCTGAGGAGGTCGGCCTCATAGGATCCACCGAGTTCACTGAGCTCTTTCGCGAAGAACCTCTCTCCATGGCCATTGTCTAGTTCAATCAAGACTGTCTAGTCAAAGGCAACGGCACCTTCTATCTTCGAATCGATGAATTTCTTGAAGACGCTCTTAGGGATAGTATAGAGGCAGTTGGTGAACCCTGTGACCCAGAGGAGAGAGACGTCTACGGGCGTTATAGGAGCAGAAGATCAAGTCTTCAAAGGAGGTAAAAAGAGGAATGCTTGAATTACTGAGTCTATTTTTTTATTTAACAGAGCCATTCCAGTTAGTGGATCTGCTAGTCACGTTCCATTCCAATATCAACTGGGTATACCACCGACAAATCCCGAATTCAGACCCGTAGATCCTGTCTTAAGCACTTAAAAATGTACTATTTGCATTGCTTCTCAGCCATTGATCGTAGGTCGTGCAATTTCAAATGGAAGATATAGGGGACAAAAATGGTGATATTTCGGAAAGAAATAAACTGTTTTTGTTTGCCCAGAATCCATCGTTGTTTAAGGCTCCGTTCTACCATACGGCGTAGGATTCCGTGGAAATGACCGTAAAATTCACATACCCACCCTGCGAATCCGATGGCAGCCTATTGTCACTCCATCGACTCCTCATTCGCTATCACCTCCACCTTCTCCTCAAATTTTTCTCATCTGATGAACTGCCAATCGACGCTCGCTCGAAAGCTCAGACGCTGCGAGCTTCTCGGTCCGATATCCGCGATTCAAACAAGTTGGTTTTTAGGGACCTCAAAAAGCGTTTCGCCATTGACCCCTGTACGAAATTCTACCTCTCTTTAATTAATGTTTACTTTCGCTGTATTAAGCTACTCTTAGTCCATCATAAGCTTAAATAAGGCTTGTTGAAAAATCAGAGATAACAGACGATCCATAACTTATTTTTATCAACATGTATCAAACTGCTGAGCAGGAATGGATATTGCCGAATTCCACATAGTTTTAATTTTTTTTCCAAACAATAGAGAAAATCCTTAATTTCAAACAAAGGATATTGCTATCTATACTGTTTTCATTAAGACAAAGTGATCCTGAAGATCGACGAATTTCAGACTGCCACAGAGGAACTCGAAAGCTATCGCTATACAAGGTAAGTCTCTAAGACGGCTTGTTTTTAGCTTCACTATATTTTTACAACCAAAGTGCCTTTACTTTATAGGAAATTCGACCATATAATGAATGATATTCTCACTCGGCTACTACGATATTTCATCACTTATGTGGATTCTGCCTTCCCGCATCACGTTTTTGTTGACGCCACATATACAGACGCACATCGGGGGAGCTACCTACCAAGGATTCGAATGATTCTGCAAAAGATCAGCGACTCTGATGTCAATTATACCGAAAACCTCGTAAAAGCTCCCAAAGTGGAACTTTTCGCCCTAGTTACCGCACTCACAGGAGCCTCAAACCTCCTCAAGAGGGGTCTTTTCGGATCCCTTGATTCTATGTACTGCTATCTTTGCAGAAAACCGCCGATTTTCGTTGACTCACAAGCATTGATTTGAGTTACTTAGACCAATTAAAAGAGCGCTGATATATGACGTACCTTTTTTCGTTTAATCAAAACTAATCATACGGGTGATTTGCTGATCCTTTTAGGTGCAACTTTGAAGCAGAGACTGATTTGTAGGCGGTGTCCTGCAAGCTCTATCACTAACCTATGATTTCACGGCTGTGATTGAGATCAGTGATCAGAAATCGAATTGGGCGATTACATAAAGGGACATAGATCCAATGTGAATAGTACAAATGTTTCTGGTAATCTCTTAAATCATTCACTTATAGTTTTGTAGCTATAAGCTTGACCAACACTAAAAATTATCATTCAAATTAAATCGCTTCTATCGAATTCAGGTGCTACTAAGCCCTGAATTCGGAACGGGTGATTAGGGGGTTTTTGTTTAGCGGTGTGACGATACTCCCAGGTAACCTCGGGGCCACTACAAGCACATTGGCACAATTCAAGGTGGAGCTATTTCAAAGGTCATGATTAAATGCAGTGCACGCAACCTTTCACTCGGTTTCATTTCCTAAATATGCCTTATGAAATACTTATATATACATATATATACTTATATGTAATTACATATATACTTATGAAATACTTCTCAACCTAATGCAATAAATCAATTAATTTCTGCCACATTAAGGCTCTGGAAGGAGTCCAAATTAAATAGTTTTGCAAGCTCAACAATTCGCATTTAGCTATCAATGAAAGGCATTCTGAAATCCATTCCAGAACAGCGATCAAATCAATATCGACTATCGCCCTCCAACAAATCAGAGGCGTCTCGACCTTTGCAAATTCTCTAGCGTTTTAAGCACTGTGTCGTCTCCAGTTAACTTCTGGTTCATGTTACTGTTCACATGATCAATGGCTCCTGAATTCATTGGAATCTCAAAGCGAGAATCGATGAGCTTCAAAGTGAAGCTGCCAAAATACGTTTAAATCCAAAGAACAATGAAATACTTCTCGAGGGCAAATTTATCTCTCAAATGACATCAGAAATCTCCGAAACTGAAAGTGCTAGCCAAAGTACTCATGAATTACGCATATTTCGTTAAAGTCACTTTGCAAAAATACGTGTTTCTCATCCTATCTGATTAGCATTTCTGTGCAAATTGCGAGTGATACCGACGAGAACCTCACATTAGCTAAGTCAAAGGTCCCTATCCACGTTTGCTTAATGTGCACTATTGAGTCACCTAAATTTAAAGAGTTCAAAAATGCACTACATCGCCGTTGATTTTGAAGAAATTCTTGACATTTAGATTTGAAACCGCAGAACATAGTTTCGGCAATACCATAATTTTGTAAATTTCAAAAACTACAAAAATACTCCTCGATTAAGAATCCAGTGAGGTAAAAATTACTTATTTGAAAAATAAATCAATATTGTGTTGCTTATGGCATTACTTTCGCGAAATGTCCTCTCTTGTGGTGGTGAGTAGGTAAGACCTGTGCTATCAAGCTGAATCGGTCTCAATGTCCTTGAAAGATACCTCCAGTCTCTCTTCTGTCGTGAGAACACGAAGACTTCGATTCCCGCCAATTTGTATTCCTCCTACCTAGTGGAGCAGCCACTTGTTCCTTCAAAGTTCCTAACAGACTTGTTTAGATCTCCCTGATGGCCAGAATCTCATCACAGGGAAAACCTCATCCTACTACCAACACGAGCATCAAACAGGATGTCAAACGATGCTGCAATCCTACACTGTACGTCTGATGCAACCGAGCCATGCCAAACTAGGTGGCTCTCCCATTCAGCTGACCCGCACCTTCCAATGCACTCAGTTTTCCGATCTGTATTTTGCCTCGAAATCAATATCAATGCTCGAAGCCCTCTGTAATGCCATGCCTGATACGACGCAGATGTAGACAATCCAGTAAGATCGAGAGGCACGCCAACCAAGTTGAACTCAAGTTGAATGCTTATCTAGTCGAATGCACCTGTACTCGGTAGATCTTTCAGTTGTGTAGAGAGAGGAGATTCCACAATCCCTCCAGACTCACCGACAACATAGACGAAGGTTCGTTAACGCCTCAAAAATGAGGGAACTGGATTCCGGTGCCTCATGCGTTCCTCAAGCTGATTCGTCAGGTCAAACTCTATAAGTTTCATTTCAATGCTTTAATATTAACACCAAAATCACTGGTGTTAAAGACATCTCCAAGGACTATTGAAAGCTTAATAATGCAGATAATTTAACTGCTATTAAAGATTAATCCGTGTTGAAAGGTTACAATAATTCGTTTCTATCCCAGATTTGGAGTCATAATTGTATTTTAATGATCAACAAAACAGAATATTTCAGTTATCAGTTGGATCTTCCTAGAGTTTACCTTAAAATACCATGTCTGCCCTTTTTTCCAGTTTTTATTTCTAATTGCATCGAAACTTCAAAGCACTCAACAAATCGCCAAATCCGTCTCTTGCTTAGCAAAAGCTTCCCAGCCAGATTTGCCATTATTTCAGTTCACTAATACATGTGTAATTGCTTGGGTTTTGGTTTGTATATGATACAAATACTCGAATTTTTACGAAATTTTAGAGATATTGCAATATCATTTTCTTTTATTTATCTTGATCAAACTTTCTCGTTAGACTTTTCATTTGGTTAAGAATAATTGACAGTTTCTCCATAAGATTATCTCCCAAAACTAAATTACACTTTCTACTTCAGCATTGGGCAGTTTCGGGATTTAGAAGCAAACACATTCATTAAGAAAATAAACACATAAAAGCACATTTAGGACAACTAAAATGCAAAAACACATCATCAGGTGTAAGCCCTGGTATGATGTTGAATATTATTAGTCACTGACGGAGGGTATTCGATGCTAGATTGACGAAGGCCCTAGCATAGTACTCTGTGACAGACTGCGGTTGAGGGAGGAAGGAGATGTAGGCGACGGACTGGCAGATAAACCTGATGAAAGGCATGCGCAGCACTTTGCCCCAGCGCGAGTCGGGTGCGAGGAGGTAGCAGACAGAGAACACAGGAGAGAGCAGGGCGATGAGCGAAATGATGCCGGCATCCACCCGGAAGGGCATGCGACGAAGACCTGGCAGTCCGTCATACCACAACGACGCCAGCAGCTGTTGGCAGTGTGGGTGTGCCACGAACTAGCCACCAGGGCATTTTGATGGAAGATCTCTTATTCAGGAAAAACTAGGTACTGGACAGCGTCCCACACACGCTTCCCCACCACCACCAAATTGATATATGCAGTTTCATGTCTTCTATTGTATTCAATTTATAAAGGAATTCTCCACCTTTTGATTCAATAAAATCGGAACAGAAAAACGCATTTTTGAGGATTGCTTGCCGAATTATAAGATAGCGACAAATTTCAAATGAACCACGACAAACATTGTCTCATGGCAATCAAGGCAATCATTAGCCTGTATTATGTATCCAGTTTTTCTGCCACCGAGTGAGAAACCTCATGTTAACAATGACATAACAACTCTCCTTGCGAGTGGTGGGATTACGTTTTTGAAAAAGTCCAATGCGACATCGATCACCCAGACTATTGCCTTAATATCTATTAAATGCCTTTTCAAATCTCCCAATGCCTAATTCCGTTGATAGATATGAGTGCTAGGATTTGTAGACAACATGCACAGTGATTTTCAGTGAACAGCAAAAGGTGTGGATGAGAAGACTCAGATACCCAGGCCGTAGTGCTCTACAGCCAATGCTACACTTGTTCACAACGTTAATACAAACTTTTGAGCCTATCTAATAAATCGATCAAGCTCACCTATCGAATTGTCGTGGATTCTTCTCACACTATCTACCCAATCACGGCAGAATAATGGTCCATTTGCTCCAATAAGACTGCTAATCGGTATTGGCGGACGATATGCCTCACTTCATTCCCTGATTATTCCTTGCAAAGACTGAATACATCGGTAGTTGAACGCAAAATTCGGTTCAACATTTTTTTAATTGCCACTGTGCACTAGAAGACAACTGGTTCTAAATATACATGTCAAATTATTAAACGTTCATTAAATTGCATTACAGCGAACTGAGCAGGCTGATTGAGAGCAAGGCCTACATGTGGTCGTATCTCCTAGTCTACTCTGGCAAACAAATTATTAATTGTGTGAAATTGCAACCATCGAGTTTTCGGTGGGCCTATCCAGACTGTAAAGCGGCGCCGCCAACGGATTTCATATTGACAGAATATGTTACAGATGAGGAGCTCTCGCTCTTAGCAACCAGTGTTAAAATTCCTAAAATTACTGTACTGCTTTAATTTACGCTGAAAGAGATGAACATTCATGGGAATGCGTCTACTTGCCAATCCGGAGAAGGCCTATTTTGCATCTCCTTCCTTAAATATCGTCGCTTTTTCTCATTTTCCCTCAAATTTTGCATAAGCCTGATAATACTCCAACAAATACCACTATCTTAATTCAAATAAATAAAAGGAACACATTCTTCAGTCTGGCGTTACGTTTTCACCGCAGATTGCTAAGGCACTGACTTCATCTCATGAATGCCAGGGTGGGAGGATCGACGTAGCGCCAAACCAAGGGATTAGCAGCGATCCTAAACTCGATCTAAACCAACCACCCATCAAGCAGACCGTGATGAACAAATCTAACGCATATCGCCAGCACCCAGCACTTTCTCTCCTAAGATAGCTCAGACTCGCTGAAGGAACCCGAGTATTGATGATGGGCTGGCCGTTGGGTGAGACGCGCGCTACTTTCAGTGAGGCACAACTTACTACCTCACTTGCTCAAAATGCAAGTCTTCATCTTGCATTCAGGGTTCAACAAATCCTCCATTTTTGTTCTTAAAATGGTTCAACAATGTGACGCCAATACGTTTGCATGGTTTCATGGCAATTTTTAGAAAAATCTACTCGAAATCTATTATTCATGTTTTCACTTACATCAGTAGTATATTTCATCGATTTATCCACTTAACTGAAAATTATTTATGGAGACTACTACCTGACAACTGTTCTGCAGTTTCGTCTGACTTTAGAATACAGTGTTTAGCAATATACTGGCTTAAAACGGGCCCCGCATTTGTTGTTGGTGTTGATGTTGCTGTTGCTGTTGGTTATTTTCGGAGTAGCGGCCAGCAGGTGAATAACATATTGAATGCAAATCTCGTCAGTTCTACGATAACGCTTCGAGCTAGGCCTTTATATGAATCTAAATGAAATCTGCTTGCTCAATGAGATACTATTTATAGAAATAGTAAGTCAGTTCAGCCAAAGAACGGCAGCGCTGAGGGATCAAACGATGAACTGCACCGTAATTCGATTGCACGCTTTTGTGTGCTTTCTATTGATCAAGACTGGCCTCCGAAATGGTGCTTGTACAAGTTCTTCCTAAAGCGGTATCAGCCTCTGGTTCACGAGAATGCCTATTCGTTTCTAAGGCGATTTTTAGTGCTACCTACGTCAGATACTAAGCGGTTCTTTATTTACAGTAAGTTAAAAATCTAAGCAAAATGGATTCCAGAATATTTTCCATAAATTCGATCTCTAAACTCCATTTGAGAGCCCACCAAGTTGAATAATTTAATACACATTTATATCCGGCCACTGAGTTTGATCGCTCAGAAACACACTGAAATTGGGTTTCGATTTAGGTTATCGTCGTCAACTGATGACTACCATGATATCAAGAAAATCACAATTGTCCCGATTTGCTTCGTACCAAACTTAGTTGCACTTATTGGCAACTCAGTTAAAACCAACTCTTGCATACTCCACCGTGAATTTTCTTGAATTCATATGCTTTTAACTTTACCTCCATAGAAACCTACAAAGCTAAACGTCTGAAACCGGTGCAATTCGTGGATCTTTGAGGAATTGATATCTTTTTAGCCTTGTCTTCTATTTTATCAGGGGTCAATTTTTACAAAATTGTAATTTTTTCTCTCTGAATTCACAAGGAAGAATCCAAATATATCTTTGAGGACCATATTTCTAAATTGGAACAATCACGGGACATATGATTCCGAAACGTGGCGCCTTTTCCAAGCAATAAGGCAAACTAATTTAGGTGCCTGAGAATGTTAAGGTACAGTCATCATTTCAAGCGATTCACTGCTTTATAGTTTGCAGCTTAGAAGATGGTCAAATTTTAAGACCTCATCATTTCAATGTTTTTCTCTTCAGAGGCCATAAATGTCATCAAACAAGTGTGTTTTGCGTCAAAAATGCTTAAAGACGAATCTAAAAGTCCTCTGTTTGCACAATCAACTTTAAATTAAATTCGGAATTTCACTACACTTACCACGGCAGCGTTAATACGACCAATAAGATTGTTTTAATCACGATAATCTCGTATCACCTTTGTCATGGAATAACTGAAAAACTAAAAGAAAGCTAATAAAATGGATTTCCCTAGATTAAGAAAGATCCTTTGAATTTCTTTAAATAATGAATGGCAGGCAACCTTAATATTCCTTAATTCTTACATGACTACATTTGGCATTCCTGGTACTGTCAGAATTGGAAAACCAAATCAATTCTTCACTGGCGATAATTTTCAGAAATAGTGTTTATTTAACCGTCTTAGTACTGTACTGATTTTATTATTAAAGGGTTTGTAATTGACGAAATATCTGAACTTTAGGGCATAAAATATCCATTTGCATTCCGCTAACCTTAATCAAGTTTGTATCAAATCGAAGCAATGTTACGTAGATCTACTATTCGGTTTACTCGAAACTAGGTATAATAAACCAATCTTAACAACTGCTCATCATTTAGAGTAGGGTCTGTTTGAGATTCTCAAAGGTTTCATTGATGATCCTTGCATTCAGCATGCTATATTGTAGATTTTTGCGAGAAATAATAGTATCTACGTTTTAGTTGAAAGTGGTATTCACACTTTAGTGCCATTTATACAACGAAGACACATGTTCCTCTGAATCGGTTCATTCATTATACCGTTGT